>OY759170.1:79197295-79797295 GCA_963662145.1 Sturmia bella | reverse complement strand
GTTGAACTACTATGCACGTTTTTGAGTGCGCTACTGTTCTTCGAAACCGCTTCGTTGCTTCTGAACACAGCCTCTTACAATATTCCTCATTCCCATATTATGGCTCGCACATTAAGTGATAAGTTGAAAACAATTTTCATTAGCAACTGCCGGGGGGCCATTAACTTCAACTTTATAAAAGACATAAACAAGTCAAAGTGGAATGAGCAAGAACAATGAGCACCGAGAATGGGTCACACAAAGTGCCCTTTTTGTAATTTTTTTTTGAGTGTGTGTAATTGCAATTTTCATCATTTGGCCGCATTTGAAGAAATATTTATCCCGGCCAACATAAAAACCAAATGAAAGGAAAATAACATGTTATGCTTCAGCAATATTCTGTAAGATAAAGATGAAGAGGCGACATTACAACAATCTTTCAAAAAACTTGTAAATGTATGTGTGTCGTATCTGTTTCCGGTGAGGGAAGCGTAAATAAATAAAAATTTCCATATTTATTTTAACAACCCTGTCCATTTCTCTCTTTTCTTTTGAGGGGGAAGAAAAATGAGCAGCCAACGTTTAATTTAAATTTATTAAAATATTTTCAAGGCATAAATTACTGTTGAGGAATAATAATATGAAAGCAAAAGCAACTGGCAAAAATGTATGACTCTTTTGACTTTCGTTTTCCAGGTGAATATTAGTTTAAAGTGTTTTTAACGAATGAAGCTGTAAAATTAAATTGTGATGTAATGCAGGACGATAAGTATGGTGAAAAAATGGCAGTAGTATTCAAAACATAAATTGCCGTAATTTACAATGATGGCTGCTCGGAAAAACGCTTTGCGCGGTGAATTTTCACATGGCTAACAATAGCAATACATTAAAAACTGTTCAAGTTTTGTATACATTTTCAATGAAGACGTGTGTGTTTCTCATTAGATGGTGGCAAATTTGTATGAAGCATAACAACAATTTCTTAAAAATTTCGAAATATCATTTTTGGTTTATGCAAACATTCAATTCACTAACGCCTTTTCTCCAACACTGTCTTCTCTTCTTTTTCGTACCTGTCGTTAATCACAACTGAGCTTATCAGTTGCTTGGCTCTAACTAAACTATGATGGCTAATTTTTTTTAAGAAGTAATTAAAGTTATTGTCTGTTGTGATTCTCAAAAATTAAACGTAGAGCGTATTTTTGCCATAATCAAACTACAAAGTACACTTGAGGTAAATACACACAACATGTTGTTACATAATAAAGTAGATTCCACATCAATGTACACGTAGGCAGATAGATACAAAATTCGAAATGAAATGTCAGCAGTTGTGCCATTACATTTTTGTTTTAAATTTATTAAGAATCTAGTTTAATTTTGAATGTTCAACTCTTTTGCATCGTTTTTATGTGCGGTTTTCTTTTGACTCTTCCAAAATAAACCTAAAATGACAACCTTCCACAGACGTCTTATATTTTATATTACCTCATAAAAAAGCATTATTCAAATTACAATAACAAACCTTTATGCAGTCATCAAATTATGCAGAGGACCATTTGCTTTTATTACTAAAAACTGTGGTCAGCAACACTTTCGCCTTCGTAAATCTTATTGCGTCAAATGAAATTTTAAATCTTCTTCGCTACTACAAGGAATTTCAAATAAGAATTATTGAAATGAAAATTGATAACAGATGAGCGAATAAATGCATATCGACAGAATATGTGTCTGGGAAGAATTAAATTTTTTTTCTGAACATAGACACCAATAGTTCTTACAATAGAGCAAACAGAAGTAAGTGTTACTTTGCAACAACATGCCATTGAATTGTCGTGATGGGGACGTGGCAATAACTATGATGGTGATCGAACTTAAAAAATAATTTTTTTTTTTTGAAAACGAAACTAATATTTTCAAACAGACATCAGCGGTTCGATATTAATTCGCTATTTTATATTGCTTGCCAAAACTGAAGAGCATTAGTGAAAAAGAACAACACAGACAAAGCTTTTTTTTAATACTCAAAAACACGCTTAGACAATACTTTTCAGAAGGTTTGGCACAGCGGTTACTAGTAATATGAATTCCACGCAGTTCAACAGCGCATTGATATTTTTCTTGTCTACTTTTTCATCTAAAGATATTTAGGCATTCTCTCTGATTCTGCAGATTTTTTTTTTTTTTTTAGCAACTTTACCCATTTTATTTAAGAGTATTGACCACAAATTAGTGTTGTTAACCTGAAAACTTAGCCAAACATCATGCTGTCTCGTAGCTGTAAAATATGTCGTCATGGAAGTTTCGCTTTTCAAAATCTAAGCTGCCGGATTGATTTATTCGGACACGAATGTGTCGATATTGTGCCGATGGTGTTTGGAATGAGGAGAAGAAGTTTCACTACGACATTTCCCAAAAATAATTTTGAAAGTGTTAGATTTTCTATTTTATTTTCATTTTTGTATGGTAGTGTCGTTAGGAAGGCATGGTACGGGCTCCCTAAAATTTATTAGTCTGAGATGCATGTATTTAGCCACCTCGAAATCATCGAAAATTAAAATTTCTCCCCATCATACTAATTTGCCCCACGGTGCCTGTAGAAGAGTCAAAAGTACGACTAATCCTCAACAATTTTTTCAAATTTCAGTCTCGTTATGGGGCTCCGATACAAACATAAAAAAAAATGCAAAATGCACACCCCGAAAACTGTTTTTTTTTTTGCTTTGATGTGTCGTAGTAATACTTTTTTTCTAATGCCGAGAACTATAAAAAAAAATCAATGGCACAATATAGTGCCGACACACCTTAATGAACATCCATTATTTCTTTTTTATTTAATTTAATTTCATTGACTTTCTTATCTGGACTTCTGACAGTCTTTTGCAACAAACGCAAGAACAGAATACTCAACTTGAAAGTCAAACTTTATCTGTGTCGCGTGTTTTGTTTCTATACAATATTGACTTACAACCAGCTTATACTTTCAATTAGCGCAGTAAATTTTTTCATCAAGGAAAATACAAAAAAAATATATTTGAGACTGGTTTTATATTCAAAGTAATTTTATGAGCTGCTTCAGTAGAAGTGTATGGTTTATTAAATCTTTCTTCCAGCCAGAAATATTGCAAAAGCAATACGTTATTGGTAGAAAAATGTTTTTTTTTTAATGTCGCAGCATTATTTCCTGTATACGTTTAAACTTGTATAATTTTAGGAGACTCCTCAGGGATTCGCCTCTAGTGTGCTTTTACAGTCAAAACGACTGCTCCATTTCTGAGCCCGTTTTTAAAGAACAAAATTCCTCACATCTAATGAATTTTCAATAAGTTCCTTTTGCTAAAATTTTCTTAAATCAGATTGACAAACACTCTCGGTTTTTATAGTTTTTGCTGACGTGTGCATTTTCAACGCCTTCTACGACCCAGATTTATGCCGCAACACACCCGGCCATACCGCACAAAACGAATTGTGCTAATTGGTTCATTTGCAAGTTTTTATAAAGGTTATATTTTTGTAAACTTAATTTGATCGTAATGCGGCGTTTGTACAAGAGTGTGCGTACATTTTCCAATTACCAGCAAGAGCGTCTGTGCATTCTTAAATGAGTATTTATTTTATAACTGCGTATTCATATTTTAATGGTAGAGTTTGTGCATCTGTTTGCGTAAATGTATGAGTGAAGTTGAAGTGAAAAATATGCATAAAAGTTTTACTGTATACTCTAGCGCTACTTAAAATCAACAAAAAAAAAAAAAAAAAAAAAAAAACACAACAGATAAAAGATATACAAAAATATACAATCACAAACTCGTTGAAGTATAAATTCGAAAACACTTAAACTTTCACATGCATTCATGTTTGCATTGTTGATTGGTAGTAAAATGTACTGGAATTCCCTCACTAATGATTCCTGAAATAAACTTGTGTTTTAATTGCTTTTTTTTATTATCAAAAAACGAAAATAACAAGATTTTGTCAAAACTTCCAAATTTACATTTTCAGTGTCACGCAGTGTTGCCTGTCACATCGTAGCTAATGTAACATTTCTCAAGGACGGTGCACATGAATGCAAAAATCAAAAGTGCAGAGCAAAATCATGACCATTAAATTTTGGTAGAGTTTTCTGTGTTCCCAGCTTTCCGAAAAATAGGAACAAGTGGTTTCGCCAGATATTTTAATGCTGTTTCTCAAAGTGGTATATAGCTCTGTCAAAAGTCTCTTACAAATGCAAAAAAGGAAATTTAGTGATGTAATTAGGAACGATATTTTCGTCCAGGCTGTATCTTATACACCCTTTAGTATGGTAAGTAACTGAAAATGAAAATTACATGGTGATGCCATTGGTATATATTCAGGTACACTGTCACAAAAATATTCTTAGATGGGAGCACTTCAATTGCATTTACAGGTTATGTTGAAACAATAAGAACGTTTTCAAAATATCAAAAATTTTTTCATTTCAAAATTTTTTTAACAACAAAATGCACCACAAACCCTGGCAACGCTGAATACAGTAAATAAAAATCTTCTAAAAGTTGTATTTTATTTTCACACCATCAATTTATAAAGCTTAAAATTAATAAAGTCGGTTTATAATTCATTTTGTTCAATAATTTCATTGAAGGTGTACCCAAGGTATTTTAACACAACGGGACCATTTCTAGGACCCAAGTGAGTCGGTCTCAGGACCGGCGGCCCTCGTAACATAACAAGGTATCTTAATACTAGGTAGCCGCATAACTACAATAAAGTAGACAGCACCAACAAACACTTCATGCAATTTGTTGGTAGAAATTTGTTCGCGTTTGTGTATTTGAACAATTCTTCGAGCTAGAAGCACTTGCCAAGTTCTCTTGTAATGCTACCTGGTATAAAGGTACTTTGAGTTTACTTATAGAGCAGCTATGTTGCTGATTATGATGTTGGTGTGGTATTATAAATTGGACCTCTAAGTTGTGTTAAGTAAAAGAGCACAAACTTTTGCGTACCTGACTTTTTAAGTAATGCAAATTATGGGAATAGAAAAAAAAACACTCACCAAAGAAAATTTTACGAGTCCATTAACACATACACTTAAACGCAGAGCCATCATTTCGTAGGCTGTTTGTAAAAATAAGTCATATGAGTGTGTACCAAAGTAATGAATATATGCTGAAGTTCACTGTTTAAAAAAATTTCTGTTCTTTCTTTCGCAAAAGATCGAAAAATGTTTTTCATTCACAGTTAAAAAAACTAACGTAAGCTGGGCTTAAACATTGTATTTGCTAACAGAAGGCAAGAGGCTTCTCTACTTCCAAATTGTTTAAAGTTCAATTATACCAACTTTTACGCACCTGAACATGCCAAACAAAACTTTAGTACAAAACTGCGAAGTTTTATACCAAAAAGAAACTTTTAGTAGTAATTATATCTCAGCAATTTTAAGCTCGAATTCGCCCATTTGCAATACCGTGCAGGAAGGGGTAGTAAAAAACCGGGTATTTTAAAATTAAGTGCAATAAATTGCATAATACCTTCACAAGAATAATACATCCTTTTAATAAAGGGCATAGAAAAACTAAAACTGTACACTGAGCAGAGATAAATATAGTATTCTATTTGCACGCATGCTGTTTTCTTCCATATTCAGTGTAAAGATATAATTAATGACATTGGCATGAATCTATTACCTGCTAACATTCATTTGCATTGTCTTTCATAAATTCTCCGTCCCTCCAATTCAAATATTTTTGTATTGTTTCGATTGTTTGGTGTGCTGTTGATTTTTCTCTCCTCTTCACGTTTTCTGGCATGTAAATTTCTATCTCACTGAAATTAATGCACTATTGTAAGCTCAAAGATTTTGGAATTTCGAGGTGCAATTTGCAAAGTGTTTTGTTTCGCCCTTCAACTACACCATCAGTTGATTTCTACAGAAATTAAAAAATTTAACTCAAACAATATATTGAGCTTATTGGGCTTAGAGGTGCTTGCATTGGCAGGTTTTCATTAGACAGCAACATTTATACAAAAAAGAAAGCAGACGTAACAAAACAACCAACCGCAAAATCAAAATTTTATAAAAGAACCATTGACCCTCTACTTTTCTCTCCTAAGAATAGATATCGAAGTAAAAAACAAATACGTTTTCAACGTCCAGATATCCAGAAACGTACGAAAATGCTTGTTCTCGAACAAGATATAAAATTTATTTCTTGGGGTACAGTGCAAAGGGTAATTCGACAGTACGGCGAACGGTGCACCAGAGTGACTCTACGGAGTCTCCTCGTCCGACCAAATGTAGAGAAGATTTCCCTCGCTGAAACGTGCTGGCTGTGGTTGGTCGCATGGAAGGAAAGGTTGGTGTCCAAACTGATCACATGGCCTTCGGGTCTACGCTTTGGGGTCCAAGTGGGAGCGCAGTGCTATTGCTCAGCAACAGGCGCTGCTTTGTAAGGAGTTGAAACAGTGATCATCAGGGCTGGCTGAGGCCTACGAATTTCGGGCTACCAGTTGTAGTCTTGATTTCCGTTTACCACCCAGGAAAACGTTCTGCAGCAGACATGGGATAGCTCAAACCTCCTGACAAGGGGTTTTGTTATGGGCTAAGAACAGTGGCAAATAAATTTTCAATCGAGGAGTATGACCAGTTAAACGGGGGCGGTGATGTAACGTCAGAATTACACACGTGGTTTTATCCATCGTCAGGTTAGGGGTTCTACGTACTGACGTAAGTCACTCCATATCTGACCAAATTTTTTATTGTTTTTTTTTTAATCCAAAATATAACTTTTTGATTCTTATCTGCATTCTTCAATCGTCTACATGCAGCTGTTATTTCTTTGCTACAAATAATTTTTGATACTTTGTTGCTCTCATATGCCCTGTACTTAAAGCTTGTTTCAAAATAACAAATTCTCATCAACTACGTGAGAATAATAGAATAAGTGGTAAGGTCTTAAAGAAACTAAAGGGGTATTTGCAGGTATAACACAGGCTTACAAATATCGAAGCAAACTCTCCGTTCAACAGAGTCTTTTTTTGTTTTTAGTTATTTACAATTCTGAACACGAGTCATCACTACATTTTTTTAAATCCAATTATCGTCTTTTACACTTTGTTTTGCTGTTTTTGATAGTTTAACATTTTTAAAATCCTAGTGAAAATCGTCTTTTGCATTTTGCAAATTTTTAATGAATTTCCGCGTTACAGCTTCCGATGCATTTTTGCAACTGTGTACATATTTTAAGGGGGACCGCAATGCACCAATATTTTGCAGGCCAATCGTGTCGTAGCACAATTTATTGGCTCATGCGGCAACCAAAACGAATGTGTTCCAATCAAATACAACCCTGATACGACAACCGTGTGAACACTTGACATACATCTATTCACCAAATGAAATTCTAAAAATGTACCAATATTTATTGTGTTCTCATGCGACAACCAAAGAAAACAATACGCGCAAATAATATACATACATATGCATACATGTATTTAGTTTCAAAATATTTTAAGCGCGTCTTTCAAACATTATTTTTGCTTTTCAGTAAGTAAAATTCAATTGTTGTTACTATTCATTTTTTGCTTTTTTAGCCCGCACAACCATATTTTTAACTTTTAACTCCTTTTTCTTATTTTTGCTAAACAAATTTTGTCATTAACTACAACAGCTGTTTCTCAGAGTTGCCGTATAATATAAGAATCGTGTGACTATAATGCGGCAATTATTGGTACTAAATTGTTATGCGCCAATTTGCGACAAGACATTGCTCGATCTTTTGATTACTTTTAAAACAATAACAACATTTTAAGCTTTGTTGTTGTTTTTAATGTTTTTAATCGCGGGCCTGCCACTATATTTGGTTGACAATTATATATACTCGCATATGTAAACCACTTTAAAGCAAATATTTATTTTTTCTTTTCTATTCATAGCAAAAAGGAGCGAAACTGACACTTTTAGGTCGCAACACCGTGCGTGACCTTTGCAATCTTACCGTCTAATTCATAAATATTATAACAGGTTTATAAAGCTCTTATATGACCGATTTTCCATACAAATAAGTCAAATAACAGTCTTATAAGCCTGTTATAATTTTTATGATTTAGGGGGTTGGGCTTTATTTATGTCTTCATTGATTATTTTTCTTGAAGGTCTATAGTTAAATACGTGTTTCAAAACGCAAGAATATGTATTGAGCTTTCGAATGGTATTTAAATGTATTGCGATTGCCCCACTGTCAAAACTTGGCAGCATAAATGATAAATTTAATTTTCTTTTACTAACTAATTAGAAATTTTTACTTTGAAAGCAAAAATATATGTGTATGAAATTTTTTTTGCTCTCAAAATTTATATTTGACTGCATAATTGAGCATTTGCTAAACTCGGAAAGTGAAATAATGAGTAAACGCGTCGTGCTCCAAATGTGTGCGTTATTTAATGGAAGTAAAATAATGTGTATGTAAAATATGTGTAATGTATGTGTGTATGTAAATATCTGTGTTAACATATGCGTTAAGCTGATGTTGTGTGTGCTTTGTACTCAGTACTCGGTTGGAGGCATATTTAATTATATATAAACGCATATAGATATATATTTATGACAAATTCATAATCGTATTTAATATATGACGCGGTTGACAGTTCAGAATGTGTTTCTTTTGTTTTTCAATTATAACGATTTAATAAATTGGGCTGAGCTAATTTGGCTGTGAGGAAACTGTTTAATTAAGAATATCAGAATAACTCATTTATCAATAATGCTTTTTCCCGCTTTTCCTCTCTACTTTTAGTCTATGGGTCTTATCCATAATAAATATTTTAGGTTTATTAAAGTCTTATTTGACAAATTTTCCACACAAATATGTCGAATAAGAGCCTTATAAGCCTGAAATAATTTTTATGAATTAGGGGGTATGAGTACAAGAAAATTGTTTTCAAGGAAAAAGGTATTATATTTAAAACCTAGGGCTAACAAAAAGAAAATATAATTGGGTAGGAAACCGAATTGGGGTCAGTCGAACACTTGACTGCTTACGATCCGCAGGACTATGGAAGCAAATGTTTTTAGAATTATTTTGATGCGAACCTCTCTGAAGGGAGAAGGAAATCGGTCATAACATTGAAGTAATCTAGCAGTAATATCGGGAAAATTTACAAAATCGATGAAGGTGGCATAAATAGTGAGAAGATGCTACGGAGTGAACTATATCTTGCATCTCCAATCCCTCAATATTTATACCATTCATGTGGACAGAGGAAGCAGCATCCTTTGTTATTCGGCTCTGCATTAATTAGCAACAATGGGTCTTGCGTGCATTGGAATTGACCCAGTTTTATGTCACTATTTTTTTCTGTTAAATTAATAGCTTTGACGTTAAAAGGCGAAAGATTTAAGCTCTTTAGTTTGCATCAAATTTGAGTGGGTGTAAGGCACGTTTTACCCACAATCAATTAACATGAAATATTCTCAGGATAATTGTTTCATCTAAATTCATGGGTGAAAGCTCAAAAAAAAAAGCAAACTAAAACAAATTTTAAATAAGATCAGGGAACACCCCAATATATTCAAGGCCCATAGGGTGAACCGCAAAAAGGTTGATTTGAATTTGGGATGACGAAATCACATGGAAATACACATTTGTTAAGAACATGACTTGTGTTTGACTGCGACCTTGCTTCAAAATTCGAATTTGTGTTAAATTTCAGTGTCAACTTATTAATCATTCTCTTTTCTCAAGCATCAAACCAACAAACCTATTAGCACACATTATCAAGCTTGTTATCTAACTTATCATTCACGTCAAATAGAAAGAAAATGGTAGATATAGTGACATGAGATCGAATATTCTAGAACAGTAAGAACAGTTAGCCTGGAATCTGACATCCCATACTACTGACATCCCATACTACTACAATTTTGAAAATGCATCATACTGACATCCCATACTACTACAATTTTGAAAATGCATCTCTGGTTTACAATTTAGTAAATACTTATTTGCTTTTCTTTCAAATTACTTGCATTACTCCACTCACATAAGTCTCGATTCACATTTCTTTCGGCAATTTCGATTTTGTCTGAGAATAGTAAATGGCATAAGTGCCAGTTTCTATCGCTCTTTTTTGTTTTCCGTTTCTCGCTCGTTTCTGCTGTGCTATGCAACGAAAATCTTTAAAGATTGATAACAGAAGGTAATCATTTCTTCCCTCAGTTGTCGCCCTTAATTTCTTATTTTTGCTAGAAGTTTAATATGGTTTCAACTTACAGTGTTTTTATTAATTACTTTAACTTAAATTTCCTCTGCCAATTTAATGCTTTAATATAATGTTGAGTCATACTCTGCAGTGCCGATGTTATTTATTCAAGTTGGCTCTTGGATATCAAGAGGCGTAGGTAGCAACCGGCATTACATTAGCAAATATTTCTAAAACGCTTTGGAAGGTACACATAAATACATTTGAGTAGAATTAAAAACAAGTAAAACGCTGCTCTTTAATGTTGCCATGAAAATTAATCTTTGTTTTCTGCTGGTAAATTTAAAAAGAAAATAAATGAGTATGTGAAAAATACCCATTAAAATTTTATACAAACAGGCATATTAGGGGGTTTCAGTATCAGTTACCATCTACATTTCTGTTCAAATTAGTTTCAAAAGTAACCAGCTTTATCTTTTCTACGAATTTCTTTGAACATGTGGAAACACTTGCACATATCAGCACAAACATCATACATCACATTTGTAAAATTTGTAAAAAAAAACAAATCTGCACCATAACATGTCCTCTATAGACGTGTGGTTGTGTCAATGCGGTAAGCTATCATGGCATTAAATCGGTATGTAAAAAATATAAAATAATTTCAAACTTCTAAATCTTACTCGTAAATGAGAATTTCCCAAAAATTTTAGATTTAAGAATCTAAATCGATTTGATACCTTTCATCAAAATTTAGCTTTAAACAAAATAGAACGGAAAGCTTATAAATTTTTTTTCTCTGAGCTACTAGGCGAAAGCAAGGCTTTATGTATGCAAAGCATGCATATGTTTATTGAGTTTTTATTTCACAAATGCAGTGAATGCAGTAACAAGGAAAAATAAATTAACATATGTTTGTCAGTAACCAGCGAATATGTAGACAAATAGTTAATTAAAATCGGAGGCTATACTATGACTACACTTATGGTTTAAATCAGAAGCGTTAATGCCGAAACTCGTTTCAGGTATTTGGATAACCGATGGTTTCTTATTTCACTGCAAAAGTTAGGGTGAAACCCCCTACGGATAATGTGTGTGTATGTACAAAACACTGATTTGTAGGTGAGCACATGTACGTGTGCATGTGTGGGATGCTGTGTAGACTGGTTTTAATGTGTTCGTCTCAGTTTGAGTATGTATGCAAGTGTTCATTATTAAAATATTTTTTAATGAATGCACATGAGTTTCCTAGAAAACGTGCATCTTTTTTTTTTTGCCAAATAAACTACACATTAGAAGTCTCATACCCACGAAGTCTCATACACTCAAAAAATAATACCAGTGTCAAATTATGAGATGTTAAAAATCAATAAAAAAAAAAAACTCGATAAATAAAGATGTATTTGTATGAGGCGGTCAGCTTTCTTTCAAAACTTTTGACTCATTTACATATGTATGTGTGCATAATAGAAGCAGTTTTATTAAAAAAAAGTTTATTCCGTCAAAAAATAATTTTAAAATAAATTTCTTAGAGCATTAAGGTTACCTAATATAAGCATTTCTAAAGAATATTAAAAGGAATTTTAAAATTATTTTCGTTATCATGCTTTAAATATGAACTCCCAATAAACGTACCTGCTCATTATCGCTGGCCCAACACTTTTGCTTCTCTAGACTTCAGAGCATTAACTTTAAGTTAGATGTGGCTCGCCCATGTTGCATTTACAAAATTTTTGTCGGTAATAGATTTCACCTAAAAGCTCAGTTATACCTGAAATTGACTTTTCATCTTGGCAGCCTGTTTGACCATGTTTATTTAATCTATTTATAAGATGAACAAAATATTTTTTGACTTTTGAGCAAAATATAAGTGTGCGTGTTTTAATATTAGAAAATATTCAAATAAACCAATGATCCAGCAACACAGGCTTAAAAAATTACCACTGTTAGCTACTGCGTGCGCCGACGAACAAAAAAATAATAATAAAAGTTGTAAATGCATCTGCATGCGCATCAATTTGAACAAGCAGACATTTGAAGAGCAAGTTTCCACTCTTTCTTTGATTTGACATTGATTTGGCGCAATTTTTTGAGTGTCGGTTGCACGGGTGTGCATTGCATTGGCGAATGGAATAATCGTATGCTTATTTAAACAGTTAATATGTTGTGCTTTAGCACGGTTAACATCATCATAGGTGTACTAACTGAAATGACACTTTAATTTACGCTTGAGTTAAAAATTTAAGCATCACTTTTTTTCACAGAATATTAATGTGAAATTATGCAAAAATTCTTAATGAGCACTTCAAAAATTATCATCACAAAATTGCTTTTGCTAGTTTTTCGCTTGGCCTGGCAAACGATATAAAAGATTTAACCTTATCAGTCAGTTCATGTGACTTTTTTTTTATCACTAGTGGCTGGCATTAAGATGAGAAAACATTTTCATAAAAATTTATATCGTTAAATTTTGCACAATATTTCTTTTATTACACACAAGCTCTAAAAACGTTTTTTAAAACGTCAATTACTCTTTGTAAAGGGTTTAATAAAATTGTTGGTTATTAAAATTTCATGTTTGTGTAATAAATTACGCAGTTTTTTCTCATTTTCAAAAGTGGCTTCTTTTTATTTTTAATTAATAAAATTTTACGAAAGCGTTAACTCGAACATGCTGTTAAGCGTTGACTTTATTTATTTATTTATGTAGAGGCTTAAACCGTCCTACATGAGCAGTAGTTTGCCTGAATCGAAATCATTGAACAAAAACTCGTTGAGGAATATTCAACGTACACAGGCATACCTACATACCTACATACATGCAGTGCTGCATGTTCGATATTTTTTAGGTAATTAGCAAAATTATTTTTGGCAAGAAATTTAAACCTTTCAATCCGCTCTGTCACTAATTGGATTGGTGGAGGAGCTCTGAGAAGTGCTTAGTAAGTGGAAAAGCAGATGGATAAGAGGCATTTTGTCTTAAATTCGATCTGTATTCAGTGACAACTACTGCGTACGCAGTGCATTGCCTCGGAACTAGAAAAAAATGTTATGGGGAGGAAATACTGTGAATCTCGTTTTAGCCCTCCTGCAATTAGGTAGAGAACAAGTATTTGAGAATACCAATGCGGCAACATTGGTATTCAGTATCCACTCGAGTAATGTTTAATAGAATAGTCGAAGAGCCTTCGTATATTATTTGATCGATTAATTAAATTGACCGAACTCAAATAAGGCACGGCTTGAAGAATTTCTCTCAAGTAATCGAATCAAGCAAATAACATGTAATAATCTAACTAAATAATCCTCAAAAATTAATTTAGTTATTTATTTGCTCTAAGAGCCAATTGGAATTTATTGCTTTAGGTCTAAAAATATACCTTACTAATGTTTTTCGTCTTTTCAGTCGTCTATATACCGCCGATATTTCGTTGAAGCTAAGTAGTTAGGTTTCAAATATTCTCTTAAGTTTTCTGAGTTGATTAGCATCAAGAAAATATCGGCGGCATATATACGGCTAAAAAAGACAGAACACATTAATAAGGTCTAGTTTTAGACCTAAGATAATCAAAATAATAACTTACAATAGCAAAGTAGCACTTTTTCTTGGGACTCATTAGCATAATTAAAAGTAGGAAGCATTGCATTGCATTTAAATTCCCTTGCCATTTATTTCTTACTACAGATGTGACAAGACTTATCTGATAGAGCAACTGGTTCCGGACTCTAACTTGACGGTGGATCAACTCACTAGTGAAAATTTTCGACTCGAAATCCCCTGCACAGCTGGTAAGGCATAGAGGAAGCAGTACTTTTCACACTCAATTATATGGTTAACCTTCAGCTATCCCTTTTTGAGGGAGCTTGCGCTATATAGAACGGTTATCCTTACTTACATTAAACAAGACATCAATAGAATATCAGGTGGCTTACACTTAGAATTTTGGGCTGGATGCATCATCGAACACTTGATAACTAATATTAAATTCCATTATCGAAAGCAGAATACTAAACTAATAAAAGTTCTTCGATTCTTATAATGATTAGTTATATATAATGCTAACGATATCAGAATCTGCACTCTATAGTCATCGATCTAATGCCGTATTTACACAAGTAAGTTACTTAAGAGAAGCTACTATGTTTCAGCCGAGGAGGTACCCCGTACCAGTTCATGTCCTTCGGGCGAGGCTTCTGTTTTATCTAGTTTTAATCATGCAACTGCTCCGTAAACGTATTACGGTGATTGATTTAGTTCTTCGTTGATGTTCATAGTGAATAAACTTTACACATACATAAATATGCATCATTCTTTCTTCTTCTTGTTTTACTTAAAATAATGTCTGCTCTCATCTTTCAAAACAGTACAAAATACGTGGTTGAATTGTTCCCACTATTTGGATTTCATTTTTGGTGTGCTCATGACAAAAATTCTAAGCAAATGCGCATAAAACGTTTTGTTTCGCTGCTTTTAAATGCAACATATTCTTTGCTACCAACATCCAGTCTAACTAAAAGATCGGTTTCAATGTCAGTATCTTTAAAAAAAGAAAAAAACAACTGCCAGCTAAAAATGCTGGCATTTTTATTCATTCTGCCAGCACTTTTATTCATTCGCACAATTGCTTTGAAAATAAAAGTAAAATTATGAATATTGTTTTTGTTATTATTTTTCATTGTGGAAAATATTCGCATTTGCGAAATTTCTCATCAAATTTATGCTCAAACAAATTAAGTGAATTGATCCATTTTTGTTTATATTTTGTTTTCTGTTTGTTATTGTTTCTATGTTTTATGAAATTAAATCAATTAATTTTTTGTTCCACTTTTAATTTTGAGAATTACTTGAGTTGTTTCGGAAGTTATTTGATTCCAATAGCTTCGATTCGAATAATTTCAAAAGCTCAATCGATTTAGCGAGGAAAACCAAATCCACAAAACCAAATAATTTATGAATCGATTAAGTCAATAAGTCAAGTAATTGGATAATTATGAGAGGCCTTAGTACAGCTTTAATAAGAATGTATAGTAGCATAGAATGTATAGTAGAACAGAAGATCTTTATTCTCTTAAAATATGATTGGACATAATGATAAACTTTAAATTTAAATAGTTCTACTACAACAATGTTCATCGTAATGCTGATAAGATAAACTATTTATTTCAAACATAAGTATGTTGGTCAAGTGTTTGCAGGAACTCAAAAGGTTTTTTGATTATTGTATGCTGCCGGTTAAATAAAATCATTATAGTCATATAATTTTCTACGTGCTATAAGTGGCGAGAAGTATGTCTGAGTTCACTGTGTTCTGCAGACGGGCCGTGCGAATGCTCTCTGTTAGGAGTCTTCTATGCACACGCCAAGCGAATGCACATGGATGAACTCTGATTCACTTACCAGTATTGCGTAAAAATGTGAGATCTTCGTGATTAAGATCCCTAATTTTACCGAGGCAGAGTTCATTGCAGTAGCTATTAACGAATGTGGCCATTGGGTCAACAGAGTGACCATTGGGTCAACAGAGTGGGCTATTAATTTTTCTATGCTCTGGAAATGCATTTCTAAGTAAATTTCTCAATCACAAAAATTTATAAAATATATGTATGTATGTTATTTTTAATTGGTATTTTAATTCGTTGTTTCAATGAAAAGAAATCACCTTCATCACATCAATTGCTCTAGAACAAAAGTGACGCTTAATTTACCGACAAATAATATAATTAATATCGTGAGATTGTTTGACAAACATCAATTAATTCAGCATTTTTTATGCTGCGACATTTAATGATACTGTTTTCACAAATACTGTAATTATTTTAATGGAAAAAGTGGGAAATTTTTAAAGAAATATTATTGCAATGAAGCAGATATTTAAACAGAATAAGTGTAAAGCGGAATTTAAATTAAACAAAACGATGTAAAACCAGCGACCATTAACAGACACACACACACACACACACACACACACACACACACACACGCACGCACACCGATGTACATTTTCAAGAACCGTCAGATGATTTACAGAATGCAATTGTTATTGTAATGAGTTTGTAGAATAAAATGCCATTGACATTAGTATCTGCAGCATCCAGAGCCAAATGCGCAGTGCCAACAACAACGATGATGACAAAAAGCAACAATAATATTGTAATAACCACAACTGCTGCCACAGTTAAACGCAAATAAATCTTACTCAGAAAAGCGGGCGAATGTAAAAAACGGAAATAAAAGTGTGAGTGCCAAACGGAAATCAAGTTAAAAAGTAAAAATTATAAACTGGGGAAGGAGAAAAAAAGTATAGTAAAATTAAAAACGGAAAAATTGCTTTTCTTCATCAAGCTGCGAATATTGAGTACAAAAAGAAAGTAATTATTTTTCTGCATTAGAAGAAATTAACAAGAGAGAGGTTTTTTCAATGCTTTCAACATGCATCAGCAACAAAAACATTTATGCACCAACGGCCTGATTTCTAAAAAAAAAAAATCATTTTATTTTCATCAAGTTCTATTTCATCAAGAAATTTTCCACACAAATATAAAATATTATTAAGTACTTATCAATACTCATTATTATTGAGTCTGCGAATTTCAGCCTTTAGCTGCATGGCATTTAAAAAAGGCCATCATCATGAGCGTCTGATATGATTTAATTAATAACTCAAATTAGCACCCGAATTAGCAACACTTCATTAGGTGCCAAAGCCGGTAAATGGCTTGAGGGTCAAAACTCACATCAGATGCTCATTAACTAATAATAAATGGATAAAAGTTGCAAGTGACGTTGAAATTTCGTTACCTGCAAGATGCTGTTGATTTCATCTGCCGACAGGAAGAGCAAAAAGGGAAAATATTTTTCACTCAACGAAGATATGTGAGGCCGCATTGCAGCATTTGTGAGCGAATGAATTCCGCCACGAACGCTGTGTGCTTGTTGCTCATTTTTACACTGATTTTACTCGATAGTTCATTCAATCCCTGACTGATCTGCAGCATCTTAACACCGTTATGTGGGTGAGCGGTCATTGCGCAACACAACGGTTTTGTACCGCTCTTCAGGAGTAGCGACAAAATTTAACTCTATTCAAAATTAAGACAAACGTTATGATAATTGCTTATGTTGCTTATGCAATATATATGTATAATACCAAGAGTTAGGGGCAAAAAAAGTTTGGTTTCAGATTATCTATGCCCCACAGACATATAAGCCGAAAACTGTGACCGTCAGTCTCTATTATTATACACTTGAGCGCATGTATTACATTTATTCCAATTACTTAAAACTTAGTTTATCCAGGTACGTGTTTTATTAGCAACTTATTGCTTTACATTGCTAACTAAAGAAAGAGATTGTGGTGCAAAACGCGCAAAAGGAGCAAACACCAAAAAGCCATTGGATATAGAGAATCATCTTCTACAGGCCCTTCTTTAAGGGTTTTGATACTAAAATAGTTGTTGAAACTATTCATAGTGATCATAAAAAAGAACACTTAAAAAATGGTTCTGATAATCATGCGATATTAGTAAAAAATTAAAGAGTAATTTAAAAATACGTTTGTATCTCCCGCCCTGACAATAGCTAAAGAAATACATTACTTTTACAGAGTTTTTCCTTAACAGTTTGTGCCCTCAAAAATGTCGGCTTAGCACCCTAGTCCGTGTTGTACCCTCACGCCGAAAAATATAATGCCGCTCGAAATTAGTTTCACTGAATTTGCGAGTTCCTTGTTTTACCCCTGACATATGAAGATAAGTGTGCATTTTGTTGCCTGGTGGATTAGCAGCAAGAGGAAGAGTAAGATATATTTGACATTTTGTTATTGCTGTTTCTGTAAGTACGTACTCTAAAGCCCATTTTCCTGAAGACACATCTCTCAATACCATCCACATACATAAACATCATTCAAGCAATAAAGTATTGTTTTTCCGCATTTGCCCAAACGCGAAATTTAAAATAAAAGGACACACCAACTACAGTAAATAAATAAACAGGAAGGCGCCCAAAAGCGGAATCATTTTATTTATTAAATAGAGAGAACAATAGTCAATTGGCTGAACTTCCTTTAAAAAAGACACAAATTTTGTATCGTAAATCTTATCCAATAACAAAAGTCTCCAATGATTTTGTGTGGATTTGAATTGTTTTGGACATTTTGTGGTCGCTTAAATTTTAGTTTCGATAGGCTAAATGCTTTTATGGGTCCAGGCTGATTAGAATTTACTTTTATGCAACTTCCTATTCACTGCTACCCACACTTGAGTGCTAAATTATGACTCACAAGAAATCACTTAATGATGAATAAAACAAAATATAAAAAGTTGTACTGAGACAGCATCCTTCATGTTATACTCTATTGATAATACGCAAGCATGACAGGGCTTGCTCTATCTGAGTGAAACGTACTCATCCAACTCAAACTTTTAAATACAGTAATTTATCGTATCAAGTTCAAGTTTCTGAAAAATTTATAGAAAATTTTTATACTACATGATGTCAAATGCTCCAACAATTAAATAATGAACTCTAAAAATTATGCAAAAACTATTGACCTCGCTAAATGAGATATATATAAAAAAAAATATCTGTTTTAAATAAAAAAAAATTAAAACTTTGTTGCTGTAACTGTTGGGCCCACAAAGTGCACTGCGAATGGATATGAAACCCGTTTTCTATATTTTTCATTTCTCCTCTGTTGGCCACTAACAAAGACAAATGTTTATTGTACGGTCGATTTACAGCCTCAACAAATGATTAATTTATAAGCAAATGAAATGTTAAATTTTTGTATTTGTAAAGAAAGTTTCGTGCCATCAATTGTTTTCAGACTCACTATTTTGCTTTCGTTCGTGCTTAATTTTTTCTTTCACAGCAAACCTTGCATCGACGTGGTTAAAGTGTGCAATTATTTATTTCCTGCACACACTTTAGTTTTTACTAAAAAAGATTCTGTTAAATGTGCTTCTTTAGCATCATTTCAGGAGGCAATTGCTTAATTGCTTAAAATACTTTGCATTGCAGTTGAAGGCGACACTTGGAATTATTTTTCTGTTAAAACATGCGAGACCAATTTATCACTTCAGCCGCTTTTAGTGGGTAGCAAGCGCCTAGCAAACAAACTGCTCTAGTTACAAACGATCCACACCGACGAATTTACTCCTTAAGTTCTTCATAATAGTTAATCATCATCATCTTAGGGACTCTAGTGTTGCAGCGGATGGTTGCTGCTGCTTTTTCGCAAATACATACGTTTTCAAGTTTAAGGTCCTTTTCAATTCGTTTTGTTTCGTTTCCTCTTCCTACGCCTACTGCATAAGAAAAAAACAAAAGGAGATTTAATGAATGTTGCTTTTGTTTTGCAATGGCTTGCGATTCGTACGCTTGACTCTGAAACACAAGGAGAAAAAAACTATGCAGGGTATTTAGCTGTAGCTGGCGCTGCAGTAAACTTTTCCTTTAGCAACAAACAAAACAAATTACTAACGGAAATTACGAATACCGCATAATTAATGAAAATACGCTTGAGTAACCAGTGTGGCATGGGACTTTGTTGCTGCATGTGTACTAGTGGTTGTTTCACTCATGATTCTGCATTCTATTACTTTGAGTGCGAAAATGCAGACACTTTTTATATGCCATTTGATACAAGCGTGTACAAAAACATAATGTTGCTTGGTATTTATATTGGACCCCAATGACAACAATTCCAACAAAACCAGAAATTTAAAGCCAACAAATTCACTCGAACGCACTCAGCAACGCAAAGCCTCGCAAAAAAATGGAACATATACATAAGTGCACTATTAGTTAGACAACTGAGCTCCGAAAAATACAAACGTCAGCCACCGTCGACACACACACACACATTTATTTATGTGAATGCGAAAACTAAGCCAACGACCACTACAATACATCGGTAAGCCATCTTTCAAATTCACATGAATGAAAAACGCAAAATGCACACAATAGAAACTGCAACAAAAAACTAACAACATTACTTAAAAATTGAGCTGATCCTTTTTTGACATGAATAAACATTTTAATGGAACGATAAGTTTATAAGATTTCAGTGAAAATATTCAAAACTTCCCGTCAACTTTAAAAGTGGGGCAAACCCATGTTTTGCTGTCCAGCCTAATGACTTTTTATAAATGACAAGCTGTCGATACACATAGAAAAAACCGGCAAATAAAATTGACCTGCAAACAACTTGATTAAAATCATGTTAAATTTTTGCCAAACTAATGAGCTAATTTTAAATCAACTCTCTACCTAAAACGCTTGCCGCTACATTCGTTCTGACTGTTGCCATGACTGAGTGGTGAAAAATGTGGTTTCTAGTTCAATGCCTCCTAAGGTAAACCTATTTGAATATTTTAAAGTAAATAAAGCAATTGCTTGATATGTTTTATGTTTATTATTTGAAAAATGTCTTAATGACAATATTTGGTAGATCTTCTTGCCTTATTACCCCATCTTCTATGGAACTCCATTTCCTTGCTTCTTTACTTTGTTTGAAATTTTTAGTGAAACTAAACATAAAATGTATTAACAGCGAAAATTTTACAAAACAATATTTTTGATTTTTTATCATCCACTATATCCACCAAATCCAATATTCCAACTCTTCTTTTGATCTACTTCTTTGATGGTCTTTAAATCAAAGGTAAAAACAATCTATTATGATTACAAAGACACAACTATAAGTGTGTAAATACGAAGCCCAGTTCTTTTGAAGTTAAGTGGACACGAGTCCATCCTCCAATGTAATTAAAAAATTCTATTAACATTTTTCTCTCTTAACGTTTCCTCAATGATTCTTCAGGAGAATTTTAATTATAATTAAACCAATATTAACAACACATATTCACATTATTATATACATATACATATGCACATGTATATACATATGTGTTTTATTGTAATATAACAACTACAATAATTTGAACGCGTCGTACAAAACAACTTTTCTTTGCATTTCGGTTTTGTTTTGTAGCAGCGCCACAAACTGCTGATGAAATTTTCCATTTGTTTCTAGTTACGAATTTGTCATTGTTTCGAAGGGTTACGCAGCACGGATTTGCGTTTCTTTTTTAAATTCTTTTCGAAAACTTTTCTTTTCTAGCCTCTGGACAGGAGCAGGGAAATTGTTCAGCACTACCCCACTCCTCCTTCTTTTCATGAATGCAGCTTCTGCAGAAGTCATGATGCAGAATATTTAGGACTGTTGTCACAACTTATCGATAGCTAAGCGGTGGCTTTTGTTGACCGGACAATCACTTTTCATTATTACAGCTTGTCTTCCAGAAGCAAATAGTTCATGAGATTTTATTGACCTAGTCAAACCTGCAACTTAACGGGAGACCGAGCATCTATATTTGACACATTTTGCTGTGTCCTTGCTACACAAAAATTAATTGGCTGAGTGATTTTTTAATTTTCTTTGAAAATAATACATTCACTCTTTCTTCTGAGCGAAATTTTCAATAGTACAAGCAGGCATTGAGAGAAATAAATTTTTTCTATTTGGTTAGTTTGAAAACGTGAACTTGCTACCAGACAGTTTATTGCGCATGTCTGCCATGGGCTATAAACTTTATCGAATAATCGTGAAAATTTTCATTTCGACTTTTAACTAGTATCAATTTTACTCTGCATATGCTTTAAGACAGCATCATATTTTTTATCATGTGAGCCGTTATTTAACCCTATTTCAAGAAGGTCGAGCTTTTGCTTCGTAACGCAATTTTATTGATTTGGAGAAATAGAAACAAACTTGCACCCAATCGAAATAAATTAACATTATTTCGATCTACATATTTCTGTCCGTTTTATATTTAACAAACATTAACAAACTTTAACAGCTTTCATGAACTTAAAATTTAAATTGCCTTACATTTTGTACTTACATCTCCTGTTGTTTTCCATTTACAACTTCTTCTCAATTATTCACAAACGTTTTGCAAATTACAAATTTAGAGTTTCACTTAAAACTGGTACAAATAGAGATTCGTTGATTTTGATAGTATTTTAATCCTTACAAAAAGAGAAAAAAAGGAACATAAAAGTAATGCACTTGTTTGATTCTCAGTAACTAATTGGCAGAAAATAAAACTACAACAAAATCTCCTTTCCGCACAGAAAATTTGGTTGATCGATCACTAGTGGAACGTTCCAGCTCTGTAAAACAACCTCCGAACTCTGGAGCCAAATCATCGCATTCCATATCGAATGAACTATTGGGTAAAAATTGGGAAAACGAAAATATCAACAAACACACAACATAAGCGACGTAACTCGTTAGATCATGACGGCGGTGATATGACCCTTAAATATTTGTCGTTTTTACATATTTAGGTGCGTATACTCGATATGTTCGCTTCAATGGTTGCTCATACGAACCCAATGGAAGACAGACTTCTCGTCCCAGAGTTATATTAAATAAGGCAAGTTTGTTTTGCGCTTTAAAAAATTCAAGTTTGGGTGCAAATAAGCGCACCTTGTTAGTTAAAAAAATTAGAAAAATAATTATACTCATGTGAGGAACATATTTTTGCTCGTGTAGAAGTGAAATATGTTTTGTACTGCCCATTGAACAAATACGACTTTAAAATTTTTAAAAGCTTTATCCTGTCCCACGCAGACAATATATGAATTGTTTTTTCCTTTTTCGTTCACTTCCTTAAATTTTTTTCATCTAAGAAACTATTTTTCTTACGGGGCAATTCATTTTTCGATATTATTTTTCCATGTTTTTTCCTCTGGAAACAAAGTACTTCATAAAAAAAAAAAAAACAGGCATAACAGGGAATGCAAACATGTTTATTCGTGTCAATGTGTTCGCGGCTTTCCATGTATCGCCACAGCCAGCATGTTGATGCTTTACCCATGACTCCATGCTGATGATGAGGATATTAATGATTCTCTACATTTTGGTGGTGCTGGCTGGCTGCTCGATACTTTTTTTCATTGTATATTAAAAGCATCGAAAGGATGAAAAAGTGAAGGAATAAAAATATGTACATACATTTTACGAAACGTTGGCCTCTTACGTGTCATGAGAGAATATTACATGTTGGCTTCGCACAAAGTGAATGCTTTTATTATTTCAACATATTTTTCTTATGTTGCCGCCGCGCATTTTCAATACATATGGAAAGGTTTTCGCAGTTTGTAAAAAATTACATCAAGTCGTTTTCTGTCTTTTAGTTTTCCGCTCTTTTAATTTTGAATGCATAAATTTTGTATAATTTTTAATGAAACATTATGCACATTACCACTACCACTATTTACCAGCCAGAAGAGATATTCAACAATATTTATTGGTTTTGTAACAAGAAATTTGCTGAAAGAACAATTTATGGCAACAATTTCTGCGTATTTGGGTACGTAAAGACAACTTACTACTCGTTTCACTGCAGACACAAGCCCGCATCTTAATACCCCGTCTTTGTCACAATTACAAGCGTTAATATGTATTTATACAATTATTTTGTTGCTTGTATATGAGCGTGTGTATCTGTTAACGTGATCTAGATGGCGTGAAAATGTTGGAGAATAATTAATGTGGAGTAAAAAAAAAAGAAAAATGTTGGCGTTTTAATATGAGTACACATACATACATTATTATATATATGTATGTATGTATATATTTTTTTAAATTTTTAACAAGAAATTTTCGTTAAAAAGTTTTCTTAAAAGGGCAGCATGTACGCTTCAATATTGCCAGAAACCACATTACAACTCATATTGAAACTCCGAACTCAGTTTAAAAATGTTTAATGTATTTTACGAAAATGCGTAAGAGGAGAGCTGCATCTTGAGTAATTAAACAGATTCATTTTATTTATGCAATATTCTAAAATTTTGAATTTTTCCAGAATATTTCATATGTTTTCTTCACTGTGTAGTATATTTGCTAATACAATATAAATTTCCTACAAGATGATGTGTAGTTTTGATACATTAATACCAGTACTTTAGCTTATAAAATACTGAGCTTCTATCAGACAAGCAGCTTTTCATTCAGCTCTTTTTTGGCTAATGTTAAAAGTGTTGTTTTCGTGTGAGGTGGTAGAAACTCTTCCCGAATCTTAAACTCTACGACCGGTATTCACAAAAACTAATATCGTTTGGTTCTAAAATATATTTCAGCACTATTTCATATTTTATGAATGGCGTTGTCTTACACCGGCATTACTATCTATGTACTATGCTGTCATAGTTATGGATATGAGTGTAATCATTTAAAAATCAAAAGTAGAGTTAAAAATTGAGTTTTCATATGCTGCTTTCTTGGGGAGCGAACGACAAGTTTGTTTCCACAACAAACGAGCCAAGATACATCAAAGTGAATTGAATTTACAAGAAATCATAAATAGCTGTGCGTCACATTAAAAAAGGCTGGAATGGAATCATACGCGCCCTTTCCGTGAGTATTAGTTGACAGGATTGTCGGTTACATGTATTCCATATGGCATTGAAATATGTGCTGCTCATTCGTTATTTTGTAAGTTTCGATTCAGGGGGCAAATCACCGCATTTGAAATCGAGTCTTCTTTCGTGTGTACAAATATTTCGACAATTTTTTGGATCAATTTTTTGGATCACAGTATTCGATCGCAGTTAATATTGTCTACTACTATTTTTTACATCGCAGTACGCATTTGACAATAAAGAAACAAAACGAAAAAGGAAAACAAAATATAAATAAATTGGTCCAATATTGCCATTATAAGTAGGAAAGCAATCCTTTTTCATTGCCAGAAGCTGAGTAAGTTGAGAGTTTAAAGCAAAGATTAGAACTAAATGTTTCATCGTTTGTACATAGATTCAAAAGACGTTTTCGGCTCTCTAAGGAAGCTTTTGAATACGTTTTATCGGAAATAAATATCTCTGGTCACATGTCGACGAGCGTATCACCCGTATTGCAGCTTGCCGCTACATTGTCCCTTTTGGCCAGTGGCAGCTTTCAGCACACGGCCGAGAATTATTTTTTAGTGGGGTTGGCAATGCGGTGATTTGCCCCCAGCTTGATTCATAAAAATTTGCCACATCTTGAGAACAATATTGCTTTCACAAAATGAGTTCAGACTTTGTTAGTTCAAAGTTGAAAAGTATTTAGTTGTTATATTTTAGCGCGATTTGTCAATTAAATTTAAATTTAATTTGCTACGACTAATAAGAAAATATCTATTGTTGAGAGGGATTTGATTTCACTATCGTATTTAAATGCTCAAAATATATTTCAACACATTGAGATATTGCAATTTAATTATTTAGAATAAAGTTAAAAATCTGAAAGCTGCATTCATTATCTTAAGCTCAAAACTTTTTAAACGCCTGTGTAAACTGTTCATGTCGTTTTTGTTTTTTTTTTTTCCAACTGACGATCATTCAGCCTGTTAAAAAAACCCCAAAAACTTCACGAAAACATGAAAATTCATGTCTGCAGCAGTATGGACACGAGATTAACTTTGGTTGAAAACGTCCTGCCTTATGAATATAAAGAGTGTGGCACGAATCCTGGTGGCATGTTGTGTGTATATTTACTTTAGATGTTTTTTAAACTTTGGATGACATGAGAACATATGGTCTTATCAGTGTGCATCTTTGTGTGCTTTTGCTGTGTAAATCGTGCTTCATGCTGAAAGTTATGCACTGTCAATGTTGGCAAATTTCACACCACTTTTTGTTTAGTCTCATACCTTGTTGGAAGCAGACATGAACTTGTTTGATCGCATGATTGAATGTTTAATTAAGAAAAAACTAATATTTTAACAGACCCCAGCTGAATTGAGTTCAGTGTAGTGTAAATTGTGTTTTATTGGAATAAAGGATATTTTTGATGAAGTGTTAGCGAACTAATAATTGTCTTCGGCAAACACAACAAAAAAGACGAGAAACTGCAATGTGATTACTTAATGTAGCAACAAGAATAACAAAGAATTTTCAATAAAATTCAATCTCACATTCTGCTCAAGAGTCTGTTGCTTCATGTTTCCTGGTTCTAGAAACTTTGAAACTGTGATTAACTTTGCTCACAATAGATTTCATCACGACATGTGTAGTGGCGAAATTACGTCACCAGCTCGACGACAAGTAAATGCTGGCGGGAAAATTAAAGCTGTTCAATGAGTTTCTCAAAAGAAAATAAAAAACATGACCATAAATACCTGTACGTACACAATTTTATTTAAAAACGTCTGTAGATTAACAAACAATCTGTAATGTGAGTGTTCTA
The DNA here is from genome assembly GCA_963662145.1 of Sturmia bella. Classification (NCBI taxonomy): domain Eukaryota; kingdom Metazoa; phylum Arthropoda; class Insecta; order Diptera; family Tachinidae; genus Sturmia; species Sturmia bella. Next base: position 79,770,893 of record OY759170.1, on the reverse strand, counting down.
CACAAAAGCAAGACATTACGTGAATCGTTAAGAAAATTATTAGACGATTATAATTTTTTATTAGGCACTTACGCAATATGTGTAGCAATTTGAAGAGAAAAGAAACGAATCAGCAAAATGTAGCAATACACAAAACCCATCCTTTGCGTGGCGAACAGCGAACAAATAAAACCTCACAATTACGTTTTCAAGAGTTTTTCTTTTTCGTTTGTTTAACAAAATGTATTCACCTAAGCATTTGAAGGAATCATTTCATGAGAAAGTCACAGAAAAATCCTTGCTATTTGCCATGCCCCACATTTATTTCTCTTTAGTTTTCATTCGGCATAAGATTTATACAAAGAGCTTTCAGCAGAAATCAAAGTTGCCACCTCGAGTCTGTTGATCGATGAGTTAGGCGCTCTACCAGCTCATGGATGCATCGATGCGATCTATTGATGATATTTTTATCAACAAATGGCGTTAGTTTTGTTAGCCCTCAAGCAACACTCGTTTAAGGAAAATAGTTGTGAAATATGTTTTAGGGATTATATTCATAACTTTGATATGACAAACGAAGTGAAGTTAAAAGCCGTAGTTCTCGTAAAATAGATGTATAGTCAGCAAATTGACTAGAGAAATTATTTTAAATGAATGCCTGCTCGAACAAATTTTATTTTAAGTACTTTTCATTCTTCAACTTTTAAGTTAAATAAGAAAAGATTGCAAATTTTTTCCGATACTGCCTGACAGAATTTATTTGGACGTTCTTGGTGTATGTTGTACATAAAACAACTGACGAATCAATAGCAAATCTAAGCAAAACTGCTAAAAGCATTCAAATTTAGAAAGAAAAAAATTTCATATATGAAAGAAAATCAAAATGTTCAGTTGATTGTACGGGACCGACCCATACAAAAAGGGTCAGCTGTACTATCGTGTACACTTTACTCTTGTGGAACGGTCCGTTCTTAAAATTTCATACAAATCACCTGAAAACTTTCGAGGAATCAAAAATCTTCTAGGAAACAATCTATTTTTCTCCTAAAACGATCATCTGTCTGGATTTCAGGTTTGTTTCAGGAAAAAATATAATACTTTCGGTAACTATTAAAACTAGCATTTTAAGAAAAAGAAAAGTTCAGAATAAGTGCACACTTTCTTTCAGAAAACAAATTCACATTAATTTTGTTCTATTTATTTTTGTTGCAACACAAGTATAATACACATACATATAATTTTTATGTGATCCTTTTAATTATTGAATAAACTAATTTATACAGCTTCAGATCGTTTTTAATGTAAAGATTTATTAACAATATTATTCAATATTTGGCTAACAGTTTGTTAGCATCTTCAGTACAATATTTGTAGTTAAATTTTTCAATTTAATTACAAATATTATCCTGAAAATGCTAACAAACTGTTAGCGAAGTATTGAATAATATTGTTAATAAATTTTTATAATAAAAATGATCTGAAGCTGTATAAATTAGTTTATTCACTATAATGCACAACTAAGTCGAATTAATTTAGTTAATTAAGTTAAGAACTCTACTAAATTAAATACTATTTCCGTACAAGCAACTGCACTCTCACATATACATACATATTGAAAAACGCTGTATTTTTCAATATGTACAACTGTTTATTTAACGGTGACAAGAAAACAAATTCTTATGTGAGGACAGCTGTTGTTTTATTTTGGACCAGCACTCAAGGGATGACCCTTACTGTGAGCTGAATTCATAGCTAATTTGGGGGCTGACGAGCACCTTAGTGGATACTAAATACAGCCTGTTTCGAACAGCCCAGTATTGAGTTTTAAAGTCTATTTAGTTATGAACCAACTAATTGAAATACTGATGTTTGCTGTGTGCAGGGGCTTCTTGTTGTACCGGCGGAGTATTTCGTTTCTTCCTTTTCCTGCCTCTTTTGATTCATTCAAAACTCTTCTTTTTAAAACGAAATACAGCAAACTGATGAAAAAATAAATTCAAATTTTAAATAAGCCTTGTTTGTTGGCAAGTTTGTATTCTGGAAATTCTTAAGTGTCCCATGGCAAACATTTACTACAATAAATTTTACCTATTCGTGTCCTTTCTCTGATAATGTCTCTATGTGTATGGGTGTGTGTTTGCGTGCAGTGTTTGTGTACAAGTGAATTTACATATGCATGTGTGCGTGATAATATGTGAATGTATTGTTATAACTTGTATTTTCGTTTCATGTTTTAGTCGTTTTTCTTCTTCTCAATTTATTTTCATTATTTTTTTTTGTCTTTCGTTCCCTTTCAAATTTATGATGCGCAAAATGTTTTTAAAATTGAAAAACAAAAATGTTTTGCTTTATCTGTGTGTTTGTGTGTGTATGTGTGTGTGTGTGTGTTGTGTGTAATCATGCACACACATATACATTCACACACTTATAAGAACGAATGTATTTGCCGTTTTGGTATATTAAATGTTGTTGTTTTGTACACCAAAAACATGAATTTGAGGTTTTTTTTATCGTTTTGCAAACACACACACACACACATGTGCATGTGTTTGTTCATGTATAAGTATTTTCATAAAACGAAGGCTTTGTGTAAAATACTGCCATATATAAATAATGTTTGAATATATTCAAATTTATGGTTTCATATTTTTTAAAGTGTTCATTGAATGAAAATATCGATTGTTTTTAGTGAATATGTCTCAATATTGGAATGTTTTGCTCAAAATTTACATACAATTCGGTAACTGAATGTACATATACATACATACATACATACACAAAATATGCAAATGCATGAAATAAAAAATAGAAAATATCATTTATTATGTAATCGTTTATATCAATGACTTTAAATTAAAATATTTTTCATCCTTCTTTCAGTGTAAATATTTTATAAAACTGTTAACATTGTTTATACATGTACTTATATTTGCATGACTCAGTGTGTAATAGATATTATTATGAATCGTTAAAAGCACCGATATTGATGTGTTTATTTGAATAGATTAACAAATACGTTGGCCATTACTTGCAAATAGTACTCATTAAAAAGCCGTTTCACATAAGTAAGCAATAAGAAATGTTCACGCCTTACAAAACTGCCTCACTGGACCATCTCCCTGGATGATAATCATGAAAACCATATATGCTTTTAATATCGAATATAGTGCATGCTATGCAGCTAAGCTAAGCGACTTACCAAGTGGGACATTGCGAATAAAAATGGTGTGATGCCGAAGTATATAGGTTAGTAAGCGTTAGCGCATAAGCTCTCTCTCTCTCTCTCTCTCTCTCTCTCTCTCTCTCTCTCTTACAAATCTGCTTTCAAGTAAACCGATATTTTTGCTGGGTGTACATGCTCCTGCCTCTGGTGGAATTGTCCCATTCTATTATACTTAAAAAGCCATCCCAGACGACATCACATTTAGAAGATAACAATGTCAGTGGCGCAAATATTTCCGCTGGATGGAACATGCCCATTTTGTGCTGGCTTGTTTGACTTGAACTTGCCGAACTTTTTTCTCATAGCAGAGAATTATCGTAATACCAGTTGTTATTGTTTAATTTTTGCATATTCTATATACTCACGTACATATATATGTTATTGTACAACAAATCCATTTGCAAATAGCTGACCAGCTTTGCTGGAAATCAGCTTCTATTAATATTGTGTGAATCGCATTATTACTAAGAAACTTCTTTAATTTCAGTTCTATTTTTCACTTGAGTTATAACATTTTCTGGTGCATAATCTTTTTCACGCCTAAAAGCATCTTCTTAATGTATGTACTGACATAAATAAGAAAAAAAAAATTATTAATCCCAAAGTTAGAAAAAATCTCAGTACAGCTAAAGCGAATTTGTTATAAACCACTAAATGAACAATTTTTGTAGTTTCTGTTACCCAAAACTGCTGCTACCCTAAGGGCCTGCTTTCCAATAAAGATATCAAACTACTCTTGCCTAAATATATAAATGTTCTAGTAAAAACAAAACTATCTTTCATTGTTGCGAAACAGACCCCTAAAAGCATCTTCTTAAGCCATTGTGCAAAATTAATTAATGTCATTCTAAATGACTTTTCACATTTGCTTCGAGATTTTACCAGCCTGCCATTTTTTTTTTTTTTTTTTTTGTCCGCCCGTATGACTTGCCTTTTTTTTCAAGGACAACATTACGTTTATGCTGTTAAAGGAATTTTTATATTCATTCAACAATGCTTTTTCTGTAATGGCGAAATAACACAAATATGTTTTTTAAGAATTTTGTTCAGTTTAAATTTTTTTTACTAAAGCAAAGTCACTGCTTGAAACATCAAACATTGTTGAAGAGGTTGTCGGCTGCAAATTAAATTTTATTTATGAAATTGTTACCCATCTATTCAATACTTCCAAACAAGCTGGATGAGGTTCTTAAAATTCAAATAAATATTGTTGCTACAAAAGAAAATATGAGAACATATGTGCACATACATATTTCATGTGTTAAATACATACTGAACGGCGACTTTAGAAGTGATGCAGCTCAAATTTTTAATTGCATACATAATAAATAAAAATATAACAAAAACTCTTTGCGAGCTGAATAAAAAAGAATAATTGGTGGCGTCGTTAAAAGTGTCAAAGTTTGTTTGAGAACTACCAAAATGTATCAGCGGTAATCCAAAAGATTCAAGAATAGATAAAACTAAAAATGTGTCCGTTATTGCTCAACGTTGTTTGCTGTCAAACAAAATATATGAAGGAACTTAATCTTCGACCACATTTATGCCCAAAACATCAGTGCAATTTCATCTTAGAGTTTGGCTTAATTTAGGTTTAAGCCAGTAAATTTTTAAATCAGTAAATACTTAACATTTAAACGCAGAAAACTTAGCGTTTAAACTTTAATCATTAAACAGTGCACAACATCAACTGATTGATTTCTTTTTTGCAACGTTGCCAAATTTCTATTTCTAAAAACAATCTATGGTTCACTGACTTATAGCCAAGTTGAAACTTCAACTAAATGAAAGAAAAGTTTCGTTAAACTAGAAATTTTACTCCAATTGATTTTTAAGGCAATAACCTTGTAATATAAACTGAGATTTTGTTCATCGCTAGGGAATAGTATTATCATATGAGGGCTGTAATTACAAAGGCTGCAATCTTCACTTTAGCGAAGATTGGTGTTGCCAGAAAAACTTTTATTCAACAAAAATGTATGACCAAGAACTACAATCTTCATTGGACGTGGTCATGTTTGCTATGATCACAATCTGTTGAGCTTTTATTTCTCGTTTTTTCAAGGACCAGCTGGCAGTAGAGCATTTCTTAATCTTAATATATGTAATAAAAATTGTAAGCAAAAGCGACTAATTTTAATAGAAAAAAAAACAACATATATTTAATTTACTGTTTTTATAACTTAACTGTCCATTTAAAGTTCAGTTTATTGCAAATTTAAAACTTCTTTTCAGTTGACTACTGCGATTTGAACTCGCCGAAAAGCTGGCGTTTCTGATTTACCGAACAACTTTCTTGCGACTGTTATGCTAGAGACGAACATGTCGGAACATGCCGGAGTATAAATCTGTGCTTAACACATAGTGAGAAGCCCGCGAAAAAGCACAAGAATACGATTGCGTATATTTGACATTAAAAATTGATCAATTTATGAGCAAAACGGGTGCTGCTGAGAAGTGCACCGCTAAATCATAATTTTACGTGAAAAGTAAAATTCGCTCTAGTTTTTATTTTTTCTAATGTCAACTGCAGTAATCATTTGAACGAGTGCCTGTCCATAAATTCAGTAAAAATGTTAAAATCCTGCTGAGCTTAAGAGTCTGCAAGTAGAATTATGATAGTGTGTTAAATTTATCCTCTGACTTCTTTAATGTATTATTCCATCTAGCTAATGCCATGTAAACAATTAGAATGAACTATAAATATGTTTGTTCAAAATATCCTTTCACTGACAGTACAATTTCGCCGATAGCGATAAATCGACAAACCTGAAGTATCGCCAATATCGCTGCGTGTCTACTTTTAATATAAGAATGCAATTAATGTGCGTCTATTTAAATGCGAAAATTTATCAATGCCTCCCTCACACATCACGTATCGCAAATACGTTTTTATTCTCAATATAAGCCGAACACTTTTAATTAAGCACTGCTTGTTTATTGATATGAATGGCTGCGTGCATGCATGTACAATTTTTTTAATTTTTTAATTAAACATTGTGTGCTTGTACTCGTTCAATTGTTAATTATCTGCCAGACTGTTTTGTTCAGCATCAGCTGCAACAATGTTCGTTATTCCCAAACTACTTGCAAGTTGATAATTAATACTGGGAATTGACATTGACACTTTATAAAGCAGGTGCCAGATAATAAAATAATGTGGGAGCATAACTTAAAGCTGGGCACGTAGAAGCATACGGCTCTCATGGACAGTTTGATAAAGTGAAAAGAAATTGTAATACTCCTTCGATTGCAGCGAACACATTCTTTTGTACCTTTAAATACTCATTAAAATCGCATTCAACGCCAAGCCGGCTTTGAAAGTAACATTGTGCTCAGGATATTAATTTGCTTGTATTGTGCATAAGTGTATATATAATTTAATATAACCATTTGCTTAATTCTTAATAAATAAATATGGCAACTTGAAGATTTTGTTGTTGCATAATTGAAGTAGGGTCTGAGTATTAATACATACACTGACTGCATATAAAAGTACATCAAAATAAAATAAAAGCCTACGAGACATTTGAAGTGGCAGCATTTGATGAATGCCTGTGGAAATAAGTTGCAAACGTCAAACATCTGGAAATTTATTGGTGCATTGTTGAAACATCCTTGTTCATTGCATTAAACTGGGAGAAGTAAGTCCACTACAAAAGATATGTGTGCAGTTGAGAAGGAGAAAGTGCCCTGTAAAATGTTGATGTTTGTGCAGTTGTAGGAATATTTTTATAAAGTGCTTAATGGAATTTTAACTTACTCACTTGCGAAACTTCGCTGTAGGTACTATGAAAACTTGCATGCATACTTGCTCAAATATTTTCAATTATATGTATATTAAAAAACAAATACACAGAACCCTTTTTATCATTTAAACTTTGTAACATTTGTCAGCCGTAAACTCGCTCTTGTATGTACGTACATCTTATTGCTGAAAGTTTCTGTTAAGACGAAGACAATATTAAGATAAACAACAGTTACTTAAGAAATGAAACAAATGGCAGTGAAAATAGTATACGAGTATTGTTTGTGTGTGCGACTTGTGAAACCTGTGTCCGTTCGGTTTCTCGAGGAAGTGTAAAAGTTAGAGTGTGTAAGTGTTTTTTTTTTTTTGCCTTGTCTTCAAAACTCTGCTTAGTGCATTTTCAAAACTGTTGATGTCATCAAGCAAAACTTTCAAAGTGCTGCTAATGAATCCTGCAGGACATTTTCCTTCAGCAGACAAGTGGGAGCATGAAACAGATTTTAAATTTTTTACAAAATGTTCAAGCTTTATTAAGTTAATTGTTATATACTGTTGATGTCCTGAAAATTTATTCACTGGGATACGCCGGCACTCAGACAATGAAATGCGAAGCTAAATACTATTTTCTATGCTAAATAATAAACAGTCTCATATTATCATTGTCCTGGTAAATAGTCATCATAGTTACCAGCAGCAGCACCAGCACCAGCACCACAATGATCACTATCTCTGTGGTGTTGCTGTTTGTCAGCTGCTCCGACAATCTTAAGGGGATTGAACTTCCATGCACTGTAGACACAACACACTTGTTGTCATACAACCGTACGATATGAAGATACAGAAGTGATACATTTACACAAACTAACACATTTGGGAGAAAGCCCTAAGCCGAGCAGAACATTCACTTTGACAGAATGGTTACGTACAAGTGTTTTTCATATTCGGCAAGCATACTTACACTTGTGTGTACAAAGACCATTTTTGTACGTTTAACTTGCTATTCAAAACTGGCCAAAAGAACTTGCAAACAAAACTCAACCTTTCTTCTATTCATAAAATATCCTCTAGATATGTATGTACACATGTGTATACTGGGACATTTTACTTGCAAGTACATAAATAGTTGTTCTGACGCTGGCTCTCAATCTTTGTTTTGGTTTCAAGAAGCAAACACCTGCACGTACAAATGAGGCGCAATAAAAACTAGACGAACAAAGTCATGTGTTTAAGAAAATCACTTGAAATCGGGTGTAGCTGTGCTGCTCTGATATTAAACTAAAGCTAAAGTTAATACCTTGTGTGCATTGAGGATGCACAATCCACTACGAGTACATAGTCCAGTCCAGTCCAGTCAAGTCCAGCCCAGCTTAGCTTGTATAAAATAACCGAAACTCTCTCCTTTGTTTCACAGAGACTTTTTAAAACTTTTGAAGCTAAATTATCTGAGGCGTCATTATTTGTCGCTTTGATTCTTTGTAAACACAATTATATCAATACTCAGGACAAGTTCACTATTACATTAGTACCAGTGGACGGGAGAAAGTATAAAATGTTTAATAACATGTTTCACTATTATAAGTTGCTGGTATATGGGTTAAATCTTAACCAAACACTTACAATTTTTCCTCAATCGTTCAGTGATTAAAAAATGCATTATGTTCTCCCACATCCTTAATCATCAAATCGTTCGGTTTGCGTTCAGCAACAACGAAATTTCATCGTCCTTATAATGTATGAGCCTAAATTGAAGAAGAAAAAAATAGTTCAAACGCACTATTCTTATATTCCACACCCATCTGTTCTTTTGTGAACAAAATTTTAATTTTACTCTCTGTAGTTTTACAAAATTACATTTTCAGTGACAACATAATTTTTGTTTTTTGTGTCACACACCCTGGATAAAGTCAACACAAAACTCGGCAATTTGGTTAATTATGAAATAAAAAGTTTTTTTTTATTGTCATATAACGAGTTTGGCTGTAAGTTCTGTTACTTATAATTGACTTATAGCCAAAAACAATTTAACTAATAAAATGGCGAAATTATTGAAAACATACTAAAAGAAAAAAAAAATTCAAATCACAAAACTTCCTGCTTTGTGTAATGCGTTTGTTGCGTACTGATATCATGCAAAATACGTTACGATTTCGATAGAGTTTCTATTGACCAGGTGTTGGGAACCTGATGCATTTGGTACGATGGGAAATTTCATGTGAATGCGCTCATATATACATGCATACGCTCACAAACTTTAACGAACAGACCTGTATATGAATTTAATTTATAAATATTTCCTTTGGCCCTGACTTTTATTTCAGAAAAGCTCTGCAATAAATTTTGGCCACACTGCTGTGTTCGAGTTCGTACACATGTCAGGGAGGGCAGAGTGTGCTGGTTTCGTTAAATGTTTATTAAATTATTTGTTTATTTAACAGAGAATGTCAAAGATTTTAAGTGCATCTTGTGGCACTGATTTAATACATTCTGCAATTAATTATTACCAAACATTTGATAAATTACCATGAATGAAGTGCTTTTGTTTGCCCAACAATACTATTAAGAAGATGAAGTTAAAAGAAACCCATTTGAGAGTTTGACCAGCATAATAGAAATCACTTTTGATTGCAATCCAATTTTATTTTCGTCATAGCATTAGTACAACACATACTGTGGTATAAATGGACTAGTGATATAACTTTTTTAAGATTTTGCAAAAATGCAAGCATTACTTGTGTAGCTGTGTAGAGCATGCGAAAAGCGATACGTTACGATTTTAATTTACGCTCCAAATGCGTTGCAGACTTCTAGACATGTTTCGTTTTAGATACGATAAGAATGTGGTATTAATTTTCAATGCAGCCCACAAAGCTGGATACCAGTTTTAGAAGCTTGATTATGTAAGGCCCGTACAAAAAAATTTGTTTTTAGGGAAAATTTATTTTTTCTTGCCAAACTTAGAACTCAATACAAGTTACTACCCTACTAGACACAAACATATACATACATGCGCTTGTGTTCGGAAAATGAAGCAATAGGAAGTTAAAACATATTAAAATATATTTAAATATTAATAAATAAATAAACGTACAAATAAACGTAAATAGAATGATTTACCCAATTTGTTTGTCGATTTGAATGTGTTCGCATGAAAAATACGAGGAGGAAATCAGACAAAATGAATTTGTTTGTTCTGCTCTTATTTGATATTAATTGAAAATACAAATTACTGAATGGCTATTTTGAGTCACATTTCGCAAGCAATAAGAAAATGTGTGTTTGCTTGAGCAATCTGGGCATCAAGTGAAACGCTGTTATACACATTTGGATTGTACTTCCGAACTACTACGCAAATATTTTAATGTGTAACAAACAATGAAAAAAAAGGTAGACATTTTTGGCAAAATGTACCAAACCCAAGTTTTTTATTCTTCTCTATGTGCACTTTATATACATTTCAATTGAAATAATTCTTGGTTTTTGTGCGACTATTGTACGTCCGTCCTGCTTGTAGATAGAACATTACCAGTGAGGGACCACAACGCCATTGTACAGCAGGAAAACTCACAGATTCAGCAATTAACTAAATTATGGCTGCCAATTATTCTATGGACTTGTATACTAAAGAAAACATTTAACAAGAGCGCCTCGATGGAAGAGTTGGTCGAGCACTCTACCAGCAGTCCCAAGGCCGCAGGTTCGAATCCCCTCGAAGGCTGTATGTGTTTATGCAGACACGCAAAAAGGTTGGCAGCTTAGCAGCAAAGTAAAGTGCACCGGGAAGTAGTGCGCTCTTGAACAATTTCGGCTTCATGTGAGAATCTCTAAGAAGTTCAGTTTAACATATGCTCAAACTACGGATTCTGTAAATCAGTGAACATTTCAACCACTATTAAATGAAGAAAAATGCGCGTTTTAATTCCAATTATAATTACACGGCAAATGATTAATAACTTTTGTGGCACTGTGGCCAAGTATTTTTTGGAAAGGTATGAGCAACAAATAAAGTGTTTGGTAAAACAAAAATTTAGACAAAAAAATTTAACAAAAACTTGGGTGACACTTTAAAAACATGAACCTCTGAGTTCAAGGACAGGTGCTGAGAAGAAGTGTGGCAGTTTAGAAACAGCTAGTTGCCCCACACCTAAAGGACTTTGATGCTTTCCTTATTTTGTTTGGTTAATCTCAATCTCCAAAACAATATAGAATGAACTTAAAGCCGATAAACGAAATAGAAAATTATTAATATGAATTTTATCGCGATTTTTAGTTCGATTTATACTTTCTCAAAATTGAGAAGGATTTTCTATGATATAATTGTCTTCTTTAAAACATTTTTAAAGAAGACAAGACATATAAGTGGCTGGAGTAGTGAAACAGCCATGGTGTATGTACAACTTTAAAACTAAAAAAGATGAAGTTCTTTTGAACAAAGTCTATGATGCATGACAAAAACTTGCTGCAGTAAATAATTTGATAACCGTTAACTTATTAGGCCGTTTTCGGACTATTTGTCGTATCACCTCACTGACTCTTTTCATAGCTGAACTAAATAAACATTTTGTACTCCAACACAGATACGATTAGAAAAAAGGAAAATTTAACTTGCTCATCAAGAAAGGGTCGATGGCTTCGTTGCTTAAATAAACACTTAAAAGGTGATACAAATCCGCAAAATATTAATTCTAAAATTACTCAATTGCAGTGACATTCGTAATGAAAGGCTGTGCCATTATTATCGCACACACAGAGTTACGAAAGAGATAACGTAGTGTCTTATTAAGAAAGAAAAGAGAAGAAATAAAAATACATTACAAAGAAATGCTTTATGTTTAAAATGGTTTTTCTTTTATCCATTCGAGAAACGATAACATTATTGTCTTATTTTGTCAGATGAAAGAAAAATCTAACCTGGTTTCCATTGGCACAACGATAAACTTTTATTTTTCGTTTCTTTCAAGAAATTCGTGTGTCTGTTTATGATTTAGAAGCACAATAGACATGAAAATCTTACTCTTCTTTATGTTTCACATACACATATAATACAATCCCAAAAAAAAATTCAATATTATTATTATTAGATTTGTAAATGCGCTTCCCAAGCGTTGTTATCGTTGGGGAGAGATGGAAAAAATCATTAGCAGAAAACACAATAAACTGTTTAGTGCCACAACACACCAACAAAACCTGTTAACAAATCAATTTTACGCACTGTTAAGCACACATAAACAGTTTTGCTTTGAATGTGAATTGGGCAAGTGAACATATATGTATATCGCACACTGACTCACAGTCAGTCATAACTGTTAAGGGTTTCCAAGGACTTCGCTTTCACAATTCACTTTGCAGATCGAACTTCTTTCTAATGACCATGAAAATGTCTCGTGGAATGCTGTATTCAACGGTCAGTTTGAGTTCAAATTCAGAATTTTCGCCTCCCCGAATTTCTCTCAATGCTGAATTGTAACTGCTTATGATTTAGCTAACGATATCTTCACAAAAAGTTGTTAACGGTTACTTGTAGAATTGTATCCTGGCACATCTATAGAAAATGCTTTTCCATTTATATATTTCCAATCAAGATATACATATGTATGTAACATTAGGTTGGGTCTACTTAGCAATCGTTTTTGTATAGTTTCTGGCACTAGAAAAAAAAGATTTACTACGAAAAATCATTTTGGGACTTAATTTTTTTTCGAACTCAACCTTCTTGTGTTTTTGTATGGGAGTCCCTTAAGGACTTTGTTACGTCCACTCTGGACTGATTAGTATTAAGAGCCCTCACCCATATCAACGAACAATATTTTCTCCGCAATATTTTTTTCTCGTGTCCAGCGGCCCTCTGCCACGCATCCTAAGGGGCACTTTCATACAAAAATGCAAAAAAAATAAAACTGCAACTTCTCGCAAACGTGGCTTTGATGTGTTGTAGTGGGTTGAGTTTTTTTCTCATACTAAAAGCTATCGAAAAATCAAAAGCGAAACACGGTATCGAAAAATGTTTGTCCAAATTGACCCACTCTTATGTACATACCTATAGCTATACCAATAATATGAAAATTCAGAAAACTTAAGCTACGTCTCATTTGAAGTTCGTAGGCCGTAGCAGAAACGCCAGGAGGCAGTTTTTAATGGGCGGTCGTATTTATTTTCATATAAATACATACTTATACATATATACATACATATGTTATATTTACGTATGTGCGCTTTCAAAAAGTTTTTGGACTTTATTTGTTACTTTTATTAAAACAGATTAAGTGCACTTGAAAGGTAGCTGATAATTGATTGGACAAATGATGTTGAGGAAAAGTTTCAAAAGGGTTTAACTTATCTCTCTCAGATGACTAGTAACAACAACTGCTCCGAAAACCAAAAAAAAAAAGAAAAAATTTGACGCCATAATAATTAACATGCTGTAACATCTTTCGAAGTATAATTTTGCGCTGAAAAGCGTTCACTTAATTGTATGTATTATATTGTTGAACACAAATTCGCATTTACATCATTTTAAGAACAATTGAGTGACGTGCGGCTCAAGTAAGAACATGTTCATCAAATCCCTTGAAATCAGGCATTTCATTAGCAAAACAAGCAATTTATGTAACTTTTAATGTAGACTTCTTCCACATTCACTTACCCAAATCTGTACAACCCAGCAGACATTCTGGCTGCTGCTTGTCATAAGACAAATTTCCGTCAGGCTGAGTTATTAAAAACGGATCTTCCAACGTGAATTAATGGAAACCGTTCAAGTTCAGGCGTTAGTTGGTGCAAACGTCTGTCCGCAAACATATGTGCCTGTTATTGTTGTCCAGTAGTAGCAAAACTTACTGACAGTTTCACGATTTCAAACAAACAAAAACAAACAGATTTGAAAGCTTTGTTATACCCTTCACATAAATGTGTAAGGGTATATATAAGTTTGTGATTCCGTTTGTAACGCATTGAAATATCCATCTAAGACCCCATAAAGTATATATATTCTGGATCAGCATCAATAGCGATTACGATTGAGCGATGTCCGTCTGTCCGTCTGTCCGTCTGTCCGTCGGTCCGTCTGTCCGTCTGTAGTCGTTGAAATACCGTTTCTGAGAAAACGGTTTGAGATAGAAACCTCATTCTTTCGCTAAAACGTGTGAAACCCCGGTAGTGGGTCTGCTATTGAAATTCAGTAAGATAGGTCCACGGATAGCCGAGATATATTCAAAAAACCGGGTTTTGAGGGATATTTTGTGCAATTTTTGTATTCAGGTTTTTGAAAAAAAAAAATTTCTCAAAAACTAAACCGTATCATTTTTAGTGCCCATTAAATCCTAGAAATGAAGGAATTTTTGAAATCGGCCCATATATATCCGAGATATAGCGTCTCCCGATTTTTAAAGAAATCGGCTTTATAAGCCAAATAAGACAACTTTTGGCACCGAAGATCAATCAAATTGGTATATATAGGCTATTTAGAGGCAAAAGTGCAAAATTTTTCCACATCGGCCCATATACACTCGAGATATAGCGCCTCCCGTTTTCTCAAGAAGTCGGCTCTAAAAGCCAAATAAAACAACTTTTGGTATCAAAAATCGATTAGAATGAAACATATAAGGTGTTTAAAAGCAAAATTGGAAAATTTTTGAAATCGGTCCATATATATCTGAGATATAGCGACTCCTGATTTTTCAAGAAATCCGCTCTTTAAGCCAAATAAAGCAATTTTTGGCACTAAAAATCAATCAGAATGGTACATATAGACTATGTAGAGGCAAACGTGGAAAATTTTGGACATCGGCCCATATACACTCGAGATATTGCGCCTCAAGTTTTCTCAAGAAGTCGGCTCTAAAAGCCAAATAAAACAACTTTTGGTACCAAAAATCGATCAGAATGGTACATATAAGGTGTTTAAAAGCAAAATTTAAAAATGTCTGAAATCGGTCTATATATACCTGAGATATAGCGTCTCCCGATTTTTCAAGAAATCGGCTCTATAAGCTAAATAAAACAACTTTTGGCACCAAAAATCAATCAGAATGATACATATAGGTTAGTCAGAAGCAAAACTGGAAATCGTTTTGTCATCGGCCCATATATGTTCGAGATATAGCGCCTCCCGATATCTCAAGAAGTCGGGCCTGGAAGCTAAACGAAACAGTTTTTTGCACTAAAAATTTGTCGGAATGGTACAGGCTGTTTAGGGGCAAAATTAGAAAATTTTTGGACATCGGCCCATATGCACCCAACTTTTGGTACCAAAGATCGATCATAATGGTACATACATATGTATATAATATTATATACATATGTATATAATATTATATACATATGTATATAATATTTGCGATCATGTATGTGTCACATTTGGCAACACTGAAAGACGACAAGGAGTAAATCTAAAACTCTCATCAACTCAAGACTCAGTCAGTAAACAACCCCCAAGCTGTACGGACGTTTAACAGTGCAGACGCTTATAAAAATCTCACAACACATTTTCATACTTTTCTTTTATTAAACAATTTCATTTACTTAAATATAAAAAGTACGGTGTTTTATTTATTTAATCGTTTTATCGGCTGTTTGGCCGTCCATGTCATATGAATGTATGTATGTATGTATGTATGTATGTAGATACATTTGTATGTATGTATCTACATATGTATGTATGCATGCAAGTATGTTGTTAGCATAAACAATTTTTTTGCTTTGGTGTAAAAATGTGTATGCATATATACACGAGCTTGAAAATGAAAGTGATATAAAGAATTGTTGAAAAAAGGGTACGCAATGAAATTCTTTTAAACAATTGCGTCTTCAAATTCATTCACACAAAAAATCATTTTGGGTTTCCCTACGTACTTACATATGTACATACACACATACATGTGTATGATGATACGCAACAGATCATCAACAACGTGCACAAGAAAAAAATAATTTTGTAAAAGCAAGCAATGTAAATATGTATGTATGTATATATGTATGTATATAATCATTGTTTTATGGAACACACTGAAAATATTCAATAATAAAGAATTTATTTTAGAGTTTTCTATTATAGATACATACATACATACGTATGCATGTACCCACATACGTACATAAGTAAATTGAAAAGAAAATCACACTTAATGGCAATGTTTAGCATTATAATTCAAAAATAATGCAATTATATGCAATTTTTTGTTAAATAAATTTTACTATAAAGTTAACTGATAAATAATTAAGAAATACATTTTGCTTTTCTTTATTTCATTGATATTAAAAAGAATTGGTGTCACCCAGTGGTTGAACTTGAGCATATTAAGAATTATTTAAATAAAAGTTTTGCAGCCTGTGTTAAATCCCGGTAGTGGATCTGATATTGAAATTCAAAAAAAATCGGCCCATATATACCCCAGATATAGCGTCTCCCGATATTTCAAGAAATCGGCTTTAAAAGCCAAATAAAACAACTTTTCGCACCAAAAATCAATCAGAATGTATGTACCATTGTGAAGGGTATTTAAGATTCGGCCCAGCCGAATATAGCACTCTTACTTGTTTTTGTGTTAAATGTATTTATGTGAACGATTTATACTCATTCGCATTTCACTATTCCTCTGCATTCACAGAGTCGAAATTTGATAGAGTTGAAATAAAGATGTGCACGATTCTGCTATATTTCTATTACATTTTACTGCCGGCGCCCGTTTTCGAAGTTACCCCTGCTATTTTGCTACAAATTATCTGTTTAACTCATTAAAGCCTACACCACGCTTGAACAAATTAAAGCCAAAATAGGTTTTATGCACAATTTCGAATAACAGAAAAAAAGGAATCTATAGAAATGACAGGCAGGATTGTATCTTTTCAAATGATTTTAAATTTCATTCTTGGCAATTTCACTCAGGGATACGTTCAAAGTTTTGTTCGTTGGGCCATGTGAACGCATCCATATGTGTGAAAGTGCTTGTTGGGGTACCAATATGGGTGGTTATGAGCAGCGAAAAGTAATTTACTAATACTATTTCTTAAGAGCAGTGTAAATATGAAATTAAGATTTAAAGACAGCAAAAATCGGTACAACAAAGTAGCACGCAATAACGGCTATAACTCATGATGAAGCATCAATATTCAATTCTGCTTTCAAAGTTGAGGCGTCTTTTGTCATTTCAAAGATTTTATGCGCGCAAGCAGTGCCATACAATAGGCGTAGCGACCAGTTTTATCTGAGTTTAGCCCGAAATCATTTTTAGTCAAAAGACTTATGCAGCACGTATGCATTTTTTTTGCTGGGCACTTAATAATGCGTTAACGGACAGAAAATAAGCCGAAACTCTCCGCCGCTTATTTGTGTACAGCGATTCTTATGAAATTCCAAATGTATTCACAAAGTTTACCAACTTTATTTATTATTTTTCACCAGCTTCCAAAAAAATCAATAAAAACAAAATCACCGTTCTTGTCGTGAAAATACCTCATGCTGATATACACCATTTTTCTTATAAAAAAAAAATCCCTATTCCCTTAATGACTGACTTACTTTTAACGAACCGTCACAATGCCGCACAAGCTCACGAAAGAAAAATAAAAAATATAAAGAAAAATATAACAGCGTAATACAATGTAATTCATACATCGTTTATTTCTCGTTAACAGTTCAATGCCATGCAACACAATACCGCTAAAATGTGAATTGAGTTTGCAGCAGAAACGAAAAAAAAAAATCCTTTGCTCACACGTCGATTTGTTTATTTATTTGATATCCTGCTGATAACGGTAAAATATGTGGGAGAATGTATGATTTACGACACCCAATACGTACTTCCACATAAAGATTTTGTAATCATTTCCGAGAACAGAAGTAGTAACAACAATTTTTAGCAAATACTGAATATGAATTGTTATAGGTATATTTACGGAACTAAAATTTAAGCTGGCATGTAAAGGGTGTTTTTTTTTTTCGATGTATAGAACTCTAAGTTGGCATTACTGTTCAAGATGGCAACCGATTTAGTAGCTGTCAAGTGGTTTATTCTCAGTTTGGTTTGGCAATTCATCATGAATAGACTCATGCCTGAACAACGCTTGCAAATAGTGCAATTTTATTTCCAAAATAATGGTTCTGCGCGGAATACGTATCGCGCACTATGTCCAGTTTTTTGTTGTTTAGCGATGAAGCGCACTTCTGGTTGAATGGCTTCAACAAACAAAACTGCCACATTTGGAGTGAAGCTAATCGCCAAGTGTATGTCGAAACACCGTTACATCTAGGAAAACTGACTGTTTGATGCGCTTTATGGGCTGGTGGAATCATTGGTCCGTACTTCTTCAAAAACGATGATGGCCACAATGTTACAGTCAGTGGTGATCGGTATAGAGCCACGATTACTACCTTTCTCATTATTGAGTGGAATAACCATGATGTCCAGGAGATGTGGTTTCAACAAGACGCCACAGCATGTCACACAGCTCGTGCCACAATCGATTTATTGAAAGACATGTTTGGTGACCGCCTAATTTCACGTTTTGGACCTCCAAGATCATGTGATTTAACACCGCTAGACTAAGTCATTGGTCTATGCGGATAGGCCACAAACGCTTGAGCATTTGGAAGACAACATTCGCCGTGTTATTGCCGATGTACGGCCACAAATGTTGGAAAAAGTCATCGAAAATTGGACGTCCAGATTGGACTACATCCGCGCCAGCCGTGGCGGTCATATGCCAGAAATCATATTTAACATGTAATGCCACAAGATTATCTTTCGGATAAATAAAATTCATGTCAATCGAATACTCCATCGTTGTTTTATTACAACTTAAAGTTCTATACATCGAAAAAAAACACCCTTTACATGCACGTAGTGAAAAAGACTGCTGCCTCGCTTTGATTTGGCTTCTTGTGCTGCTGTGCCAAAGTAAAAAGAAAATGAAGTAATTAAAAGCAATTGATAATTATTTTAGCGGGGTCAAGTTCGATTTTACTTCCTCAGAGAAGATATTTTTTTTGGTAAAATTGATATTCTCTCACCAGCCCAATCCAATTGATTTTTGTGTTTGCTGCTGCCCGCTAAAATTGGTTTGATTTTTTTTTTTTTCAAAAATGCGGAATGTACACAGAAAAGTAATGATACAAATTATAATAATTATTCAAAGATGTTAAAACAGACGTATGCACATATAAGTATGTACATATAAGAAGCTATTATGTACATATGTGCAATGCACTATAAACTTCTTCTCTGCCCATGTCTCAGATTTACTTAAACAATAATATTCCATATTTTTAGTGTTCATTTGTGTATGTTCCATGTATTGGGGCTTACGTCCACTGTCGCCTGCACACATACATGTGCACACACATACAGAAGACATTTTTTTAAACATATTTGACCCCAGGTCTTCTTTTTGCTTCTTTCTTTATCTTGTTTTCATTTTTTTTTTTTTTTTTTTATATTTATTAAAGTTCAAAAGCTAAATAGTGTCACAAAGTTTTCTCTCTCCGTTCGTGCAAGTGTTCTTGACTTGTCATAAATTTTAAAATACTTTCTTGCGCTTGGAATATTTTCTAATATCCATGCATACATGCATACGTGAGCTTGTGTGTATATGTATATACATTTGTTCTTCTGGCCTTCTTCGGTATATGGCACACAATGCTGCGTCAACACACATGATTACAGAAGAAATGGAATGTCGAATAAAAACAACACGTTTTTATTTCTAAAGAGTTTTAACTCATCAAATGCGTTAAATTAACTAAATTGCAATTACGTGACTTAATTCGTTGTTTGTGTTCCCTGTTGCAAGTGTTTCTACTTATTTAAAATTTCAGTTGTGTCCTGTAGTCATTTTGTCAAATTAAAAGGATTGTTTCAAAGTCACAAAAACTTAACGAGATTAAAACACAATAATTTGTTCCAGACTCAACCCTTTTTTCAAATAACATTTTCAATTTCTTTCTCTTTTCACGACGGCTGTGTGGCATGGTCTCACAATCGGACAACTGGAGTAAGATATGTTGGTTTTTACACCTTATATACATATGTATATACAAACAGGGATCAGCAGTCAAAAATTAATAACTAGATAGCTATGAAGAGACACATAACATATGTACATATCGATGATTTAACAGAGAACGGGCGTATTACTTAAAACGAATAAGAGAAAAAAATAGCAGCTCTAAGCAAATCTTATCAATTATTGGTCTTTATTTTTTGGTTTAAAACTCTGGAGCTGCTTAGAAATAGAAATAATTACCAAACGCTAACTCTGCTTGAAACTCAATACATAAGAATTTCGCAAGAATATTCTCGATTTAGGTCGAATCATGTAAAAAAAAAGAAACTCCCAGGTGCAAATATAGTGACTCTCAGATGACCTCTTACAATTGGAGGAATTTTCTGTAGTGTTACGTTGAACTGTGCAGAAACGTTTCGTATTTCGTATTCAAATTCGCTTACTTCCGCATGAGCATGGAATGAGTTTCTCATTATAATTTCGTGGCCAAGGTAATATCTTCTTCAAAAATTTGCAGCTTAAGCAAAATTATTATGATGTGCGTCCAAAATTTCATCTTGCTATATTTTTTTATTTTATTTCATTACCGCTCTTGTGAGCAGCAGAATTATTTACAAAATAATTAAATTGTCGAGGTTAGCTAATAACAGCAAAAGAGAGACATATCTTTCCTCCGGCTAAAAATAAAATAATTTGTTTTTATATAAAACTCAAATAATTCCTCCATGGTTTGGCAGAAGAAAGACAAGAAAACCCAGATAGAAATAGAACGATAAGTATAAATGTACGTACACAGGTTTATATGCATATAAATACAAACATGTTTTACTTGCCCAGAAGTGTGTATTAAATCTCGTTTCTTCCCTGAACACACACTTGCTCTGCTTAATGCAGACAATAAACTTCAATTTTAGCAGTTTTAATACTTATAATTACAATGTAATGCTATTTTGCCTTTCATTCGTATTCATGAGTTTAATTTCGTTATTCCAGCACTGGATATTTGAAACTTTGTTTCGGTGGTACATCCCTTTCTTCAGTTTTTGTTTAATTCCTGCCACAAAGAGTTGCCAGAGTTCGCTTTTGTAGCGAAACGAAATCGCTTTTCACAAAAAAAATGAATTGTAAATGGCATTTTAAAGGAATTGATTTGTACACATCTGCTTTTTCATTGTAAAATTGTAAAAATATTGCGAATACGAACGCATCGCGTAATAGAAAGAGGTCCATTGCGCCATTTGGAGGTAGACATGATGCTTAAAGGCATTAGTGTTATTTGAATTTCGGAAAATGTTGAGCTTCGCAGCCGAGACAATGAATAGGCAATGCTTCTAAGAGTTTTTATACAAAAGTAAAACACAAGGACTCTGGAAGTGAGAAAGTACTGACATATTACATTAAAGAAAAATCAAGTTATTAATTGCACTTCACACAAAAGCTGGCAAAGCAAAGCTCTGTCGCAAAACTTTTTCGTATGTTGCTGATATCAAGAAAAACTCGCTTGTCACGTTCCCAATTCCGGCACTCGTGATCGAATAAACTCAATAAAACATCGGAATTTGACCCCAGATTTTGTTTTTTGTTTTCTATCGCACCATATTTCTACTGCGAGTTTTTTTTTTTTTTTTTGTAATTTAAGCGCTAATTATAATTATTTGCCAACAGCCAGAATGACAGGCTTGATACAAGGGTGTGATCTCGTTTTGTCGAGTCATAAATTCGAAAATGACGAAACGACCTAAAAGAATTTTTACAGGCAGCTGAAAAACAGAGATAACATTGGAAAGGTCTATTTTTGGACCTGAATTAATACATCTCATTTGGCTCTAAAAATAAAAAAATAAAGTTCATACTTGAATTTACTATTTCATTATAATATTTTTTAAAATTAATTAATTTCTATTATTCGAACTTTTTCTTATTAAATTATTTCTGTATTAAGTTTATCAGGCTCAAGTTCTTTCTATATTATCCTTGTGATTGATATTAATCAAATTAGATCAACAAAGAAGACATCAAAGACATTTAGCTGGGTGGACAACTAGTTGTTTCGAAAAGTCTGGTGGCTTCGAAACAACTAGTTGACCACCCAGCTAAATGTCTTTGATGTCTTCTTTGTCTAATTTGATTAATATCAATCACAAGGATAATATAGAAAGAACTTGAGCCTGATAAACTTAATACAGAAATAATTATTTTTAAAAATTTAAATTACTTGCACACAACATTCAAGATATCGCAATAAAATCAGAGTTTGTTTCGGAAGTATACAAAAATGAAATTATTTCGCTAAATTAAGATGTTGTCGGTCACGTTGTGTTTATGGTTAAAGTACGATCAAATTAAATTTTGTGTATCTTAGACGAGTTTTAGAATTTCTAAAAAATCTTTTTTATTAATTAACATTTGATATTTCGCATTTTCAGTCGATTATGACTTCGTTAAAGAATTTTAGTTTTAGCCGTAGTTTTTTATGTAAATTTTATTTGTACTTAGCATTATTTTAAGAGCATCTGCCACGACAGTGCAAGTTTTGCTCGGGGGAAAACGTAAGAGCCTCCAACGCACCCGGTACCTGATCACGTATTTGGGTGATAACAATATTCATTTGAAATGAATATCCATTTTGGATATAACAAATGCGATATAACCAATTTTTTCTGCCTACAACCTGAAAAACAAAAGTAATTTTAAAGTGCAACGGTAATTAATACGACTGAACATCTACGGCGGACAGATACATTTTATCCTTTCATGTTTCCTCGGAAAAGTTATAGCGTGGCATCTATAAAATTTCACAACTTTTAGAATTGATTCTGAAATGTTAAAGAGCTCAACTACATTTTGCAATTGCTATTTTGTAAAGGCACTTAGTTAGATGTGGCAAAAATAAAAAAATAAAATAAATACTTAAATTGATTTGACCGAAAAGCTCTCTTAGGAAATTTATATGAAACTAATTAGACAAATTAGTGGCTTTTAGTATGCCATACCATACAACTGTGAGATGTGAAACTGTTTTTCCATTTTCTGTAATGGAACAAATATAAACGGCAACAGTGGTTGTAATAACAATATATGTACATGTTGTTGGTTTTTTCGTTCCTTATGCACTTTATTTCCTTTTTTGTTTGTCCGGCCTAAAGACGATCCAATGGGATTTCATTAAAACACGAGAATGGTTCAAAATAGTGCAAACATTTGTACAATTTGTATGAATTTGTTGTTGAGTTTGTTTTTGGTTTTAATGTAAGAAACACAAACACAAACTGCTTCACACAAACATTTACAAGTGCACTTAAATAAGCAACATAATTTGTAATTTTGAAATCCTTCTGTTCTCTGGTTTTCGTCTGTTGAGCATGTTGAATAGAAATTGTGAAATTTATATTTTTATTTTGCTTCTACCGAAAAGTATTTGAGATGATTGGCCAGGTTTGTTTTAAATGAATATTGTTGAAAATTGTTTGAGCATTAATCAGGAAGGTGGCATACGAAAACTTGATAGAAGACACTGCACCATCATGAATCAGGGAAATTACAAACCACTCGTACAGTGTCGAAAATGTGAGTGATATAACCACAATTTGTTATCGAAGTATCCTCTCATCACTTCAACAGGTATAATTTTTATTTTTCAAAATATCTTTTATCAGTTCCTTAAAACAGTAACATTTTTTGAATCCATGCTCACTTTTGTTTCCGTATACACTTATTCGTCTTATAAAATTACTGCAACAGATTCATGATTCCACTCGAGCCCTGCGAGAGTCATAACGAAATCATGAGTGGGTCCAGTAACAAAGGACGAGCAAAAACATCGCACTCTGCTGTTTCATTTATAAATATATGTATATTTGCTCATAAATGATTCCTCATTGAGATACGATCGAATGCTCAAATCTTTTGATATCTTTCAGTTTGTCATAATAACGACGATATTCGTTTGTGATAGTGTTCACTAAAATCAGTTCAACATCTCATGGCGAGCAAATGCCTCAGAAAATAAAAAGGCAAAGAACCGCTTCAACCTAAGAAACGACATGCGGTAAATTAGATCTGCACTTTAATACTGTCGCACAAATCAGAATTGCGACGCTACTAACATATATAGGTATAGCGATAAAAAAAGAATAAACTACACAAAGGAAGAGAGAGAGAGAGAGAGAGAGAGAGAGAAAACATTAACTCCAAAGTCTATTAGAAAAACCAATATTGCAGGCTCTAAAGCTCCAAATTCCGCGCATTATGGGTTAAACTGTTTGAGCTAAATATATTTAAGGCAACAATCTGGAAGGATTACACGTTTTTCAAAACTCCTGGCAGTTTTCTATTTTCCTTGAAGTTTTCCCTGCTTTGCTTAACTTGATGTCCGCCTGCTCTGATCTAATGTACTGCGAACATATGCACAAATAAATCCAGGAGAAATGAATATATTTGCAATTGTACCTGATTTCATTCACCCACTGTCATAATAAAGTACGGAATAAAGTTGTTCACAAGATGCTGCTGCAAAACGTTACAACAAATACAAATGTTTAACTCAACACCTCTGGCATCGACTTGCATACATACATTGTGTTAACAAAATGTATACATGTATTTTTTATGCTCCCTTTTATTTCTCGCCATCATTATTTTAATTTGTTTGTTGTTTTGTTGTTGTTGTTGTTGTTGTTATTTTTAATTACTTATTCATTTTAATTTTTATTAGTTATTTCCTTCCGTTCGGTGGTTTTTCCGTTTGGCCACCTCCTGCTGTTTATCTTTATATTCGTTCTGCCGCAACTGATATTGTAATCATTTATCTTTGGTTTTTGTTTGCTCGTTGTGTTAATCCCATTCCATTCTGTCTGCAATTCATAAACTCAATATTTTTATTTCGGTTGTTGCTTCCACTGTGGGCTTTTATTTGTGTGCAATTCCTTTAACTTAAGTAGTTTTCACCCTCTGTCAGGCGGCTGCTTTGTTCGTGTTGTATCTTTTATTTTTTGCGTCATCAAAGTTGCACTTGTGGAAACTCAGTCGTAAAGAGTCTTATGGAACAACAGCCAGGTTGTAATTAATTTCAATTAAACTATTCCTTTTGGATCAACAAGCATAGAAACACAAAACACATGCACATTACACATACAAATATATATATATATATATATATATATATATATATATATATATATATATATATATATATATATGGGTAAGGATTGTTTTCTTTTGTGGTTTCTTCTGTAGCCATTAAATTTCACGTCTTAATTAACAAATTTTAATGGTGTTGTATCACAAGAACCTCTCCAGCTCCATCTTCTTATTCTCCCACGCCTTTAAATACAAAAGTTTCATTGCTTCTCTTGAGAAATTTATTTATTTAACAAACACTATTTGCACATTCCTTTTAAAATAAGTACTTTGGAAGAGATCAGAAAAGTAACGAGTTGAGAATCAACAACAACATGTTCCCATTATGGATTTTTCATAGTACCGACACAAGCGATCGCCACACAAATAGTAGTGGGAAATTAGTTTCATATTTATGGTTGTTTATGTTAAAAGACGATACATGCATATTTATTAAGCAGTCTGTAGTTTGTGGCAGAACCAAGCAAATTAAAAATGCCTTAAAAACTCAACGCCAAATGAATTAACCTACGCCGTCGCAAATTATCCCCCAATATAAGAACGATTTCTGGATTCATATTCATATTTTTAATATTTGTAAATATAATTAA
Source organism: Sturmia bella (assembly GCA_963662145.1). Classification (NCBI taxonomy): domain Eukaryota; kingdom Metazoa; phylum Arthropoda; class Insecta; order Diptera; family Tachinidae; genus Sturmia; species Sturmia bella. The sequence goes on along the minus strand of OY759170.1, from coordinate 79,745,218 downwards.
AATGGAATGAATAAAATTAGTTCACGCTCAAATTTCATTTTGATTAAAATTTTAATCACAAATAGTTATTGATTACAGCATCAAAACTGTGTCTGTGTCAACTGTTGAGTGCAACTACAAACACACGCACATACATACGTATGCACATGCATGAACACACACACGAAAACCTAAATTTTCCCACTGACATGAAATTTTCGAAAGGAAAGCAAAATATGAATAAATCTGAAACCCATTTATAAAAACAAATGACGCATTGCGGTTTTATTTTTGTTCGAATGTTCCCTGCCATTAAGGCAAACACTTCATAAAAACATAAAACTACTTATGACTTATGAAAGGCAGAAATAAAACGAAGAGCACACTTCCAACAAAGAAACATTTGGTAAAGAGAAGCAAAAAAGGACCTGAACTTACCATTACATAGAAAACTTCTATTTGCAACAATAGCAAATAATAAAAATGTTTCAAATATTTATGACGTACATTTATTGTCAAAATCATGCCCAAATCACAGTGGGCACAAATATTATGGAGCAACATTTTCAAAACTCGTGCACATATGGCTTGATACCAAGTCGGCATGTTGTGATAAGAGTTTAATATAATTCTTTTCATTTCTGAATTATAAAAAAAATATCTATGTTCAAACCTGATGGAAATGAAAGCATTTTTGCTTGCTTTATTACGGCTTCTCAGTCCTACTGTCACATACTTTCTCCAACCACATGGAAAGAAACAAAATTGCAAACATCTGAGCCAAATTATTTTGTGTCTGTCATGTTCAACAACTGCAGCAACAATATCCGTAACAGCAAAATATCAGTTGTAGTTGACAAACACTAGCACAAACACACACTCAACATTTATTCACAAAAAAGCTAAGACAAGTTTGAATGCACTTACACATAGCCACATAAAGTTTCATTGTAATGGACTACCACGAATTATACTGCTCCAACAACATTTGCTGCTGTAGTTATTGTTAAACGGAAAGGGGAAATGAGTCTGTTGGCTCTAACCAGTGCTCTTATACCACTCTGCTCCCAGAAGTATTAATGCAGTAAGAATTGGAAAAGAAACACTTGCTCAGCAAAATACGTTCGAGCTCTAAACAAAACCTCACGAATAGTTTTGTTTATCAATTTATTTGAATTCATAAGACCAAATGGAGTTATAGTTCTGCAACTCTGACAGAAACATCCCCTTTATAAAGCAGTTATGAGTATTTCAAAGTTTAGTACCTAAAATTTTCAAACTTTGTTTGAAAGTCCCCACTCTTCAGTTCACCACCTAAGACTTTACCTGTTGTTGAGAAACCTGAGAGACATAAACTTCTGTCGCAAGCATTTGAGATGGAAGAGCGTTAAGCCTTTCAAGGCAGTTAAATGCTGGAGGAATTTAAGACACTTTGTGAATGAACCGGAGTTCCTACAGACTTATGGGTCAAACTGTACATGATTAAATCCACGGAGCCCACAACAAGCTTTTACTGGCTTAAGAGTATGTAACAAAATATGGACTAGCAAACTGTTCCAATTAACATGACCTATTTCAGCTTATTTTTAGGCCATTATTTAGCATTTTTCTCTTCTTAGAAGTTACTAAAACACCCCTTGCTACAAAACTCTACTTATTTGCACAATTTTTTTTTACAGTGTCAGTTAATTGAAATACTCAAATTTAGTTTTTCAAATGGTTCATAAGCATCAAATTACAACTGGCTACATTTAATTTGAATTCTCACTTTTCAATAGTATACGACTTTGAAAACAACTTGATATTTTTCGATATTTGTCTTCCAAGAAATGGAAACAAGTTGGTTTGGGAAGTCTGTTAAAATTTTTGACTACGTTTAATTTTTTTTAAATATTTGAGGAGGTGTTTCTACAAACTTGTAGAAAAAATTACTAGAACTAAAAATATAAATTTCTTTTAAATCGATAATTACTTCTTTGAAATTGAAAAAGATTTTATTTTCTTGCATTTATTTGAAAAATTTGGAGGCGTCTTTTATGCCATGTGACAGAAAGCTTTCAACACGTTTGCTGCTTCTTTCTCCAGGTTGTGAGACCTAATGGATTTTATATATTTTTATATATTTTACATGAGTTCATAAATCTGGGTTTTCGCTCATCGCTGTGTTTGAAGAGATAAACTAGGAAAAGACTTAATTTAGAAATGATTTCCTTACAAATAATTTCACTTTTTGTGTTGAGAGGTTTTGTGAAATTCACAAGTCTGTTGCAAATCCAACCCAACTTGTGAATTCAGCTCATAGTAGATGAGAAATTGATATGCATGGCATCATACGGTCTTATTGTTAAAATAAAAACTGGTTTGCCTTCCTTATTCGATATTTATTGGTTTAATATTTATATGCTGGCAGATAACTTTTGTTTACTCTTCTTGTTTTGTGCTGCTCTAATATGAAGATGTACATTTACAAGAACATGCACATGGCTCTAATCTAAATTTATTTGCAATTGCAATTTAATACGAACATAAAATTATTACTTGAGTAAATGTAAAGGTCAGAATAATAATTCTGGCTATTCATTGTCTTCAATATCCTGTTTCCCTTACAAAAAGAAATCCATTATTAAAACAAGGCAAACACAATCAAAATAAGAAAAATGTGAGAAAAATGTACAATATACATGCATACACACATATGTATATCCGTAGTATTAGAGTCTGACTTCCTAAAAACCTACGGAAAAGCAGTAATAATCCAGCACTTGCAGAAGTAATAGCATTAAAGAGCTTTGATAGAATCATAACTTGCTCCGACAACAACCCACGAAATTGATATTAATTTGTTTGTAGATTTAACACCACGATGGGTAGTGGTTTGAAGAAAATGCAACAGATTTCCTTTCAGTTGATGTGCTCATTAGCTTTGCTTCACATTTATGTGTGTATGCGTGAGTGGGTACGACTCAATTTTCTGCACCCATAAAGATATACATATGTACATTTCACTTGCCCCACAAAAACAAACGCAAATACTCTATGCGAAGCACACGCGAATGTATGAATGTGAATACGCCAACATTCTCCTGTTGAATACCAAACACATACACATGTATGTATTCAAGTTTATTCTACTGCCAGCTGTGCCCAGCAAGCACAAGACCGAAACCAGAGATTTGATAACTTCTAAATATAAAGCTGAAGTTACGAGTTTGGAAAGCAACAATTCATTTTAGTGGTGTTTTTTCTAAAAGACTTTAATGTTGAAAAATTCCCAAAAGATTTTTGTAACAATGAAATTAATAAAATATCTGACATTTAAGCGAATGAATGATGACAGGTGAGATGAAAAACGTACAAAACTGCTCAGTCCAAGCACAATATCAGCTAGCAAAACAAATATTGAATATACCCAAGGCAAATCGATTCGATTCGCTTCAACATTTTTCAACGATTTTATCTTCTGAGTTGTCAAAGCTGTTAGAAAACGACAACAAAGCTTATGACATCTCGAGAGAAAATGTTGAAGCGAATTGAATTGCTATCACCTATACTTGATTGGCCTTGAATATACCTAGTTCAAGTTTTATCTACTTGCTATTATCATTATTATTTGCGCAAAATTGCATTTGACCATGGCTTAAATACGTTCCGAAATTTCTTCTTATTTTTTTAATGAAAACTTTAACTTTTTCTTAATACGGGAGAAATTGGGCTAACAAAAAATGTCGAAATGAATTTAAATAATTTTAAAAAATTATCTACCTTTTTTTTCTTGAAAAATCTTACTAAAAATGCTGCACTTGACGTAGAGAAGAAAACGCGATAAATGTTTGCTGAGAAACCCAAAATTCCATTTTTAACAATGAAGAAAGTAGATTTTACTACATGCTTAAGTAAGTTGCCCATTTTCTCTACTGCATCCTCTTGTATTCCTTCCTTTCGCATTTGTCTAGGTGGCCTTGTACTCCTCCGATCCCACTTGAAGGTATTACATTTTCGGTTCGCTTGGTACACTACGTATGTAGAAAAATATAGAAAACTATCACGTATTGCAATAAGCTTTAGATTATGGAGTCCCTCCATACACTTCTTCCATTGTGGGGCATAACAAAATGTGGACGTGTTTTAACGTGTTGGCTGTTAAAAAGTAGAATTTCACTTTCCTTTGATCAAATTTTTATTTCATTTTCGTTTTATTTTTTTTTTATTTTTTTTGATGCAAAGAAAAAGGAAAAATGAAACAATTCTCTCGAGTAAATGTTTACGTTTATGGACGTAAATTAGTTTTAGAATTTGCTTTCCATAACATCACATAACTTTAAGAATTGAAAACAGTATAGAACGGCTGAGCTACCACAATTGTGGATGTACGTACTTGTGTGTGCACACAGCCATTTATACGTATTTATAATTTTCTTGCTTACAAACTTTTGTTGAAATGTAACCGAAAATTGGGAGCATGATACGCAAGAGTTATGCTAGCAACACAACTGGGACGTACGACGAATTTTTCGCCGCGAATATTCGCCGTCAAAAATAAAACACATTGGTGTATATGAAAATGCACACAGTCACAGCGTCGATCGAAATTCTTACGCCGGCGAACGACGAACAAATCAGTAAAATGTGGCCATTTTGGTTTTAGTTTTCAAGTGTTTTAGTAAAAACAGTTAATTTTTATTTGAATAGTTTTTATTTTGAGTGATAAGCTTTGACTTTTTGCATTTAAAATAAAAAGTCAAAATATTAGATTATAAAACATGTTTGTAGTATTTAATTTTTTGTTTTTGGTAATGCTAAATTTTTTTGCAACCGATTTTTTAATATGGTCACCCCATCAGCTGTGCAACTATATGAAGATAAAATTAAAAAACTAAGAAAATGGATACAAGTGAAATTATAATTGAAAATGTTAAACTTCATGAATGTTTATATAATCTGAGATCAAGTTCATTATTTTAATTATTTTTACACAATTTTAAATTCTTTGATTCATTTAATTTCCTTTATCTTTGAAGAAACAATTAACCACTTTATCAATTATATTAGATGTTTTTGTTATTGTGCTTCATACGACGAATTTGCACAGCGAATTTTAACCAGCGTACTCGTCGTGTTGGGCAAAATTCGTCGTTCGTCCCAGTTGTGTTGCTAGCATTAGCGCCTGCCAAAATTCTCGCATGCACAGTTTGGCTTGTTTGTAGCTCATTATGATTTGTAGGAAGTAATAACGAACGGAGTTGGTGCATGTTCATGCCGGCGAAGGTGTGTCTGCCTAAGTTCTTATATTAAATTACGAGAATCGTAGAATTTAAGTAGATATGTAACTATAAAATTTCGGTGTTATTACTGGGCAAGAAACATTATCAAGAGAGCTTGTGGTGAAACTCTAAAACGAAATTGCTAATTTTGAGGTGAAAGTAGTCAATAGCAATTATGCGTATTTTGGTTTGTGTAAAGAAAAACTTATGGTAATAGTTTGAGTTCCAAAATCAAAAAAAAAAAAAAAAAATAAATAAATAAATAGTGTTAAATGAAATTAACACGAATTTTTTGATTTTGAAGTTCAGCTTACAATTTGCAAACATAGAAAGAAAAGTTTTTGCTATTCGTTTTTGGTCAAGGAACAAATACAAGAGTGGAAAAGAATTCAAGGTAGATTGTATTTCAGACAAAACCAGCCTCAAAGCTCCTGCATCAACTTAATTTAAAGTGGATCAATGGTGCTCTAATACTTCTTACTTGAAGCAAGAGCACTGTACACTGTACACTTGTGCCACCGCTTGGGATTGGTCTAAGTATGGACAGATTGAAATTGCTTTTGTGTGCGATTTCTTTACCATGGGCTACCTACCGCTCCTATTTCCAAAATACTGATATGTATTGAGGTTACTTATTGTTCGCTGATGTCAAGATTATAAAAACTGTATTTTAAAAACAAGGTGTGAGCAGAGTTTTGAATAAACTTAGATTGTTTAAAAAGACACAGAAAACGTTTTGATATACAACTCTAATATCCACCTGTTGAAATGGGACCCGACTAGCACCAAAACTTGTAAATTATATAACTTGTAAATATATAACATGAAAAAATTATTAACTCAAACTAACTTCAAACCAGTTTGAAGCTGATTTTGTTATTTTCTCTCCATTTACTTACTTCTTGCTGATTGGCAACCATATCTGAAGTGGTTTCAACTCATCTGTGACTGCACACACTAGGCGCAGTACAGTGCTGTACTGCTATTAAAATTACCCCACTTGTTAAAATACAATTCTGAAACATTCGTTACTTTTGGAAAATTCAGGTTTGAATTGTTGTCCTTAAATGATGATTTTGCGAGACTCAGTTTTCTTTTTGTTGATTTATAAGCGAATGTTGTTGCTTGTATCCATATGCTGGCCAACACAAAGGTGAACAAGAGAGTTGTGGTCACGTAGCTTGTGGGCTAGTATTTGCCAATGGGACCGTGCTAGTGATGTTAGAATTTGTAGAGGCAGTCAGTCCAGTAGGTGTAATAGATTCATTTATAATATTAATTGCGGTTTATCTAGCATTAACATCACATGGGCCATCATTAACGGAAAGAGTATTAACCTACATAAACCGAAGTGCCTTTTCCTCTCAAAATCCTAAACAAATTTGAACCATGGCATTAAATACAAACTGACGTTGCTATATCTGAAGTCACAGAAACTTGCAAAAGCTTAACATTTTATTTAGTATTTGACTTAGTTACGTCGACCATATCAGTGCTGGTGCTTATTAAGTCTGTGCAGGGTTTCGGATTATATGGGTCTTAAGGTACTCTGCATACATTAAAACACAAAAGGTAACTAGTACCTGTCCTCTTGCACAGATGCGAAGTTTATGCTGACTGTGATACGAATGATCTTCAGAAAGTCAAGGTTGCCTGCAACAGCATGAGTTTCAGAAACCTTTAAACAGTAGTAAAGGGCTTGCTGAAACTAATTAATACCAACTTTAAATCTATTTTTATTCAAAAGTTGTTATCCATTTCGTAGTTTCAAAAGTATAGGACTGGAATTGGACATCTGTGAAACTAAATTGTTGAACCAATTTTTGCTTCTCAGTTAAAAGTCTGGCATTGACGAAAATCGTTCGCTTAACTATCACACAACACAAAAAATTGTGAAGAAATTTGAAGAGACTGTAGCGGTTACAAATCAATATTTGTAAGGCCTGTGCATCATCGTTTCGGTCGTTCCGCTGAAAATATCGCTGCTGTAAGTGAAAGTGTTGCCAAAGACCCGAATATGTCGATTCCTCGTCGTTATTGTCACATGATAACCGACTTTTTGTTTGCCTACTATTGAAGAGTACGACTTGGAGAATATGTGATTTCAACAAGACGTTGCCGCATGACACACAACTCGAGCGAATATGGCTTTATTGCAAGAGACATTTCCTGGCAGCGTGTTTCTCGTCGTGAAGATATCAACTGGCCACCAAAATTATCTATGCGATTTGACACCAAGTGTAATTTTTGTAGGTCTTCGTTTGTGCAAATAAACCTGTAACTCTTGAGCATTTAAAAACCAACATTCGTCAAGTTGTGGCTGAGATACTGCCCAATATGTGTGAAAAAGTGATCGAAAATTACCTCAAAAGAATTCAACACTACGCGTGGTGGTTATTTAAATGACTTAGTGTTTCCCACATAATGTCAGCGTTCAAACTTTATAATAAAAAAGATATATCATTAAAAAAAATAATTTATATGTGTTCTGTTCACGATTACTTTTGAAACCGCATATAACCCGTTATATTCACATCAAACATATATATATATTCGATATTATTTTTTTTAATACGCACATAAGCTCTGATTATTCGGACTACACTTTCAATAAAATAGGACTTGCTAAGTCCACACTCTAGGAAAAAGGCTAATTCAAAAGAAGCATAAAATATTTCTGTCTGGAAGACAGACTTGTTTCTGGAGCAACCTTATCAATGAAATTACAAGACATTAGCAACACGAGCAGATTCAAAACTGAGCTATTAAAATAGCTTTGTTAGTTCTCCAGACTTCAGTGCACATTTAATTTTTTATGCTTTTATTTTTGGTCCTGTAGCTTGCGAGATATCAATCTTGTTGTTCTAAATATAGTTAATTAATAAAAATATGAACTTAATTGTTTATTTGCTTTAAGAGCCAATTGAAATGTATTAATTCAGGTCCAAAAATGAACCTTTTCAAAAATATTTGTTGTATTTTTCAGCTGTCTAGATGTCGACATTTCGTTGGTGCTAATCAACTCATCAGTAGACTTGATTAGCACCAACGAAATGTCGACATCTAGACAGCTGAAAAATGCAACAAATATTTTTGAAAAGGTTCATTTTTGGACCTGAATTAATAGTTAATTAATAAATAGTGGACAATAACGAATTAGAGAATTAAAACAGTTCCCCAAATTGGGGCAAACGTTTGGTGCAGATTAATAGCCAGTGGCTGGTGCAAATCTCTTCGCAAAACGTAATTTGAATTTAAATATTTAACAGAACGACCAAAAAAGCTGTCAGTTGGACAATTCTTAGACATTCGCATGTTTGCGTGTGTGCACTTGTGTCGGAGCTTATTTACTACAAATGTGTTTATATTTTATTTATTGGCTGGTTGTGCAATGCAGTGTTGTCGATCGAACTGAATGGCTTTGCGGTTTCGGTTTGTTTTTCAATCTAAATTTACACATTTGTATTTCAATGAAAACAAAACAATAGCAACTTAATAAAGCTGCATATAGTAATTCAAACTGGAAAGGGCAGAAAAGTTTCGCATGTGGACTTTGCTCAATTGTATGTATTTTACATTCCGTGTTCATGTGTATGTGCGTGTTGTGTTGTGTCAACATTATATTAAATTGTCTTCTTGTTATTGCGGCATCTTGAAATACGATCTTGTGTGAATTTGAGTGTGTTGAGTTCTTCAAGTTCTTTACTTACCACAAATATTTTATTTATTCTTTTGGGCAAATAATGGTATTGAATGAAATTTATGTAAATTTTCAATGATTTTTATTTCCTTTTGCTTTTATCATTAAAGTTATGGAATTGTTTCATATATGTACTATATATACTTGTTTTATTTATTTCTTCTGGTTTGTTGTTGCTTCATTTATAATATGTATATATGTAATATTATTATTTCTTGAATAATTAAGTTAAATATCTAAAACATGCTTACCTCTAATCCCGTATATCTAACATATTTACTTATGTATGTACTATGTATATTAAAATCTAACTTGAAACTAATATTTTTCTGCCTCAAGCATTTTGTTTTCATTTCAAATTGAATTTTTAGTTGTGGTGAAAATTTAAATTTGTTCAGCTTAAAATATTTAAATAAAACTTCCATGATTGATGTGTGTATGTAAATGGTTTTGCCATTTTTAAAATTTTTTTTGTTTTTTTTTTTACATTAAAAGAACTGCATGACTTGCAAAAACATGAAATTTTAAATTTAAATTTGTGTTTTATGTTGTTTCTTTCAGTTTTTTTTTTAATGACGATGATTATTGAATTAATGGCATATGAAACTGTTGTATTGTACAATTTTTACATTTGGATTCTTAAAACGAAACACTACTGTGCCCGAAGTTCCAGGTAAGTGGGAAATAAATCTGTAATTTCTAAGCAAATGCCTTCATTGTAATAAGACTGCACACTTATAGCAAAGTTGTATTGAATATTTGGATGGAAGTAAAGCAAGTACATGTTGTGCTTTTTAAACGTATATTTGAAAAAAGTTGTACAGGAATTGGTCGGGTCAGAGCTCAAAAAACATAAATATCTGCATGTTGTGCAAAAAATAATATCTGTATACTTTAAAAATCCATCAGTTCAGTACTTGAGATTTGATTGTTTTTTTGTTGTGTTGTACCGGAGCTAGAAAAATAGGGGAAGGATGGAGAAAAGAAGAAATGGGAATGACTTGTGGACGTTTTTTTAAACCAAAAAAAAGAAAAAATTATAATAATAACAATAACGGAAAAACAAAACATTTATTTTTGCAAACTGCTTCTGATGTCTCTGCTTAGTAACACAAGTGCTTATACTTCAGACAGAATCTAGTCAAGAACACTTACCTCTTCAATATCGCAAACCTTACATACATATAGTACAGTTGGAAAACAGAGGCGACACAATAACACCTTTAACCGCTTTATTTATAAAAACTATTTCATGTTCTTTAAGTCGATTTTTTTATAGAGTTCGATGTACTTCACTATTAAGCCGAAAAATTTTTTTTAGTGAAATCGATAGCTGGATTAATACAAAAGATTTCAAGAGCGAAAGCTTCTTGATAGAAGCAGTGTAAAGTAGGAAAATTTTAAAGGAAAACCATTTTTTTAATTTTTTATGTAGTGTTTGCTTAGGCTTTGCAAGCTTGTGGAAACAGAATCCTAAAAATATTAAAAAAAAAAAGAACAAATTCTCACGTAAAGAGAAGACCGCTGAAAGACATTATTATTTCTGTTTTCCCAAATACAATTTTTGCACGCCGAGACAACGTCTAACATCCCTGACATTTGTTAAAATAGCACTCACTTTGACTTTAATATAAGGAGCAAAATCCTTCGAAGAATCATTGCCGAGCTAAAATCCGAAGCACTGAAGCAGCAACTACAATATAATGGCGAATTTCCCTTGAATTGTGATAGAAAATGTTATACATTTCCAATATCAATAATCAAACAAATAATCTTTGCTTGTTGTTTATTTAACTAACAAAGTATATTTTGTGATTAAGAAGTTAGAAAATAATTTAAAACAATATCAAAATCACATTTTATTTAACTTAAATTAAATAATATTCAAAACTCTTTCATGAACATCTTCATCGAAGCGAAGTACTCAAAACGCAGCTATTTACAATCGTTAATATTATATTACAGAATCACCCAGTCACTACTGCAAGTGTTGAAAAAAGTAGCGACTATCGGATCGTTAAGAGCTACATAATCACTCTACAGTCTCAAAAGTCTTCATTAAGATTGCATAAGACAGTACATTTTTAATTTAAACACTTCCGTTCACAGCTGTAGAACAAGTTTGATATTATGGCAGAGAGCACAAGATCTAGCAAGCGCTTGTAAACGAAATTAATTTCACTTCAAGAAGATGTGATCTGTGATTATTAATTCGTCCTTGCACAATGAGTTCAAAAATTATCAATTACACCTAAAACATTGACTTTGAACTATATGAAGATATTCAAAAGCCGGAAATCCTCGGCACAGTAAAGTGAATGGCCATAACAAAACGTAACAACTCCTCAGCAGCGGGCTTTTGCGTGAACGAATAATATCGTGAACGGTAATTCTGCAAAAACGTTTTTCGTTTATGAACAAAATTTTCCGAAGAAAAATGTATAAATATTATAAACTGAAAAAAGTGAAACAATTTTTCTCGGAGTTTTTGTACCGCTTTTCTTACGGGAGATGGCGAAAGGGAAAACACTTGTATGATTGCAAACACATGAAAATTTATGCAAAAATCAATTTTATTAGTCAAAAACCACATGTGTATGGGCACATTTATTATTCTACACAGAGAAAAAAGCACCCAATAAAGTAGAACAAAATCAATAAGATATCTCTATGGTTTTTTTTCAAGAAGGATTCCTTATTATTTTAAATGGGAAAACCTTATTGAAAAAACAACAATTAATGAAATTAAAAAGATGATTTACGTGTGTTTATATAGAAAACTAATAAAACCAATAGGGAAAAATTAATAGGATAACCTAATAAAATCAATAAGAAATCCTTATTGTATACAACTTACAAGAAAACCTAATAGAATCAATAAGTTCTTCTCTATAGTATTTTTTTTTTTTGGTACCATGCAAATCGGAAACTGAGTAAAAACAAACGTGAGTAACAAGTTTTCTTCTTGGTTTCATGTGTTTTTCTTGTTGAGACAATTAATAAGATTTGCAACATGGAAATAATAAGAAATACCCATAGAAAAATCTTCTTTTCTCTCTGCTGGGATACCCCTCAGCCTAAAAACGTTTCAAAGAGAAAATCTTGTTGCATCTATTAGGAAGTTTTCGCTCTGTGTAGGCCTAAATGGACTTTAATAATTGTTTTCTTTTCTCTTCCGCCATCTACATAGTATATGCTGCCGACATTTCGTTGGTGTCACTCAACTTGCCAGTATAGTCGAGAAAACATAAATGAATGTTTGAAAACTTACAACTTTTATGATAGGGTGATATAGAACTCAAATATTTAGAGTTAAAAATGAGCTTTACACTCGCTTGCAAGGCAGTTCAATTCGCTGTAACATTTTCTCTCGAGTTGTCATAAGTTTTGTTTTCGTTTGCCATCAGCTTTGACAACTCAGAAGATAAAATCTTGGAAAAATTTTGAAGCGAATTGGTATGCGGGCACCTCTAATGGATTCGCCTTGCTCTCTTGTACATTCAAATAAAGGCTAAAGAGTCATCAATCAAAGGTTAACAGGCAAAATGTCTGTCTCAAAACGAGGGTACGTCAAACTTTCAGGTTTTTTGTTCCCAAAAAATTTAAGGTTGGGGACATGTCTTCTCCAGAAAAATATTTTATTAGAGGAGAAATTGCGTGAGAATAGATATCCATAATTGGGCTGCCCACATTTCTAGAGACTTGTTTATGATGAATAAATAGTTATATTTTTCTGTTAACAGAAAATCTAAATAAAGTTTTTTACCTGGCTAGTGTTCTGCACAAAAAAACAAAAAATCAAATAGACATACTTAACATGAGAAGTGGAGGAGTTGCGACGCTTCGTCTTGAACCTTCTCAATTGGAGCTTACATTAATCTAGTCATAAAGTATAAGGTAAAATTTTATGAAAAAACAATGATAGTTGACCAATAGAAATGTTAAATAATACTATGCACATAAGAGTGGAAAATAAATAGTGTATACGTATATTTATTTATATTCATGAGCTCATCTATTCATGTGATCCTAATTAATGATTTTAAACGCTTAGCACCGCTATCGTACAAGGACAAATAAAACAATAAAATACTAGTAAAAATTGTCTATAACATTGTTCATAAAATTAACAATTTTATCATTTTCTAAGAAACAAAGTTCATTTCTAATTAAAAGATTGTGTTTTAACAAATCAATGGAAGAAAATAAATAGTTTTATTTTTCCCGCACATCTTTCAAACAGTTTAAAGGACATTCAGTGGATTCCCAACAACCTTGATTGTCGGCCATTTTTGAATGAAGCCTTTTAAATGGGTTGAAGAAGGCAGCTGGTTTTCGGCGCGATGAGTAAATAGACCGATCGTGCTGAGGCTGGGAAATATTTTTTTATATATATGTATATATACAATGTAGATGAGTGGATCTTTCCTCTTCATTTACAAGTTTTGATTTTGTTACATTTATTTGATTTTCGTTAAAAAGAAAAGACGACAATACTGATGGTTTATGGAAAGTGGAAGCATCTATAAATTACTTACAACGATTTGTTTATTTTTGAATTAAAGTTTTAGAATATGAATTTGTATATATGTATGTATATATATTTTTTTTTTTTTTTGCTTTAGTTTTTCAATATAGTGACTCTGATTGTATTTAATTCTTTTGAATACATAATGTTATTCAAGTGTGTATGTGTGTGTTCCATGAATAGGTGTATTTATATGAATCTGCAGAGAGTGTTAACTATTGTTGTTGGTGAATCTAAGTAATTTAATGAAGTCTATAATAATTCGACTGTTTCTAGTTTCAAAGCTCACTTTCTTACTCTATTTACACTTGGGTCCCGTAATACTAGAGCGATACAAAGTCCCCACCCGTGTCTATCTTCTTAGAAGCAGCAGCTTGCTTAAGAGTTGGCGATGATGATTGGCAGTCTTGTTGCAGTTGAGTTGAAACTTTGGAGGCGGGAGTTTTTGTCAGTGGATTACCATCATTAAAAAGTGTTTCGCTTTCCAAGCGCTCTTCGTCTGGCAAGGAAAGTGTTGAGTTGCCACTGGCTGTTATGCGCCTGCCCATATTATCGTATTTCAGGCATGCCGAGCCATTTTGTTTCTTGTACAGAGGTCTAAGGGGAGTGGAATCGTTTGGCGGACTTGTGCAGGCAGTTAGCGGCTCAGATGTGGTGGACATGCAAACTGAACAAGGCTTGGAGGTAGAATTAGATGAATGCTGGCCATGGTGGCATTTGGCAGTTGGTGGAGGAGGTGGAGGTGGAAGACCGACTATTTCGGATTGATGTTCTTGGTAACCTTGGCTATAACCTGTTTCTAAGTTGTGATAGGAGACAATCTCATCGTGAGTGTAGAGGTTGGACTGCGGTAATTGTTGTTGCTGCTGCTGCTGCTGCTGATGTTGCAGAGAGGAGTCCTTTTTAAGAATTCCTTTTCGCTGATTATTGCGCGGCAGTGTGGCAAACGAGTTAATGTTAATGGAAGAGCTATTCGCAGCCAGGGAGGAAGGCATTAGTTGCTGTTGTTGGTGTGGGAGAGGTGGCGGTGATATTGCATCAGGTCCATGAGAATTAATTTGATTTGAGTTGCCCGTGGCAACAGAAGACATGCCGCCATCTTGTATTCTTTGGGGAATGTTCAGCAAGTCTGGATACATACTGATGTCTGCTCCATCCAGCATATCTTGTGTCACTGAGACGCTTATGAAAATATTGCCATATGTTGGATTTGTAACGATATTTGAACAGAACTCTGGCGGCGGAGGAAAAACTCCAACACTTAGTGGAAATTCTTCTGATATATGGCTATTGAGTGCATCAGATGTTACACCAGATGCAATAGATGTTGGAATGCCGAGAACACTGCAAGATCCATCACTTACAGCCAAGAGTTGCTGTGGATGAGATGACACATGAGTTCCTACCGAATTGCTTCCCGTCAGATGAGCATGACTATGCTGCAATTGCTGCTGGTGTGCCAACTGATGATGAGCTCCCATCATAAGAGCGTGGTGGCCATGAACACTTGATCTGCGATTGTCTGATGAATGAATTTCAATTGGCTCGAAACCCATCACTGACTCCACTTTGCTCATAGCAGTAGCAGTGCTGTGATTATTATCAAGACAACTGTCTACTCTGTCGTTGGTTGTGGTTGTTATACTTAAATCTAATAATTTTTTTTCTTGATCATTAAAACTAACACTCGGCTTGACTCCGGTTTTGTTGGGGTGTCTTCTTTGGTGAGTTGTTCTTTTGCACAGACAAACTACAAATGAAATTAATATCAACAAAAACACGGTACCAAAAGTACCCATTATAAGGCCAAAGTACCAAAATGTCTCTGGAGTCTTGACGAGCACATGTTGAACGATTTCGGTCAAGTAGATGCTGATATTTTGGGATCCAACCCCAACCACATTAGTGCCTGAGCACACGTATGTGCCCGCGTCTAAGCTTGTCATATTAAATACCGTCAAATTACTCCACATTTTATCGGAAGCAATTGCCTCGGCTTCAAACATAACATTGTCACTGTCCAAAATTTTTCCATTTAGCTCCCAGTAAACTTCTGGCAACGGGTCACCATACACCAGGCAACTAAAAGTAGCATTGCTTCCGATTTCTATGTTCTGAACGTCCTCATTGTTAAATATCTCTACTTTGGGGGAACAGCCAAAAAGTTCTTCCTGAATATTATCCCACGTTTTGTCCTTGTGTTGTGGCGGGCCTTTGCAAAGCAAGCTTTCACTGTACAATTTACTGTTAACAAACCAGGAGCGAAACTTTCTCAGCTTGCAATTGCATTGCCAGGGATTCTCATCCAATACTAACGTCTTCAAGCTACTCATGTGTTGGAATACGTATTCACTTAAACTCTCTAATAAATTATTTTTAAGATATAAAAATTCAAGCATATTTAGGTTTGACAAAGCCATTGGATCGATGTACGACAGCAGGCAGTCGTGCAAGTCTAATGTTCTCAGATGCGGCAAAACAGGAAACTGATAAGCTACTAATTTCTTCAGGGGATTACCATTCAAGTACAATATCCTTAAACGATCATTTCCCATAAATGTGTCCTTGTCCAACATTTCCAATCTATTGTCTGATAAATCGATTTCGACCAGAATTTTCAGATCCTTAAACGCTTCCTTCTGGACATACTGTACTTCTGACTTTTTCAAATAGATTCTCTGTAAGTTTAAAAGATCCAGATTCGCAAACTCTGCCCGATTCAGGTAGGGTATATGGTTATCGTTCAATACCAGCACCTGCAGCTCTGTGCTTAATGTTGTTGGGATTGCAGTCAGCTGCAACGAGCTACAGATGGCTGATTTCTTTCCATTCGTCCATTTGCAGGTACAATTTGAGGCACACGACAGAGACCAATCATCGCCTACAACTGAACGGACCAACATCAATGTAATATTTAGCGCAAAGGCAACTGAAATGAGAAAAAAGGGAACAAAATAATTCAATTTGAAGATTCAAAGCCCTTCTTGCGTCAAAGAAACTCATTAACTCATGAAATAGTATGTCCTTCTCTATCAACCTTATTGTCATTTCATTGACACCGATTCGGGGCAGACCGGTTCGATTAGTCCCAGTCACAAAACTCACATTGCGCACACAAATCGGCTTATAATATATGTCGGATGTCATAATATCGTCTATTATCAGAGAAAGTTTTTGGTCTCAAAGATTTTTTTCAGTTCGCTCAGTGGTTATACTGAGATACTGTATACCCCGGCTTCATATTTGCCAACTTCTAAAAATTTTTTTACCATCTAACCATCTTACTACCAGAAATAATCTTTATTACCAGAAATTGTCCCAGTGCGCTATTCCGCGTACAGGGCGAATTCCTTAATTTCTCTAATAGCCTTTTCACACCTATCAACATTTTCGTGGAACGAGTAGAAGATGTTGATAATGTGAAATATGCACATATAGCTGTCAAAATATGTAAATAAATCTACGTTTTGTATTAAAAACATTAATAAAAATATAAAATAAATGGTTTTTGATGACAAATTAATAACAGTAGTAGTAGCTTAGTAGTTAACTTGCAAGAGCTATCCCTACTACTAATGGAGTATATAAAATCCATAAAAAGTAAATATTTTTTTTTTTAATAAAAACAAAAAATACATTTATTTAACATAAAATCAATATGAAATTTATAATAATTGTTTTTTTTTTTAATGTTTGTGAATGTCATTAAATGTCAAAATTTACAGTGATGCCACTACAATTTTTCGTCATTTTTCAGTGATGGCACTAAAATACTCGAAAGATGTTGAGTGGAACATTTTATAAAGATGTTGAAAGACGTTGGTTTTTAGCTCTGTGTATTTCTTATGGGGAAATTTGAACATCATCGCAAATTGATGTTAGATGTTGATAAGCGTGAAAAGGCCATAAGGGCTCCATTTCTCAGAACTTACAAATGTTGTATTACAAATGAAAAAACATATTTAAAAACATTCATATTATTGCTTTTATTTTTATTTTTTTAATAATAAGCAAAACATAAAATCTCTGAAACAATACTCAGGTATTCGTGAAACGATTTTTAAGGTCGATGTGTGTGAAATAATATTGGGTAGAAAAATTTTTTTTGGGGGTTTTTCATGCGTTAGGCTCCTCACGGACACTCTGTGCCCAGGGACGCTTCGAAAATGAAATGTTCCTCGCATCAAACTAATTTTCCTCAAGCTGCCCCTAGAGGAGTCAAATATATGACGAACGCACAATAATTTTTTTTTTCTCCAATATCTTTTTCCAACACACCAACTCCGTAGTGTGGAGTGGAGTGGCACTTTAACGCAGTAGCCGTAAAAAATACTTTGAATCGAACGCCTCGAAAATTGATTTTTTTTTATATGTTGTAGTAAGAATTTTTTTCCTCATGCCAAAAGCTATCGAAACATCGACGGCATAATATCGACAAATTGTTAGCCATACAAATTTCTTTGGTATACGCTTCACTTTTTTACAGGAGAAGCAAAACACGATTTAACTTAAGTCCACTTAATCTTTTGTGGACAAACTTCTGAATTGACCTTGAGAAATTTATACGCATTTGGTTTAATATAATACTGTAGTACAGTAGTAGTGTACTAATAATAGTACCTAATGCCTATTGGAACTGTTTATCATAAAATCAGGAAGTTGCAAGGACTCTTAAAAAAACCCCCGTAGTTACTCGTAGTACCAAAAATGTCACAGTTCAGTTTTATTAAATATCTAGGTATTTAGGTAAACTTCATTTCTGAATTTGTATTTTTGTGTTTTGACTTAGAAGAGATACCAAATATATAATTACTATAGGTGTAATTTCAGAAATTTTATAAAAATATATTTTATTTATTAACAATTACCCACATATATTTTAGTTATATTGAACTCCGCTGTAGTAAATTTTATTTATAGTTCTTAATTGGTTCAAGTTCAACCACTGGTTGATTCCTATTTTTTGTCAATACTAAAGAAAGGTAAAGAAAGTGAGCTTTTATTTATTATGACTAATAAATTTATTTTGAAATAAACGTCACCTCCCCTGTCATTTATTTCAAAAACTACATAAAGTTAACTTTGATCCATCATTAATCAAATAAAATGAAGAAGAGTTGAAAGTTTTCTGACGCTGTTGGAAAATTCACGGTCTTAAACAATTTCTCAATTATTTTAGGAAAAGCAGAACTCAACAGATTGACTGAATGTCCACAAAAATATCGAACTGTAGAAATAAAAACAGCCATGTATTGACAACTCACCTGACAAGCCAATTGCAACAGAGTTTACTCTCATACTGATTACATTCGTATGAATCCTGATGCCAGTCAAGCGAAAAAACGTTATACTTTAAAGCATTTGCAGATTAAGCAACCAGATGCTGGCAGTAGTGGACGTTTTCCAAGCGAAAAATGTAGTTGGTGTTGTTGTTGTGTTTGTGGATGGTTCAGGTACTGATGCCAAGTGCGGGAGGTGCACACAAAATCAACAACTGCAGTCACAGAACGAATAAAAACAACAAATTGCAGCACTGTCACAGATATTTTTCACAGATTTGTTGAATTTCAATGGTGGCACCAAAATCAAGCACCAACAAAAAGGATAATTTTGTTGCAAGAAGAATTTGTGCAGTTGGATTGTTAGTAATGGCACCTACAAATGTAGCAGCTGTTGGTCCAATAGATGGTGATTACAGATTTTTTTGTTTGGATTTGCCTGCTTCCAGCGAAACGAAAGAATTATACAAAAAATCGTTCTCAATTTGTTTGAAAAACTGCAAGAAGCTGTGACTGGGGATTATTTAAAAGCGTAGAGTAGCACCGGCTTATTGAAAATCGAAAACGGAATAAAACGAAACTCGTTTGCTGGCTGGCGTTCAAAGGGAGAGTACGGGTTTTTTGCACGACATGTGGCGCGTGGGACAACCACAAGTTGCTTAATATTTTTCTTATTTCCTTTTTATTGTTCTTATTATTGTTGGCAGTTGCTTGCGCTGTCGATAAATTTGCTTTATGTTTTCTATATGTATTACATATGTGGCGCATCTAACACTTTATTTTGAGGCACGAGCTCCATATTAGCAGTCCATATTCTTCTTTATTTACTCATGCACACACACACACACACACACACACACTCATACTTAACATTGCAAACAATTGGAAGTGTCGTTAGTAACGGTGCCGTTGTTTAATGGTCTTCAACTCTTCTGCTCACAACGTTGAATAAAGAATGCACATACTGTAGTATATATTTTTTAAATTCACTGAAACGATAATTTTAGACTGTGTGTGTTTGGCTGTTACATTAAGGGTGTCCAATTTTTTTTTTTCTTTTCAGCTGCACAAGTGCTGGGGCACAATTGAGTGCGTAGGGATGACAAATGTGTGCGTATGTCGCTGTGTCCATACAATGAAGTACGTATGAGTGTGCTGTATGTATGTGGGTTAGAACTATTTGTAGCTTAACACTTTTTCAATTGTTTTATATGTTGAGCTTTTATTTTTCTTGCTTAAGCCCGTTTAGTAGTTCATCTAATGTGAAATGTGCGTCTACTGTTGTTGTTGCAGCAATTCTTGTTCATTGCAACAAATGGCATGAATGCTTGGGAACTTTAATGCTTCACGCTATGCCACCTTTAAGCACATGTTGCAAGCACTTAAAAGTATTGCTTGAGTTCATCGATTGTGCATAAATCACATTTGCCTCCATCTCTGTCTGCCACTGCGTTCAGATAACAAAACCATACATTGCTAGAGCATCTCCTATCTTAAGGCAACTTAAGATTTTATGGATACCATCGATATGATTGCTTACTTGTAATAAACTTCAAGAAGTTTTTGTTTTATTTTCTACATTTTTCTATTATTCGTTCAATTTCTATTTTAAATTATTCTGTCCATGGATTTTATATGGAACTTTTAAATGTATCTGTTTAGTGCAATTTATAATGCCTGTTGGTCCATTGTCCTCGACCGTTACGCACTTGCTTGATATTCTTGTTATTTGTCACTGTTCGATTGCTGCAATAGAAGAGAAAACAAATGTCACATAATATTCCATTAGAAATTCATTGAAAATTGCAAAGAATTACTTTTGCTCAAAGTACACATACTTGAGTAGTATGTATGAAACAAGAAAAAAAAAACAAAAATAAAACAGTTTACAACAAGAAGTGCGCTGTATTTTAAATGTTTTTGTACTTAAAATTAATAAATAATAAAATTTCTTGTTGATTCCATCTGAAGGGAACATGAAGAGGAATAAAAAAGTTTTAGTTCAAAAAATCTAGTATTACAATGACAACAGAAACGGAAAAGAAAACCGTAGGTAAAAAAGGAATAGAGCAGCCAAAAAACTTTAAGAAAATGAGTGCTCTTGGACATGTGGCTATGATTTGGAAAGGTAGGTAGTTCTCGTGTATGCCAATCCGGGATATTTCAAGACACGTACTGAGGAACTCAGGCTGTGTGTAATTCACACAGCGGCAATGAAAATTCGGGCTTCATAACTTGTAGTACAAAAGTCCCAATAAAATTTAAGGTCTCTAAGCAACCCGTCTGAAGTTTACCTCTGCACAAGCTGCTGGCAAAGGAAGAGCCTGTGGCAAGACAACAGTATTTCGAAAAATATCAATCACACCTCCATGCGCTACAGGGTGTCAACTACAACCAACACGTTGAAGGCCAGTTGTATATCTCAAGCACACAGTAGTCATATTTGAACCAACAAAAATATCGCGAAGAATTTCTACATACGCTTACCGCGATGACTGAGATTTCGTAGTATTTCTTTGCCGATAGTTTCGGTCCAGGGTGTTTAGGTTGTGGACTGTAATTGGATGTAATTGAGTAAGAAGATAGATGCTGGCAGATCTGGAAACTTATATTCTCAGTGATGTAGAAAAAAAACCAGGAATGGGATGATGTAAAGAAAAGATTACAATGGATTTGTATGATAATGTATGATTTATTTTCAGATGATCTTTAATTCATTACCAATTGGTTTGACGGTAGGAAAAAGAAGAAAGAATAATGTGGCGGAAATAAATATCTGTGACATTTCAAAAGGAGAATACGCTTCGTTAATTCGTGAAATGAGAGCAAGAGAGCTGAATTATGAATAGTTCTATAATATTCAGCTTTACTTTATAAATGAAGTACAATTAGATTTACGTTAAATTCAAAGGATTAAAAGTTAGGTAATACAGTACTAGTTTGGCATTAACATTGCCGCCCGCCTTGCAGGATACGTGCAATAAATTTAAAGTCTTGAATTGTCACAAATACTGTCTCAGCTTCAAAAATACAAAGAATAAATCCATTAAAGGGTGAGAAAAAAAACAACAATTCCAAATATTCTTAAGTTTAAAAAAGGAAGTAAGATCTATACATATAAACTACAGAATAAGAGTTGTAGAATAATAAGTTTAGTGAATTGAACAGGGGCCAAAAATAGTCCATCCAAAGATTGTTCTTTGTGCTGTTGGCAAGCCTATTCTGGTAAATACGCCTTCTGCGATCACCTTCGTGTATAAATCTACTCCGATGACAATATCAACTCCCGAGCACTCATAAAACGTTGGATCGGCAAGAAACATGTCCCGAAAATGGTTTTTAATAGATTTTGGTAAAGATCGTGATGGCGTCTGCAAAGTGATTCGATTGTCTACTCTCAGGGTCCCTTCTATTCTGGAATCGGTATCAAATCTTGATTTGAGAATTAGTTGGCAAACTGTCTCTTCTTGCGTTGAATAGCAAGTCAGATTCAGCTTATCCACAAGTGGTTTGGAAATGCGGCTTATTGTGGATCCTGAATCTAAAAGACAGCGCGCATAAGATGTCTTCGAGCCTATTTTGGCGAGAACGGTAGGCAACAAGATGATCGTATTTTGGCGAATAACGGCTGAGAGAGAGATTTGTTTGGGGATTGATGACCTTTGCATAGAAGAAGATTGCTCTGATCGATCAGAATTGTTTGTTTCAGACGTTGGTGATTGAGATGAAGATGACGATAAACCGAAGTTGCCTAGTAAACGCTTATTAATGTGCAGTAGAGTGTGATGGGACCTTTTGCAGTGTTTACAACCATGCTTTGTGAAACACGTTCCATGTGAATGACTATGGGCCAAACAATTTGAGCAGTAGTTATGGTTACGAACGGCTTCAATCCTTTCTTTCATACTCATTTTTAGAAACCTTTTGCACCTTTTTAGACCATGTGGTTTCTTACAGATTCTGCATAAGTAAGAGCTATAGTTAGGCAGTAACTTCGAGGTTCGTCTGATTGAAGAGCTTTTACTTTTATGTATTGATTTACGTGGCATAATGAGCTGAAATTGAAAAAAAAATAATATTTTATGTCGATGTCCGAGTCCAAAAACTCAAACCATACGACAGGAAAAATAAAATGATATAACAAATTATGTTTTCAAAGTGTTATTGGATGAACTAACAAGTTGTTGAATTTGCTTAGTTTGGTATTTGATAGCAAGTAGTTTTTTTTTTTTGTTGTTTTAATAAGACTAAAGATAGAATGGATAAAGTAGTACTATTCAGAATTTAGAAGAACAAGCTTGACTATTGGACGTGTGATCATTCCCTTCTGAGTCAAAATATCTGCGACTCGAACTCTGTTATCGGAACCATGGTAGATTTTCTTTATTCGTCCAAGTCGCCAAGCATTAGGCGGTAAATTTTCCTCTTTAATGACAACAAGAGCGTTTTCCTTTAAGTTTGCTTCTGGCTTTTGCCATTTTATCCGTTTCTGAAGTTCCTTCAGATATTCGTTCTTCCACCTGTTGCAAAAGTTTTGTTGAATGAATTTAATTTTCTCCCATCGATTGATAAGGGAGACTCTAGTTTCTTGAATTGTTGGATCTATGGGAGCCAAAATTGGTGTACCAATAAGGAAACGGCCTGGCGTGAGAGCGCTAAGATCGGAAGGATCATGAGATTCAGGAGATAATGGACGAGAGTTTAGACAAGCTTCGATTCTAGATATTATTGTACAGAACTCTTCAAATGTGAATTTGAAATTATTAGCGATTTTTCTGAAATGAGACTTAAAACTCTTTACACCCGCCTCCCACAAACCTCCCATATGTGGGGCACCTGGTGGTATAAAATGCCAGGTAATATTTTGATGTTGAAATTGTGTTGAAACCAATTGATGAGATGCCTGCATGAACTCCTTTGCTAGAGTTTTTGAGGCTCCAACAAATGTTGTGCCATTGTCAGAATACAAATGAATAGGGCAGCCGCGTCGTGAAACAAAACGATGGAAAGCTGCTAGAAAGGCTGAAGTGGATAAATCTGATGTAGCTTCCAGGTGTATGGCTTTTGTAGCGAAACATATGAATACGCACACATAGCCTTTCGATATTCGACAACTTCTTCCTGAATAACTTTTTATGTCGAATGGGCCGGCGAAATCCAAGCCCGTGTGTGTAAAAGGTCTCGAGAAGGATGATCTTTCCGGAGGTAAAGCTGCCATCAACTGCTTTTGGCACCTCTTTTTGTAGATAATACATGGTTTACAGGTGCGAATAGTTGCTTTTATCAAATTTTTCACTCGGGGTATCCAATATTGCGTCCGAAGAAGCCGCAAAACTAGTTGGTTGCCACCATGAAGAGTTATAGAATGAACAAATTTTACAAGCAATCTGGAGTATTGACAGTCGTAGGGTAAAAGAATTGGATGTCTTTCATTGTACGTAAGGCTAGGAGATGATTCCAATCTACCACATGATCGAATTATCCCTTCCGGATCAAGAAACGGGTTTAAATTTATGAGTTTACTAGATGGAAGAATAGCTTCTTTGGCAGATAGGCATTTGTATTCTTCTGGATAGAAGGCCTTTTGATACATTTTAATAAGTTGGTCCTTTACTTGCTTGATTTCAAATGTGGTAAGAGACAAACTCGTTGTCGAAAAGTTTGACTTATATTTAGGATGCGTACGATAGAAAAATCGGTAAATATAAGCGATGACACGATTTGCTCTTTCAAATGAAGAGAATCTTAGCATAACATCGTCGAAATTTTGAAAGTATGAAAAGTGAACTTTTATGGTCTTCTGCTCTAGATCAGTATCTGGAACACAAGATTTCTGAAAATAGTATTCACAATGCGATTTTTGAATAAATTCAGGTCCCTTCCACCACAGACCATTGTTGATAATATCATGTGGAAGGATTCCACGACTAGCTATGTCAGCTGGGTTATTTTCTGAAGAAACGTGTCGCCAATGAGTTGGACCAACTATTTGAATAATCTTTGAAATTCTGTTTGCCACAAACGTTAGCCATGTTGAAGGTGATTTGGCAAGCCACGATAAAACTATTGTGGAGTCTGTCCAACAATATATTTCGTAGCTTTTGAGATCTAATTTTGGAAGAACTGATTCAATCATTTCGGCTAGTAATAATGCTCCACAAAGCTCTAAGCGTGGAATCGAAAGAGTTTTAACTGGAGCTACTCTGGTTTTTGCAGTAACTAAATGTGTGTATATTCTGTTGTTACAAGATATTTTAACATATAAAACGGCTGCGTATGCTTTCTCGGAAGCATCGCAAAAACCGTGAAATTGCACCACACCATCCGGAGTAAAGTTAAGCCATCTTGGAATATGAATATCTTTAATGTATGGATATTCAGATTGGAACGATTTCCATTGAGTGAGCGCTCCATCGGAGATAACTTCATCCCAAGCAGTATCTTCAACCCAAATTCTTTGCATAAGGATCTTAGCGAGAATCACGCATGGAGCCAGCCAACCTGCTGGATCGAACAACCGAGAGATTTGGGAGAAAACTTCTCTTTTTGTATATTTAGAAGGTTCGAAAAATACAGTAGGAACAAAAAAGAAAGAGTCAGAGCTAGCATTCCATCTTATTCCAAGTGTTTTGGCTGTGCTTTTGTCATCGAAGTCCAAGAAATTTTCACTAAGTAAATAGTTTGTTGGAAGATCCGCAAGAATATTTTTAGAATTTGCTGTCCATTTGCGCAAGGAAAATCCAGCTGATTGTAAAGCATCAGTAAGCTCATTCTTAGCATCTATGGCTGCTGAAAGTGTATGCCCTCCTGCTAAAACGTCATCTACATACATGTTGTTTTTAAGAATACGGCTGGCGGTTGGATACTTGCATTGAATATCTTCAGATAATTGAATCATTGTTCGAATAGCTAGGTATGGAGCACAATTAACTCCGAACGTAACAGTTTTGAGCTCAAAGTCCTTAACTAGCTCTTTTGAATTGTTTCTGAATAATATTCTTTGAAATGGTGTATGTTCTGGATCGACAAGAATCTGTCGATACATCTTTTGAATGTCTGCGTTGAACACAAACCGGAAGAAACGCCACCTTAGGACTAGAAGCGTTAAATCATTTTGAAGAGTTGGACCCTGATGTAAAATATTATTCAAACTTAAGCCATTAGCGGTTGGAGATGACGCATTAAATACTACTCGAATTCTAGTAGTGGTGCTCTCAGGTTTGATCACAGCATGATGTGGAAGGTAGTAGTGAAGTGGATCATTTAGATGGTCCTCAGAAACTAGTGACATATGCTTCAACTCCTCATATTCCTGAATGACATTATCATAAGCAGGTTTCATATCTGGATTGCGAAGAAGTCTGGATTCGTTTCGGAAAAATTGTGCTAAGGCACTGTTACGTGACTCACCTAATCGGAGATTTTCTGGATATCCTTCTTTGAATGGAAGGGAGACAATATATCTTCCCTCTGGACTTTTTCGGGTTGTCTTTTTATACAAATCTTCACAAAATTGTTCGGAAGGGGATAATAATTTGTTCCTGGGAAGGTCTTCCACCTCCCAAAATCGCGAAATTTCTTTATCTAAAGAAATTTCATTGAAATATGAAACGATGTTAGAGTTTTGATTTATAGAATTGGTAGTTACTGGGCCAGTAAGAATCCAGCCGAAAATTGTTTCTTGTGCTAACAAACAGCCACAAACACCTTGTTTAATGCCAGAGCACATAATAGAAGGCATTACGTCACCACCAATTAAAATATCAATCATTGAACTATTGTGGAAATAAGGATCAGCAAGTGGTATTTCAGGTAGATCGGAAAACGATGAAAAT
Organism: Sturmia bella; assembly: GCA_963662145.1. Lineage (NCBI taxonomy): Eukaryota > Metazoa > Arthropoda > Insecta > Diptera > Tachinidae > Sturmia > Sturmia bella. Next base: position 79,718,636 of record OY759170.1, on the reverse strand, counting down.
TCAAAGTTTTGTGAAGGAATATGCTCAGCCAACTGTGGAACTACCAGAGCATTGATTGAAATTTTCCTCGAATCCACGCGAGAACTTAAACTTAATGTACACCTTTTTTGTACAGTCGCAGAAAGCGTTTTATTAAGACCAGAAATTTTTGCATTTGTTTTTTCAAATGGCAATTTTAACCGATTAAACATGCGTTCGGAAATAAAAGTTCCTTCAGAACCCGAATCAATAAGCGCTCGAGCCCTGAACTCCGTACCTAAATGAACGATGTTAACGATAGCTGTGCCAAGTAATATACCCATTGAGTTCGAAGCAAAGCAATTTTGTATCATATTGTTATTGGAAGACGAAGATGGAGAAACAGAATTATTTTGAAATGGAGCCGCACTTGTATTTAGCCTAGATGTAATAGTAGTAGGCGGTTTTGATAAAGTTTGGACGGTTGATTCTCTATGAAGTAGCGAATTATGTCTCTTTTTGCAGTGAAAACAACTATGTTTGCTTGAACAATTTTGAACAGCGTGTGCCTTAGAGAAGCAATTCAAACACAGCTTTAACTTTTTAATCTCATTGTATTTCTGAGAATAATCCATTTTAAGGAAACGTGGGCATTTTCTGATAATATGAGTTTCTCTAGGGCACAATGGACAATTTGGAGCGACCACATTATTTTGAAATGTGTTAATCTTCTTTGGCGAGATTATCTCCTTTCTTGCTCTGGAGTTTGTGGAAGTGCATTTGCGGATTTCAGAAACAGACTCTAAAGTTCTGTATCGATTGGTCAAGAATTTATCAAGTTCCGACCACATAGGAATGGTGGTTTTATTTTCTAGACCATGCTCCCACAAAGTGAGTGTCGTATCTGGCAAACGATTTGCGCATAAGAATACAAAAATTGGGTCCCAGCTTACCACATCAATATCGTATAATTCAAGGACTGAAATGCATGAATTAATACTTCTTTGAAGCTGTCTGATGGCAGCCCCAGATTCGGACGTAATTGCTGAGAGACTGAAAAGACTTTTCAATTGCTCATTGACTAGAACTCGGCGATTTTCATAGCGTGTGCAAAGACTGGACCATGCTGTCTCAAAACCGGCATTGGTTAAAGGGCTTTTTTGAACTATGTCGCGTGCTTCGCCTCTTGTTTTTTGGGTCAAATGGAAAAGCTTTTCAACTGGACTAAGTCTAGAATTTTTTATGAAAACTGCGGTAAATAAGTCCCGAAAAGTAGGCCAAGCAGCGTAGTCGCCTTTGAAAATGTCAATGTCACAAGGTGGGAGACTAAAGCTATGAGAATCGACGTGGTCATGATTTAAGTCCTTTGGAATTTGGGGATCTGGTGGAATTACAGGATTTGAAGCTTTTTTAGGTTTAAGTTCTTCAGCTATTTCAGCTAATTTTGTTAAAATATTACTGTAGGTTACGTAGCTATTTCTATACTTGTTGCGAAGCGTTTCGAGGTCAACCGATTCTTCCTCCTCCTCGTCGGTATCTTCGCTTTTCTTTCCATGTAGAAGTTCATCATACGTTAATTTAATTTCAGACCACATAGTCTTCACTTCATCTCTTTGAACACTAATCGCATGAACTGTAGTGACAGGGATTAATTTTGCGTTTAAGTCTGAGTTGAATTCAACTAAACTATCAGCTAGTCGAATGAATTTCCCGAATGACATTCTCCCTTTCTTTTTTTTGTTGTATGGCAAATTCAAATTAAATGGCAGGAATAAAAGGTCCACTCAAAAAGGGTTTCCTTCCTTTAAATTTTCGAAATCAAAAAAACTTACTCGAAATAAAATTCTTGCTAAGCAGATTGAATGAAAGTATTAGAAAATTAAATATCAAAAGAGTTCCGCATATAGCTCAACAAAAATTCACTGATAATCGCACGATTATTTATTCGTATATGTATATAATATTCGATCAAATATAAATTGCTAAATTCACGTCGCTAGAAACAGCTGTGAATACAAGAGTTCAATGACCTACAAAATATATAAGCCAATGGAAATCTTGGAAAATATTGGAATCCTGCAATGTTAACCGCTTAAGAGCCACCCGTTTGTATTGAAATTATGTATCCGTATTATGCAGAAAAATTATGAAAATAAAGTAACACTTTAAAGCGATTGTATATGGTAATCAGGAACAATTACACCTTATTGTTAGTGCATTTTGTTGAAATTAACTTTTTCCATATGTATAGGTACATATGTATGTAACATGAATCCGTTATATGTAACGCGTAACGTGTTTAAGTGCCCGACGCGCTATCGTATGTACATATATGAATTTATTTAATACTCAATCTGGTATTAAAATAGTAATTTTTGAAAAAAAAAATCTTTAAGTAAATTACGTTAGTGTTATCTGTTGGCACTAATAGTAAAATGTGCTATAAATTTTCCCGCAATTGTCCTACACTTCCAAGAGAGTAAAATAAATAATTGGAAGTAAATGGAAGCTATATTTGTGAGGGGGAAATATGTTCCAAGTTTTTTATTTTTTTTTATTTTTATATATAGTGTGTATGTTAGTACAGAAACAATAACATGCGGGGGAAATAACACTATGGAAAAAAAAAGAGTAGATATGTTATTTAAATAATTGGTAATATATTGAGACCGTTGGAAGAAATAAAAAGATCTCACTTAATAGATTCTTGTAAAGTCTTTTCTTAAGTTCTTTTTTAAGTATGAAAATATTTCTCCTTTACGATCTCTTGCACGATTAAGAATTAAGAGAAATTTAAGCTTAAAAGAAAGAATGAATGATTTAGTGGTCTAAAACGGGGAAATCTCACACAAGAGAATATCGATGTAAGAGCGTGATTTTATTGGACTTTGTACTTTTGTACAACCAAAAGAAAAAACGTGGAATTAAAGATTTTGTAAAATCTCCCGAAATTTAAGTATTTTATATGTACATATGTATGTATGTAATATGGACATATGTACATATGTTTGTATGTATATTTTCCTAAAGAATTTTGACTCACCTAAATCAGTCACGAAATAAAATGAATAATGCCCTTTCGTTATCCAGCCTTTCCTATAGGGGCTTTTGGTTGACTATTTATCTTTGAATATAATCAATTTGCAATCAATGCTTTATATGTACATATGTAAATGTGTATACGTGTACATATAAATATGTATGTATGTAAGTATGTTGTAGGTACGCTTTCGCTTACTTGTACCTTTCACACTTTTAGATTTTATTTTAAATTTTAAATATTTTTATGTTGATTAAATCTTTTTCAATAATCGAATTACACTTTTAGGACCACTTCTATATATAGGTATAGTACATATAAATATGTACATATGTATATTATTTTAGAAACTTTTTGTTTTAGTACGAAAAGGACTCATGCATGTTAATCATTGAACGAACAGATTGGTACTTAGCTTCTCTTTAATTTTTCTTCACTATCAAACCCAAACATAGAAATAAGCAAATTACAACAAACCTGTTAATGTTGCTGATATTTCTGGAAACCAATAGAAGCCACAGAGAACTGAAAATTTCCAAACGTAGGATCCGGCTCGATGGAACAATGTTTAGGTTGTGGACTGTAATTGGATGTAATTGAGTAAGAAGATAGATGCTGGCAGATCTGGAAACTTATATTCTCAGTGATGTAGAAAAAAAACCAGGAATGGGATGATGTAAAGAAAAGATTACAATGGATTTGTATGATAATGTATGATTTATTTTCAGATGATCTTTAATTCATTACCAATTGGTTTGACGGTAGGAAAAAGAAGAAAGAATAATGTGGCGGAAATAAATATCTGTGACATTTCAAAAGGAGAATACGCTTCGTTAATTCGTGAAATGAGAGCAAGAGAGCTGAATTATGAATAGTTCTATAATATTCAGCTTTACTTTATAAATGAAGTACAATTAGATTTACGTTAAATTCAAAGGATTAAAAGTTAGGTAATACAGTACTAGTTTGGCATTAACACAGGGAAATGGTAAGTCTCAAAAACCAGTGATAAATTAATACAAAAAGGGGCAACTATAAACATATTAGATGCAGCAGTTGCCGTTGGCGTGATATGAAACGATTATTGGGTAGGAAATATGCATTGTAGGGACAACAACACCTCGTCACCCTACCGTTGGTAATTCCGTGTAGTTGTGCAGACAGTTGTCATTTAATTCATGGTAGATGCTTTTCTTTTTGTTTTTGGTCAATAAAATTATTTTTTTTGTTGTGGCATATATTTATGAAATGGCATGTATTTTTTTATGCTTACGCGGCGAAGAGTAAGGGTCAAGACACCACGCCACTGAGGGCAGAGCTAGCCTATAACGTTTTTATTTGTTGATGTACATGCCATGGACTCTAAATTTAATTTCTCGCTTTACTGGTTGTTTTTTTTTTTTGCAATACCGCGCTATTCCAATTTCCAAATTTTTCCTAGAAAAACTGGCGAAATTTTTACTAAATACTCAAAAAACTGAGGATAAAGGGCACCTTCTAGAAGAGGAAAATCTGTCTCGCTCCGACACTTAAGACCCTCGGAGAAATCAGCGTACTTTCTCGAGACTTCACGCTCAAACATTCTGGTGAGAAGGTAACAAATACATTTTAAGCTTTGTGTGAGCTCCGACCCTTTTTTTGTCCATAGAATGAATAAAGTAAAACGAAAATAGGAAACTCCTCTTTACTCGTAACAAATGCATTGTTTAAGTCTGCAGGTTTGAAATATTTTTTTTTGCGTTTTTTGATAATGAACATGAATGAACGTTTTTAGCTGCACAGGGCTCCCAATAACTGTTTAAGCGTTGCAGATTTAATATTTATAATGAATATTTTATTTATATTCGTGAAAGTAGTGCTTGCAATGAGCCTATAATCAGCCATTCACCTTGTGGAAAATTACTGCAAACAGTACAACAGTTTGTATTCCAGATATTCTGTAACATAAGAAATTGCTTGTTTTCTTCCATTGTTTTTTTTTTTTTTTTTGACATACTTGTTAGCTTCTAAATTCATTAGTCCACAACGTAGAGTTTCAATGAATAAACAAAAGGTCTTACACAGAGCAAACAGGGTATAATAAATACTTAATAGGTTGGAACAAAGTTAATAAGATATCTCCATATTTTTTAAAGATGAACTTGTATTATTTTAATAATTAAGTACTTATTTAAGAAAGTTACTTCTTTTTGGGTTCGAACCCAAAATCTTGCGATTGTCTATCGGCCACTCAATATACTCAGCCATTCAACCACTCATAGAAAATTAGCCAAATGCAGCACATGATTTACACATGCTCATTAGGACCTTAATGAAATCAATATGAAATACTTATATTTCTAAATTTGTTACACAACGCCGGCCCCTCGCGTTTTTGTTAACATTTGCTTTTATTGTTTTTATTTTATCGTACTTTTTTGTAAAATATTTAGCTTTTTTTCTTCTACCCCTTTTTTTATTTTAGTTATATATTTATTTGTTTTCTTGAGCCGAAGGTCTTTTTTATTTGGGTATTTGAGTATTTTTGTCGATATTTCGCTCTCCTTCGGATAGCTTTTTCAAGACAGTAATAAAATAATAAAAAAAAATTTTTTTTCAATATTATTGTCGAGCGAAATATCGGCAAAAAAAAAAAAAAATACTCACATGCTCTAATAAAAAACACCTTAAGCTCAAGAAAATCTATATATGTATATAAAATTAAGTGGCAAAACTTCCTGTTCGCATACTCCTCCTAGACGGCTTGCCCGATTTCAATCAAATTTTCAAGGGTGATTGGGGTCTGTGTGGAGGGTGCACATAGGAAATTTAATGTGTGTATCTTTGCGCGTTTTGCAAAAACAACAAAAAAAAGTTTTAATCGATTTAGGTGTAGCGGAGCGCACCGGGCAAGAGCTATTCTAGATCAAAACAATTTGTTTTGTAAAAAATTAATGTTATTATTGTATTATTTACTTTTCATTTCATACTTTGTTTAATATCCTAAACGCTTGAAATATCATGCAGGACAACGTCTGTTACCACGATTTTGCAACGGAAACAGACTTGCAGTCAAAATTAAATTTGAATGCAGAACAACGTTTGCCGCGTCAGCTAGTAAATATATAAAATATTTGTATTTCTAAAGTTTTTTACAGCCTTTAAGTTCGTTTTTGTAAAATTCTGTCCACCGTTTTATGTTTATTTTACCATTAGCATTCAATATTAACAAAAATAGTAGCAACTCAAATGCCTGTAAAAAAAATTTAGAAATATAAATATATTAAAAAAAAGTTCCATAAAATGAAAATAGTAGAAGCAATGTGGAATACGTTTTGAAGAAATTAGTGAAGTAAGATAGGGAAATCAATAAGCAATTTTTTTTGTGTGTAGAATTTAACACAAAACCCAAAAATATTTTCTCTATTAATTTTTTTGGTACCAAAAATCGTGGGAACTGATTAAAAAAGTCTTAATAAAAATTTTCTTTTTGATTTGATATATACACATGGCCTGGGTTTGGAGCCAATTTGGCTGCTGATGAGCGACGTGATGGTAGTGAAACAGCCATAGTATGTAACCCATTCAGTAGGTAATTTTTCTTTAAAAATGTTGATCACACAAATTTCTCTACTTTGAGGAAGTAAAAATCGAACTCAAGCCAGATCAAATTATTAACAATTGCTTGGGAGTTTGACAAGCTTTTAGTTCAATTTGTGCAGAGTATTACACTCAGAATATTTTTGCAGGAACTAATTGTAGTTTATTTCAGAAGTAATCAGTGCAGTTATTTTTAAATGACAAAACGTTTAGAAACTATTGAAATTTTAATTTTAACTGTTTTAGAGAGTAGATTTTTACTAACTACAAATAAATATGGATTTTCGGTCACACTTAATAATGACAGTAGTAAATTATGTTGCACATATGTATGTACGTGAAGGAGCCAATCTATACAAACGTAAAAACCTATTTATAATTTTCTTTGTACATATATTTGTATGTATGATACTTTTATTTAAATTTATTTTTGTTGAATTTGTTGCGACGGCTGTGTGGGTATGGCAGCTGCTTTGCAGTCGTCATGTTGGGTATTCGAATCTCGACAAAGACTTTGCAGTTCAAAAATTATATAACCGAATTGCAAAAAGAGATAATATAGAAAACCATAATTATATCAAATGAAATAAAGTATCACCACCGAAGAAAAAATATAAAAAATTTTTTACGAGCGCATTAATTGTATGAAAGTTAGAAGAAGGGAAAAATTGTTATTTTTGCCGTTTGGTCTCCGTAGATTTTTCAACATTTAAATTCAAATAAAGTGATCAATAATTTTAAATGAAAAATAAATGGAATGGTTTTAAATGAAATTTAATTTCTTTTAAGGTGTGTTTTCTGTTAATTTTACTGGCAAAGTTTTCTGAGTGTATGAAGTATATAGTCAGGCCTATAGGTTGAATTCAAAGCATTTGTCACAGTAAACTACATTTTTACTAAACCTAATGTTGCCTGTACTTCCATTTTGCGTTTTCTTACTAAATATTTTGACGTCAATTAAAGACAAAATCATATCGATAAGATATTCAAATTTAGAGTTAACAAAATTACTCTTCACTGTCACAATATTTTTTATGTGTTATTTTAAATCCTATTTTGTTTTGCACACACACGCACTCACATGTAGGCAAGCACACATACCAACACACAAACATCGAAGCATTCATTCATTTAGAAACCATCTTGTTTTTGCTGTTGCTGTATAAAACACACCGCCACATTCAGCCGAATTCTCACTACTACAGCTTTGCAGCAAGCATTTTTTTGTAACCAAAATCTGATAAAAAAAAAAAGCTTTTGCGATTTTCACTCAAACACTTGGTTTTATGTTTATTTAACGAATAATTTTGTATTATATACATACTCTACATGTAGCTTTGTTGCTGAGAACAAATAGACAATTAATTGTTTCGGATTCTGTGGGAATAAATCGGAATTATAACTACGCAGATAAATAAATTGTTGACTTAATTTATGTTAATTTTGTTTAAAAAAAAATTATTCTAATTAATTTGTATATTTAAAGAACACTACAGTAAAAATGTAATTAATTTTCGCATAAAAAAAATTTTTTAATTGTTTTAGTGTAATTTAATTGGAGTTCATTTGGTTTTTTTTTACTCAAGTCAAGTGTAATTTAAATATTGCGAACGAGTGATACTCAGTACAAGCTCTATGCCCCTTTGTAATAAATATAGTTATTTTTTGCCTCATTTTAATATGACTCTTAGTAGAGTACTGCATGTAGTAAATGCAGGATATAGATTTCGATAATTTCTGAGTAAATTTAATAGTTTTATGAATTAGAAAGCAACTTGTAGTGGCATGTTATCTTATTCCTAACACCTCTAAAGCAATCAGTCTGTGATTGACATCGGAGTGTTGTTAACCTGCAACAGAACCTCGATAGTCTAGAAATAATCTACCATTGTTAAGTTTCACTCTTGATTTTATGTTACTTTATTCGAACTCCAATTATTGGTAGTGATCGCTATGTTTTAAATTAGCCTTTAGGTAGTAGCTGTATTATTTAAGCCGTAAAATAAAGAATGTTTAGCACATCCAGTTGCTGGACCTTCACACCAAAAAACACCAAAAATAACACAAAATGCTAAAATTTAAAGATAAACGAGTACCCTTTAGTTTGAAAATTAACTCTAACGTTAGAACCGTAAAAGAGAGAGAGAAAGAGAGATAGAGAGAAAAAGAGAGTTGCCTAACCGCTGCACAACAACAAACACTCATAATCAAAACAACAAAAATGTGAAAACTAAGGAGTGGACTGGCCCATAGAATGGTAGTAGTATGGAACCTTTGCCGTACGCGTCAACCCAATGTTTGACTGAGTTTATTACCTATTGAAGAAGCCCTTTAGTAATTAGTGTGAATAAATATAACGGCGGTTTTTAGTGGCTACCGCAACTTACTAATTTAGAAGCCGCAAGCATAAACGTTTAAAACACAAAACTGTATCTAGCGGCTTTTAAATTTAATATAACACTAGGTAGCGATAAACTTTTAACCAACAACGAACAAATAAAAAATTAAAACATTTAGCCTTTCTGTGACCAAGATTAAAAAAAAATGATAAAATCAGTGATTTCCAATTTTATTCAAAATGAGTCGTACTATGGAAAAACATGAAATGTCGTCTAAGTGGTTTGCTCTCTAAAGCACATAAGAAGCAGCGAGAAGCTTCAAATTCGCATGATTCTATTGGACAAAATTAGGGCAAAAGTAGGTTTCTTTGCTAGCAACACCACTCTATGGCGTGTTATTTCAGGATTAAATCACCTCAAACGACTGAAATTAAAAAAAAAAAAAAAAAAAAACCACGGAAAGAAATTTTGCCAGCACAGAGCAACCAGTAGAATCGAGTTGTATTTATCTGACGAGAAGAATTTTTATTTTCCTGATTTGAAGAAGGCGACTCAGCAGTTGGATTGACTATACAGTCGAGCTGGCAGAGTGGTGGTGTAGGATACGATTTCTTATTATGGCCCCTTTGAACTCAAGTCTTTAGGTTCGTGCGTTTGTCAAGTTATTCTAGGAAAGGTCTTTCCCTCGTTTGAATTACGATTATGCGTTGTCGTAGACTTTCGAAGACGACAACGCCCCAATACATCATTAATGGGGCCCAATTAAGCACCTCGACCAAAAAGATCTTTTGTGCAGTCCAACACGACAAGGCCCCAACACATACACATACGCCCCGTCAAATCGTGGATAGAATGGAAAACTGTCACATTTTTTAATTGGCCTTCATACTCACCGGATCTTAATGTCGGAATACAATTTCTGTAAATTTAATATTTAGTTATTTTGACCCCTTTTTCTTTCTTATTTTTTATATATTTATTTGGAATTTGAATATTGACAAAAATAAATATTCAAATTCCAAAAAGACCTTAATCTCAAATAAATATATAAAATATTTCTGTAAATTATTTGAAAAATTAATACGTGTCAATGCCTAATAGGATACTAGAAAGCAATATTTAAATTTAGATTTTTATATTAAATAAAAACAAAAATCTTAACAAAAATTCCTTTAATTCATCTTTATTCTAGCGAAACACAATTTGTTTATTATTTATGTATATGGAGTATTTATTCTATTTTTAAATTGTGTTTCAAAAATCACTTATTGCACAAAAATTCTTAATATTTTCCATAAACCCATAAAACAGAGTATATATGTATGTGTGTGTGTGTGTGTGTGTGTGTGTGTGTGTGTGTGTGTGTGGGTGTGTGTGGGTGTGTGGGTGTGTGTGTGGGTGTGTGTGATTTTGCATGTACATGTATTGTATAAGACTCATCTCTTTACCTGAAGTTGAAATCTTTTTTTTCCACTTTGATATGGAAACCGTAAATTAGACCGTAAATATATATCAGAAATGAAATAGAAATATTTTCCTCGTGTTTTAATTAAAGCGGCTTTATTTAAATTGCTTACAAAAACTTTTTTAATTTTTTATATTTTTTTGTTTCTTTTTTTTTGCCTTTCACACTTGTCAATTCTGAATAATTTCATATAATTTCCGCTTTTTGTCATGGAGACAAAAGGCAGGTAACTACTTCCTTTTCAAGATTTCAGAGAAATTCTTGGCTTCTGTACAGCTGAGGTAGGAATATTTTTATTTAATTCTTGCTGCACCTGATAGCTTTAGGAGTTCGTACACTTGTTTTGCGTACAGGTTGGTACTATTTATCACAAACTTTCAAATACGCCAGCAATCAGATATATTTCAATGTATGAAAGCAATCTTTTGTGAGCACCTTCGAATGAAAGCGCCAGGATCCAAAGAAACTGAGTTTTCTTAAAGAAACCGTGTTCTTGTTCGCCCTTTTGTTTGAACACACATACATACAACTACGGGCGAACAACTTTGGAAACTATTTCCTTCTATTCCCTAGCGAAAGCAGCAAAAAAAGTTCATCTTAATGAGTGACGTAAATCTGAAGCCGAACAGCCAACATTTTTTTTTTTTTTTTCCATGAAAATCAAGATGTAACACTTGAGAGGAATTTGCATAAAACTTTCTAGTCAGCTGCGTCTATTGAATAAATGATTGTATTTTGTAAGAGCTTCTTTAAATATGTCTTGCTCCAAATACCATGCACTCACTATTCAGTTTGAAGGCATGAAATAAAATTTACTCAGGAATTCCTTTGATTTTGGTACGCGATAAGAAGGCCTCAAAAAGTTGGAGCACTGTCAAGCAATTAATTAAAAATATCACCAGCTCATTTTTATATACTTTTCCTCTGTTTTCTATTTACTATAATGCTAAAATACCTTTGTAGTTTTCTACACTTTTGTACTTTAAATAATTAATTTTCATATTGTTTTCTATTTTATCAAAGTTTGCATGCAACTTTTAATAAAATATTATTTTTAAGAACGGACGCCAGCAAAAGTAACAGTACGCCAAGTCTTGTGGTATCGATTTTCTGCAGAGGCTAACAATATTTATCTTAATAGCTTTTCACCTCTTCCTAAAGTGAATTCGTCTTACGAAAGGTAAGTTTGGGAGAAAGGATATGAAAGCATGTGCCATGTGACAGGCCAAAGTAGGCTTCTTATGCTCTCCGTATAGTATTTAGTCCGGCCATTTTGACTCGTAAGCATATAGGAACTCGGTGTTAAGCATAAAATTTCTACCAGCATATGCCCCGCAAGTGGGCAAGATACCGACAATCAAGACAGGGCTCCCATTATTTTAAAAAGGTGTAGATAATGTTCAAAGGTCTTACTATTCTCCCCACATGCTCTACATTTCTCGCCTGCTGCAATTTCCATGCGCTGTAGATATTCTAGTCAAAAGTTAAACGTGAGGAATTGACCGTTTTCGGTTTTAAGCATTGAAAACTGCAATCGTTAATTGATTTTGAAATTTTTAAGCTTCAAGAGTGTTGTAAGTCACTCACAATCTTCTTCTAACGCCGCAGTGAGAAAAATTTAATTCTTCAAAATTATCCGCTTTTAACTTGAACATTTACTTTAGTGCTTGAACCGCAAAAGATAGAGACTTAAAATTTTCACAGCTATGTACAATGTAAAAATAACAAAAAACAAAAATTTAGTTGGGGTTCATACACGGAGATACTGTTTAGGTTGAAAATCCACTCTTGAACCGTAAGAAATGCAGGTTTAAGTTTTCCACGGTGCATGTAGTTGTCTGTCCTCTGCAACAGTAACTACTAAAAAGAATAAGAACTTAAAAACTAAAAGATACCTGATACCAGAAGTAGCTTTTGTCTACCACTTATACGGTAGTACTTGGCTCAATTTATTTTATTTTGTTTTCACATTGTTTAGTCATGCATAATGCAGTCCGTTTATAGCTATATATGTTTAACCGATTCTGCACACATTGTATATTTTTGTATTTTATTATAACAGACAGCAAACTTGGACAGGCCACCAGCTTCGGCGAGGCTGACCGCTCAGTCTTTGATTGTAGAACCCACCAAATTCAAAGCAAAATATTGCCATGTAAGTGAATCACACAAAACGTTCGTTTCACTGCATTTTTACTCAATGTGAAATTTGCGCATTTTCTACAATTCATATGATCATTAACAGGCGTCTCATTAGAAGATGTCTACATCATTAAAATCACACTGCTTACAGGGCAAGCTGTTAAAAATTATTCATTTAATTTTATGTTTTTTTTTCTCACAAAAAAAAATGTTTTTCTCCAGACACAATAAATTGCAGCAATAAATTTTCGTATTTTGCGAACACAGTCGTATGAACTTTGATTTAAGTGCTAATTTATTAATGGCTAACAGGCAAAAGGGACAATATCGTAATCACTTTCACTTAACTTGTAACACGGATTTGCTGTGTTAAACACGTATCAATAGCAAAATCGATATAACGACCATGCTAACTGGCCAAAACCTAATGTGCTCTAATTCAAACATTATGTTTTTCCTCTTTCACTAAGCTTTTTTAGTTTCTTGGCTCTGTTTTTTATTTTAGAATTAAGTAAGTGGTACTTAGCAAGCAAGATGCCGGCAACCACACGCATAACAACTACATACATGAAACGGAGTTGTTTGCGCGTGCTTCTCGGGGGAAATACATTTATTAAGTGTGACAGCTCAATAGAGTCGAAGATAAAAAAAATTTAATATGTTGTGCTAAAGTGGGTGGGGTTGTTTGTGAAAATCCAGGAATTTGATGTTGTAGCAATAAAGCAAACGAAGTAACATTCAGTAAGTTTTGCAACAAGAATTAAGTATTGGCAAATGACGTGTACTGGTAGACGAGTGCCGTATGAAAATATCTCTCAGAATACATTATTACCGAAAATTTTAATTTCATTGAACTTCTGCATTGTAATACATTTATATTAAATTACTTTTTCAGGTTTAAGTTCAAATCTCGGTTTGTCACTATTTTAATTAATATCAATTAAGTAAAGAAAAGTAAAATTTAATTGCTAGGTGGACAACCGGCTGAGATGATAAAATATCGTCCAAGACTGCAAAAATATCGGCGCTTTGGTTAATGTTAGTTAAGTATATAAACAGAAAGTAAAATTGCGTGAGCTTTGCTTGCCGAGTGGTTAAAGCGGCTGTGCCAAAATTGTGAAATTTGACACGTCCAAAGTTCATAGGGTGCTGATGAAGGGTGTTTGCTACCCAGAAACAGCCGGTTGTCCACCTAGCAAATAAATTTTACTTTTCTTTGCTTAATTAATATTGATTAAAATAGTGGCAAACCAATATTTGAGCTTAAGCCTGAAAAAGTAATTTATTATAAATGTATCTTTCAGAATATTCAGACCTAAGCAGGAATTTAATTTCTATCATCATACGTTTCTTTTTTGAATCACGAGTGACCCTGAATTGGAGCAATAATTTCGTGTGTGATAACCCTTTAACGATATTTCACGAAGTTTGACGCAACTTTGTTTCTTTGGTTGGCTTAAAAATAAAGAAATTCCACACATTTTTTCTGCATTCGAAGCGCTTGTTCTTGCGGAGGTTCGCTCCTCAAACTTACCACTTGGTATAGAAATTTTAACATTCACTCACATAGATTTGTTCATGTATCATCAGTGTAGCATTACACCTATTGCCACAAAGATTTACAAGTGCAAACATACTTATATTTTAAGTACATACGTGAACAACCAGGCGATAATGAACCCAATGTTGTGAGCAAAACATAATAAGTAGGTATAATGAAGACGATAATGTTTATGCTAATGTTAAATTCATATATGCACACAAGCACGCACATACGCAGAAAAACGTTCATGCAAGTAACCACTTATGAATGTATGTATGTATGTATGTATGTATGTAGATGTATAAACAAGTCAAAGTTGTTGCCAGCATACTAACAAGTACACCACCAAACTCATCTACAACAACTCATTTGTAGTAGTTTCTATATACATCCTTATGCAAATATACTTACGAATAGGTATGTGCATAACCCTGCAGCCTCATTTATAACTAGTCGTATTTTTGAATAGTCATATTACTAGCTCGAACGAGACTCGCCCAAAAGTGGTAGAGTTATAGATACTAGTCATAAAAGGACAGAAATAAAACCAATGCTGAATTTTCTATTGAATGGCGTTGTGACTTGAAAGGCTGGGCGGATGAAATCCGGCTGAAGGTAAGCAAAAGTCTTCACGACACAAAAAGTACGATTAGGAGAACAACTTAGTATAAAATGTATTGGTGCTAAACGAGTGCGTAAGTATACAAAAATGTAACTAGTAGAGCGACTCGCTATAGCAGTCCAACATTAAAATCGATAGCTCGCCACATTTAAAAAGAATCCATAACATCAATAAGAGCGACCATTTAAGCATATTGCATGATGTACTATCGTGATTTTCCTTGTATGCTGCAAGAAAGACCCTCTTTTACTCCAGGAAGCCTTAATACCAAGATTCCTTAAAAACTTGAGCAGCGAGTCTATTCTGATAATAAACAAATTTGATAACCGAAAAGGCCAAGCTCACCAGCTTGTTGCTAGTTATAACAGCTAATTGTTGTACTATTTCTCAATATCAACAGAGACATTGAATCGGAATAGTGAGACAAAACTACTTTGTTTAGTCCTTGAAAAATCGCTCGCACAAATGCTTGTTTATATTTCTTGAACCTCGGTCTTGCTATTTGGACTTTTGTGTATGTAAACAGTTTTCGCTAAGAAGCCAACTTCTACTCACATACGATACGATAACTACCCTTGTCTGCAGGGTGGCAAAGCTATACAAACACTCATGCAAAATTCATTCAAACATGAATTTAATAATGTATGGTACATACACATACATACATGAGTGCATGTTTGCTCAAACGTGTTTGCTGTTATTGCAGTGCTTGTCCTAAATATTTAAATGAAAAACAGTTTAGTATAATTAGTTTAATATTTAGTCACTGTGGTAATTAGCTAATGGTATTCCATGTCACAAGATCATTAAAACACCATCCTTTAATAAGTCTCAAGTTTATGCAATCATCGCAATGCCTTCAAAGCCCGCAAACATAAGCATTGCTTTATAAATATTCATGCTCGTTTATTTCTGATATGGATGTGGGAATGCGTTCGAAGTACAGTTATGCAATGAAACTAAACTCCGTTGCAGCCTTAACACTTGTCCTCTGATTAGTATTTGCAAAACTTTTTCCATGGCAGTCATATAGTTTTATGTGAGAATTATAATTTATTTCGTTTCATAAAGGGCCTTAACTTTAATTTAAACGACAGTTAACTCTAGGAACTTAGACATCTGTACACCTGCACATTGCTGGAAATCAATCCACGAGCTGGTAATTGCTATTCATTACACACAAAGAAAACACGTTTTGAAATACGGTTGCGACAACAATGTTGTGCAAGATATTTTTATTTAAAATGCAGTGAACATACTTTTGGTCACCATAAACAAATGTTTTGCAATATCTGATCATTTTATGGCAACCATCCTTGAAAATTGAAATATGGCTATAGTTACTTATATTTGTTATGTTTATGGCAAACATAGTATTCTTGATCTATCAAATGATAACCAAGTTTGTTTGTAGTCATTTTAAACAAAAGTGTTGTTGTTACCGGTGACAGAAAATTTTTTCCCATTTTAGTGCTGTGACTGAAAATTTGTGTGTGTTTGTTTTGCGAATAGTTTTTTTTTTTGAACGAAAAAGTAAATGTGGTTACCGCAAACCTTTATTTAATAATATATTCGCATATGATAATACTATGATTATATTTGATAGCAACATGGTCGCTGCACAACCTTTTTTCAAATATATTGGTTGAAATCCCAATACTCTGAGAGAATGCCATTTTTGAAAATATTATTAACTACCATGAAAAACGCATCAGCTTTTGATGCACTTGTGCTCCATGTATTATCGTTGACTGATATTCCAACGACGCAAAATCAAGTACATATGTTCATACGTATTAGCTGATATTGTTACATATTTGCGCATAATAACTCTGCCATACATTCGCACAACTCAAGTAACTGGAAAAATACATCATTTATTTGGTCGTCATGACGATATTAAGTAATGAATGAATGCATGCGTGCTTCCATAGATTTTTCTTTCGAGTCTACCTGATGTTTAGGCATATTATATTGCTATCTTCATTTAAATAAGTAAAGAAGCAGCGAAAAAATTAAATCTGACACTTTGAAGGATGATTTATCCCCAAGCCGTATGTATGTTTATCTGAAATAGTACATACATACATCAAATTGCATGGAAAATTAAATCCAACACCTTTTCGGAAAGCATACAATTCTTCACTGGCGTCATGTGTGTGTATGTGTGTGTGTGTGTGTGTGTGTGGCATACGTTACAACAGCACACATATATACTATATACACAAAATACAAAAGATATGATGAACAAGAATAAAAGTTTATGTGAAAGACAGAAAGTAAGCCAAACGAAGAGAGCAAAGCAGGAATGAAATTGGAGGAGCTAGCGACTTAATTTTTACGGATTTACATTCCTAATGCAGAAGTTTTTCATACATACGCATGTGTGTATGTATGCAGAAGGATTCGGCAGAATACAGGTTATTAATAGGCATTTCCGTAAAATTGTGATTCATACCCATATTTCAAGCAGAACTCCTTATGCCTTCATACCTACAATACATCGCTGTCTATCCTTTCTTATAGAATATCCAATGTTTCGGCAATGTTGTTGATCGGAAATGGGAACATTTTGTCCACCAGTCAGAATGAATCCTCAACCACACTAACGCACTTTCACCACCACCATTTCTATTTTTCTTCTACAGTTGCCATAAAGAAACTGAAGGCGATAGTCTGCAGTAAGAAAGTTAGCACACACACAGTACCACTGATAAAGAATCAATGCATTGAAGTGCTGTAGTCAAAACAAATATTGAGTTTCAATTATGTGGCATAACGAATTGAAAAGAACTACACATTACTCACAAACAAAAGTGTCAGACACTTTTAGTATACATAAAAAAATAAATATCATTAAGATAGATTTTTTTTTTTATTGAAAACTTGTTAAGTTTTTGTGTATTGAATAATAATGGCGCAGCCCATATGCTCAACCGTGTGTTTTCTGGGTCAGAGTGTCACTATTGGAGTTTCGCCATTTTTGAGAAGGCAAACTTGTCCTAATTACTAATCACATTTCTAGATGACAAATGCTGCGAAATGATTATAAATTTTTTAGTACAAGTGGCCACTTACCGAAAAGCCTTCTACAAATCCACCAAACCAGTAGCACAAACTCTTCCCAGTTTAATATCTATCAAAATGCGATCATATCAAAAAAGAACAGCAGTAAAAACATAAGTACTCCCCTTGTGTTTGGACAACGTAGCTGGCTTTAATGTGGGCTTGCGAATTTAGAGCGCATCTTTCAAAGTTTATTGATTTCTTAAGTTTTCTAAAGGCTTATAAAATCCTTTTGTATTGTTCAATGCTGATATTGTCAACGAATGTCAAAGTCTGTTTTTTCTTGCAAAATAATGCTTCTTAATTATAGCTTTGAAAGTGCTTGATTTCTTCCACACCACTTAACATGATGTATTTCACTTAAGCGTAGATCAAAGTAATTTAAACTATTTGCGTTTGAAAAATTATGTAAATTTTCCATTTACTCTTCGATGTCAGAGCAAACATCGAAGAGGAAAAGCAAAGCAAAAATCACAAACGATAGCAAAATACATATGTATGCAGTTGTTGAGGGCAAAACGCTTGAGTTAAATACATCAGTTTTTCAGTTTGATGCCCTTAACCACATAAACTCGTTGAGCACGGATGCCTGACATCATTCATGCATTACTCTGATATTTGTTACAGCACCACAATGCACACACACACACACACACACCAGGCACCGGCTTCATGCCCCCCTACAGTAAGTTTTTTTGCTGTGCAACATGAATACGAATAAACGCAACAGCAGCTTGAATGATGCTAACAAACTCACAATGATTTTGTTTTGACTTTTCCAAAAAGTGCAACATGAATGAATGTTGCAAGACAGGACCAGACAAGACAAGACAGTGTAGCAGCTCGAGTTTTATTTTAGTGAGTTTGTTTGTTGTCGTGCCACTGCCTTTGCGAGGATAAATTGTTTTAGATGCTGCAGTCACGTTGGCTGCCATGTTTTCACTTCGTTCTCCTTGAGAGCAGACTTTATCATCCGACACATACACGTGCTTATTTCTAGGTACACATGTATGTATGTATGTATGTATGTATGTATATAAATTTGTTTTGGTGCGAATGTGTTTTTAAAATGAGATGCATGTAAAATTGCTAATTGAAAATTCTGCTGGCTCGCAGACGGTTTGACATTGGATATAAAATGCTGTCGCAGTTTGCAGTTGGAGGAGTTGGCTGAAATTGATACATCGTTGACTACAACAAGGGTTGTAACGTGCTCAAATAATAACATAAATATAACGTGTAGCAAAGTTTGACAAAAAGTTAACACGCACATCCTATTAGAAAGTGCAAAGTTATAATTTAGAGGTTAAATTGAGGGCTACAATTTCTTTGGAAATGGTTTCAAGTTCATTTTGGACTACAATTTAGTCTGCACGAATACAAAATAATAGCTTGGAACAGTACGTTATAGGGCACTGCTAATGTTGTTTCAAAAGCAAATGAAGCCATTACTATGAACCTTTATTTGATTTATAGTTATACACACTTAAGAGTAGGGAAAAATTTTGGTTCGGCTAGTACGCACACTAACGCCTGCCACAAAAGAGCCTTTGACTATAATGATTTTTGTACGTTGTCGTGCGATACGGAATAAAGCTTTTTTATTTGTCTTTCTAGACAATACTTTTCAATTGAAATCGAATGTAAAAGATAAATTTATTAAATGTTCTCCCAACGTTTTTACTAGATAATCCGTAGCTTGTGCTGGGCGATTGCTAATTTTTGTTTGCAACATAAGAGTCCGTATGCAATAATTTTATTACATAGCCATTAAATACATAAATGGCGGATATCTCGCCAATTTCACCATTTTAATAGTATATGACTACAAGCGTATGTCTTGCTATATACCCAACCGAAGCAATGCAGAATAGTTTAAATCGGAAAATTATTGCATTGCCTGCTTAGAATACAGACTGTGGCGTAATGATTTTTAAACTTGATTTCTGGTACTGTTATGCCATTTAATGAATTCAGACCTAAAGTTAAAATCTGGTTTTAAAGTTAAAACTATAAGCAGCTGATTTTGTGTTCACACTACGATTTGTACAAAATCAAGTTTTAGATCACAGTTTGTCTTATAGGATTCCTGTTAAAACAAAATAGATTTCAAATACAAGTTTATTGCCTTCAGTTTATTGGAAAACTGAAGCAGTGAAAGCTTCTTGGGTTTTTTCAAAATGATTTTCTAGTACAAATACGTCCATTGGGTCATTCGCTTTTCACAAAACCTATTCCGCAAACTGCATAACAATTATTTTTGTTCATGCGGAAAAACTAGAACTATGCTCTGAATGCACTCTGAAATGGAAATTTCATTGAGGTATTGAATATTGTGCAATTCAGATCCTCTGGAAACATCTTAGTCCACTTCTTAGCCCGCTATTTCCCTGTACATGTGTTGTAAAATAATTTTTTTTTCGAGTTTTTGGGTTTTAGGGGACATCTTAAAAAAAAGGAATTAAAGTATTAATTGTACCATAGGAGGGATAGTGAGGGAAATTTCCGGTTGTGATAAAATTATTGATTTGTTTTTAAAGCAGTTCTTTTAGTATTTGTAAAATTTTATTGCCACATTTTCCGAGAAGAAAGTTGTCTAGTTGGGACTCGCCTTGGTCAAACGTCTGAGCTTGTTGACGTCAATGTATCACAAAATGGGTGTACACTCGAAGTATTGGCATTTATAATCACAATTAATAAAGAAATCAATGGAAAAGGGTAACATAAGTTGGAGATGAGGGCCTGTCCTGTACTATGTCTATTTACTAGTGCATTTCTGTCCACTTAAATATTAATCATATTCAGACCGCTGATCTTCGCGCAGGTTTCAGTCTTAAGCAGTGTAGTAATACGGAGCATTTTGCGACTTTACCATTTTTAACAGTCAAATTTCTAAATGCGAAATGTGTGATACTTTTTTTTTACATTTAAGCATAATTTGGAGTAGTGTACATCATTGTATTAGATTTTTGTTTTATGTGCACTCGGGAGGGGTACCTGTTGCGTGCATCCATGCTGAGAGGAAGTTATTTCGTGGTTTTTATATTGAGAACAGAACTTAGAGCTCTCAAATATGCCCGTATTTTCAGTGCTAGTTTTTTATTTTTTAAAGGTGGCTTATCTTTATCTTCGTCCTTTATTTTCAAACCGGACAAATAAATTGTTCCTGTAATTTAGTTGGCCACTTTGGCAAGTGAATATTTTGTATGACTAAAAAGTGATTTAGCTAAATGAAAATTTCAAATTGAATACGAAAAGTTGTATACACATTAATGTGTATAATCACATATCGCTTAAAGTCCCCTTCTTTCTTTTCATTGGATTATGTTTTATTATAATATGACAAAATTTTCGAGCTGCGCCTCTTATGAGTTAGTGTGCGATACGTTATTATTATATGCAAAGATAAAATACAAGTACGTGTTTACATTAGTTTCTATATAAATACACAAACACACACTCACTAAGTTTATTTTAATTCCTCAAAAAATATATTTAATGCCTTCCTAGAGTTACTTAAGATTTCTTTCACACACACACAGACACACACACACACACACACCCACACAGACTCAGTGTTTGTTTGTGTTACCCGATTAAGCAGTGAGGCTCCATTCATTCATTTTGTAAGTATTGTATTTATGGAAAAAATTTATATAACGATATGTTGCTAAAAAAAATTGCGTTTTCATAAATATGTCACGAGCCATAAATTAATGAATACGTTTCTGTTAAGAGATGGAGAAAAATAAGATATTTTCTTTGGAAAAAATAGAATCCGAAATTGTTAATACGGCCTAAAAGAGTTTTGCATTGCAAGATTTAACACAGCGCATGCTTCTGAAACACTACACCACAACTACTGCTTTCAATTATTCGAAAATTATTTCATCCATTATTTGGGTCAAATAATTAGTTGAGTAGATTCTCATAACTGCTGTGTATTTGGCTCAAATTTAGTTTGCAAGGTTTCTTCATATTCCAAACAAGTTGCTAAGGTACGATTTTTCACCGCCATCACTCTGGGCAAAGGAACAATTTAGAGGAAAATTGTTTGGTTTTGAGGCTTTTTTACGGGCATCATTAGTTTAAAACCACAAGCAGTTTCAACATCATTAATATTTATTTGTATTGTGCGTCAGTGTCAAATTACACACTTAATGCTTGCTCAGCAATAGAATATTGAAAAATAATAACAGCAAAAGGAACTTCAATAGATTTCTCTTCGCAACCACAAAATATGCAACATTTTCTTGTGGTTCATTTTACTGCTACAAGTCGTACAGAGAACCAGACCGAAACTAATACATTCGCTGTTGTTCTCTTTCACAGATAAATTTTTGTATACATATTGTGTGCATTTGAACCGAGTCGCTTATCTAGGCTACGCCTGATTTTGTTTGTTTCTTTATTCGAGGATTGAAGACATAAATCAACATCAAGCAGTTTTATCAAGGCAGCTAAATCAATAATAATCATAAAGTTTGTGCCAACAAACATGACGATATTCTATCAGGGAGCTGAAAGAGATTGGATTTTCTGTCGTGTTTCTTTCATATTTTTTAAAGTCATTAAGCCGATGTTGTGGCTTCTTGCTTTTCGTAGGAATTATTAATATATTTATACAACATTTTGCTTTCTTTTCACTTTGCTATTTCCTATAATGTCATTATGATGACGAAGCGATTGTCATATCTATGGCTGGTTTATGGCATGAGGGGCTCATGAATTGTTCTTTTTATTACCCACATAGCCTGACATTGGGGCCCTTAATGTTTATGTTTGTGTATGTGTATGGCTTGTGTCCTTTACACACTTTTCAACATTTGCTTAAATAATTTCTGCTGACAATTTGTGTATGAAGATTTCTTCATTTTTAGCAGATTTTTATCACAATTTAGAGAAATAATAAAATGCCGCAAGTGCCCACTTTCAATGGAAACTTTTCCTCAATTCTCGGAATCTGACAGAGAATAATTCATTACTTTTCCGATAAAGTCATAAATCACGCTGTTAAATGTAATTTATTTAACCAATTCGTACATATGGCTATACATACATATGATGTGCATATACACATGTAATCAATTAACCGCAAACATGCAAAAAGTATTCGTCAATTACATGGAAGAAAGAACTTGATACAATTTTCTTTCAAAGCCAAGGAAAGCTGTAGTCTGTTTAGGAAATGTAAGAATGGAATGCAACACATTGTTATTAATATTATTGATGTTGAATGTTCTTAATGTACCGAATTATTTCATCCTTTAGCTCGTGAATTCTTCTTAGTTCATTGACGCACCGCTTTTCATTCATATTCGAGTATCATTTTACACACTTTCTCTTTTAAAGGAGTCGACCAGGATGAAATTTTGCACAAACGAGCCATCTTCTCGTTGGGTGTGGAGCAAACGTCACCATCTTGTATGATCTTCAATTGTGGTCTGGAAGAAGTTCGCTCTCATCTCGCGAGGGCGAACACCATTCGCGGTAGCTGTCTGTCCTCATTTTCGAAGAAGTACGGCACAATGACACCCGCCACTCTGTAAACGGCAAACACTCGCTTTTGCGGAAGTATCATTTTTTGGTTTTTTATTTTATTTCAATAGTGGATCGTCGTTGCCTAAATGCTGCAATTTCGTAAGTGCATAAAATGTGTGTTGATTAGAACGTCCATTTTCGTAAAAAGTCCCAACGTTCCTGCATTATGGTTGGACCACTCTCTATTATAAATTAAACTATATTTTTATTTAAGCTTTTTTCAAAGTTTAACAGATAGCGATACGTTACTTTGTGCCAGAATATAACAATTTAAAATAATGTAATACTATGTTCACATATGTCTTTTTAATTGAAACAATATTCAGTTAATTGACAACATATTTTTGGTGTTCATACATACTTAATATTGCTACGACAATTAGCATTTGACAGGTGAAGAAATTATTGTCTAAATATTTTCTGTAAAAATTTGGTTCTTTTGTTTGTTTATTTATTTTGTTGACGTTTGATTAATCAACTTTTAACAAGGTGTGTTCAATAAGTACTGTTGTTGTAAAAGCTTTTTCATTTAGTACTGTTATTATAAATCTAACAGTGTTGCAGTATAAATTTTATTCATTATTAAAACAATTATCTCTTAATTGCCAATAAGTTAATTGTAATTTTTATATGAAAATTTAGTCTCATTAATGGCCTTAATTGTTATAATTTGAATATTGCTGCATGTATGAACAGAGTATAAGACAAACATAATTTGAAAAACGTATAATTTTTATCCAATATGAATTTTAAGAATTAAAAATTTCGAATAAATATCTCAAATAGTTTCCATTTTGGCACTTTGGGCATAAAGTATACAGAGGTGAAAGGTGTCCCAAACGAAATCACAAATCAGCGTAAACTCTGCTTTTCTCGATTCTAGAAATATTATAAGATCTGTAGCCAAACCATGATACAACTAATAAGGTAGCCTTATCAGCTAAACCGTTAATCATCTGACTGCTTTAGGTTGTAAAGAGAATGCAGAGATGAAAGGCAGCCAAAACGAGACAGCAAATCAATGTAACATCTGGTCATCTCTCTTCTATAAATGTAGAAGCGGCGTCTTTTTGACTGTATACAGGAGTTGTACAAAAACAAAATGCATGTTATTTTCATTGAAGTTGTTCTTATTGTAGTGAAAAAGCTACCTAATTAGTTGTATCACGAGCCAAATAAAAAAAAAGTTTTTTAAAATAATTTTCGTGCAATAAGAAAGAGATATACTATACCCAACTGCTTTTAGCGGACGTTCTATCACCCGATTTGAGCGACTTTCAAGTCACTTTTTTCATCTCTGTGTAGCTCATACATTCTATTTTTGTTGAAGATTCACCCTTCTTTATTATAAGTTTGCTTGGTTTGTTTTGCAAAATGACCAAACAATATACGTATGTGAAAGCTGTCATTGGGTTAGCGAGTCGGTATTTTGCTTGAAAAATTAGTTTCTTACTTCTTACATTGTTATCATCCAACTAATGGAACATACAGTAATATTTGAATACAGGATTGTGTCATTTACATATAAATGAAATTATAAATTAGAATTGCGTTTTGTCTCAATTTTGGAATTTGTGACACAGTGTCTTAGAAAAGCGGCTGGCTTGTTTGATGAACTATTATATTAACTTTAAGCACGTTGCAGACAGGGATGTGTGTGGATGTAGTATATGCGATTCAAATAAACTTCACCTGATATTGTGAAGTTGATATTTAACAATTATATAGAAAAAATACTCACTAAGTAAGACCTTAGTTAGGGTTTCGTAAGATTCGGCACGGCCGAAAGGTTACCCTCTTGCTTTTGCTTATAAGAGCAAAAGTTCCTTTTGTATTAGAACAGTTACGTTCTTCCAGAATTTGTCTCAGTCTGTTTCGGTGATGGCAAATTTTGTTTATTTTCAATGTTTAGACCTTCGTTACAAAAACAATTTATGTGGCAAAATATTTTATCAACGATTTCAGATGTAAATTTAATAGCGATGCGATGCACACTGAGTTTATTGCTTCTGTGCCTGGTAAAACAGGAAAACTTTCAGAAAAAGTTTTTGTTTTGAAATTTTCAAAAGTAAAATATTCATTGCAACAGCACGCATGTGTGATTGTGTAGGGCAAATTGAACATTTTTAATTTCTTGTTAAATTTTTATTGTGTATGACGAAAAAGCGTTTAAGCATTTTAATCCACAGACAAAATGCTTCATTTTTAATTGATCTAAATGCCAGTTTTCACAAATCCAAAAACTGTTGAAAAATCCCTGGTGCTTTTAGCTTTTTATCGCAGATTTCTTTGTTTTAGTTTTTTCATACAAAAAAATTTCAAATTTGTTGTTTTTCTATTAACAAACAAAGGTAATTGATACAGAAATAAAAAACTATTATAATTATTTATTGAATTCTTCAATTTTTATTTACATATTTAAATTCTCTAGTGTATGCAGTGTTTAATTTAAATTTAAAAATTCTGTAAACTCCCCGAAGCGTTTCCGCTAATTTGATAAAACTCAATAGAAAAATACTGATGCAAAATGTAAAAAAAATATATACATATATTATCTAATTATTAATATACATATAACATGTGGGGTCAAAAGAAGTCACCCTATTGGAAGTAGCTTTTATTTTTGCAAATGGCGGCCAATGTCAAATCTGCTTCTACATTTGTTAACGAGACAACTGTAGAGCGCAAGTGAACAGGCCATGGAACGATACACTCCCCAAGAACGCGGAATAATCGTGTCTATGACGAAAAGGACGATTTTTCGACCAAAATCAGAGTGGGCGATTAGGATCATTGGCAAATCAGTGGCAGCAAAAATCCACGAGTGATGCGTGACGAACCATTACACCTGCTCAGAGTGACTGGATGGTGCGCTGTTCACATTGGAGGAGTCATCGGGGAGATTTTTATTAGGTCTGGAGGTGGTTCATGTGGTTCACACAGGACGGAGCAATGGCATACACTGCGCGAGCCAAACAACATCAGATGACTTCTCTTAGCCCACCCGTTATATACAGATGTTTTTGTGTATCTGCCTATTGAACATATATATTGTTCAGGTTTTAATAGCAGCTACTATTTAAGGCATAAACTACATATGCATATTTTTTGAATGAAAAAGAAAGCAATCTGCAACAAATCAGAATCGCTATTGAAATACTGAGAGCGGGATTAATAGTCAGACTTGAAAGGTTTATACAGCTGGTGTTTGTGCTGGCTCAAGCATTAGTCTTTATAAATTTATTTTTAACTTTTGTATGACTTAGGTTATTAGATTTAATTTTCCTATTCGATTCTATTTTGTATTCATTCGATCTAAACAAATATTAGTAATATTTCAAAGTATGAGCATAAAGAATAGTTTCCCAGCACACATTCGACTGGCAAATATCACGAATTTAATATAAAATTGAAACGCTTGATTAGGGATGCTGTATTGACCTTAATCCATTCAGCAGCAGCAAGTGCACGACTCGCAAAAGTAAAAATGGAAACAATTAATACAACGTTTATTACCTCAACTTCCTCACATTTGTCACAATCCCCTCAATTATCACGATTGGGTCCCAGCAGCAATATCAACTCAACGCCTTTAGCGACTTTCCTTTCTGTGGCACTTTTTCGCAACACTTAATATTTGTTTCTTTTTTCTATCGATTCAAATGAATTATATGGATAACGGCCGCAATTCTCCACAGAATTCAATTGAAGTCTGTTCATACTTTTCATTGGAATAAGTAAATAATATATATGTAAGTATAAATAACATTTTCTCACATGTTTTAAGTTCAATACATTTTATGTATTGAGCTTTTGCAAGAAACAATGTTTAGTTTGATCTGATTTTACCCATTAATGGTATCTTCTATTTGCAGCATCGCATATGAGTAGCAGCTGTTCGATAACCGAATATTTACCCCCTAATTCATAAAAATTATAACAGGCTTATAAGACTGTTATTTGGCATATTTGTATGGAAAATCTGTCAAATAAGAGCTTTATAAACCTGTAATAATTTGTATGAATTAGACGGTTAATCTTTAAATGTTACCACATACATATGTATAAAACTATGTCACTGCGCTGCGATTTTGTTTGAAATTAAACCATTTTTTCCAGTTATAAGATAAGAACAATCAAAACGGGTGTCATCACAATTTCGTTTTACTATGGTACACTAACTATTATTTCTCATTTTACTGCAATTATATGTATTTGCTAACGGAGCAAAATCTTTTTGTTGTGAGTTAAAAGATGTTAAAAGTATTTAAGATAGAAGAAGTAAATAAATTGCAATCAGAATAAAAGGTTTGACAATCAAATGCGATAGCGCCTTAGATTTAATTAAAGTGTGTCCGTTCAACTACCGGATGCTACTAGTCATTTAAAAAACATCAACGTAGAGTCAGGGTTCAAGTACCGCAATTGATATAGGCCAGTTATCAACAAGGTATTTGTCAGAAGTGTCATAAAAAGTGATACATAAAAATTGAATTAAATAAAAAAACGATCATTATTACTTTTTTTTTTTTTTTTTGAGAATATAAAATGTATTCCAATAAAGAGAAACACATCGAGGTGGAATTGAAAATTGATCAATAAGATTAAATGTAGAACGTCAGTAATGAAGAGTTGAAGCAGTAAAATGTCTAAGCGTGGCTGCTTAAAAACAGCATGCAATTAGTCATGACCTGAGTTCGAAACAATTTGGAGGCTGATGAGCATCGTGGTGAACGTGAAACAGTGAAGGCTTCGACAGTACTTTTCTTGTATCCATTAAGAAAAGTTGCTCACTGCAATTTTATCACAAAAAGAATATTTCTCTTATGTGAGAAAGTGCAATCCGACTCAGGCCCACTAAAATAATTAACAATAACAAAATTATTTTTACCCAATTCTTAGTAAATTTGTTAAATTTCGGCTGTTGAATATCGCATTCTAACAGCTAATGATCCCAAAATGCTTGGCTTTGTAAAATGCTAGTAGATTTTTGTATTCCAAATTTATACGAATAGCAGCTAAACTTATTTTGGTATTCATTTTTTATTTACTGTTTGAACTTTATACTGTAGAATTGTTGATTATTAATGGGTCTAGATGCGATCTTTTAATCTGCAAGTTGAGAGGGATTTGTTTTCATTGCACTCGATGTATCTTGCTGAAAAATTTAGTTCTATGTCAAAAGGTCACACGTCACAAAGCTACCAACTACATATGAGCTTAGCAAATGCAATAAATTATCATTTGTTGCCAATATATTTATAATGAAATTTTAAACTTTTTAATGCTTTTCTTGAATAAAAAATGTTGTTCTTCTTGGGAAATTATTTTGCACTTTGTTGCTTTAAGAGCGTTGACATCGCAAGTTTCTAGTTCCATTTTATGTTTATTGTTATTGGGGGTTTTGTTCTTTCTTAAAAGCGATAAGAAAAATAAGATTGCAGATTTTAGCTATGGTATAAGTAATTATTTTAAAGTCGTTTATTTTTCATTCATTTCACATTGCTTTCATGCTGTTTTTTAAAATTATTTGAAATGTGCTCAATTTTACTAAGGAAAAGGAGTAACTTTCGTTTGAGCAATATCGTCTTTATTGTTAGAAGTCTTCCGGTGTGACCCAGCTCAGCGTTCTTTTGGCACATTCCACAAAAATTTTGCAAAGAGGACATAAGAACAATATGACATATAACCATGTGCTCACCCTCATTTATTTTAAAACTTCTTTGCTTTAAAATCTTCGTCGCTAGTGGGTTTATTTTCTCTTCGTCGCTAGCTGTTTAATACTTCCAACCTCTTGAATATAAAACTATTGTTAAGCAGCTTTCATTGCATAAATAAAGAACTACGCACTGAATGCGAATTTTAATTCGAAAGCTTACACGCTTAGTTTCTAGCAGTTCACTTTTGATTTCTCTCATACAAATTGCTACAAAATTTAGAAACCAAACTACTTGGTTAAAAACATGCTGTTATGTTTTCTGGGATCTTATCGAATGAACAAGAAATGGAGATGGCTTCGATGTTTTTATTGACTCATTCGAATGAAAAACTTGTGTCGACGAACAGCCTGACGTGGCAGAACCAAAAATAAATATGATTTTAAAATTTCTAGTTGATGTGAACCATAAAATAAAGGCTTAGTATTATTAAGCAGGACTATTTGCTTTGAGTGGTATGTGTTTTCCTTGAATTCCTCTTCTGTAGAACCTTAAAATGTATTCAGTCGGAAATAAATTGTTTACGGAAATAGAAATTTCATAAGTATTTCAAAAACAATTTGTGAAAAATGTTCAGTTTGGTTCAGAAAACAATCACTCTCAACTTCACTCCGTTAGTTTGTCTGAAAAAGAATTTCATAATAATGTAATAATGGGTTTAGTTTTTCATTGTGGTTGAAATGAGAAAAATAATAACTTTTTAGTTTCCGTTGGGGAAAACTTCAGGGACCTTTGTTGAGCATACGTGACGCTTAGAAAATACACTGAGAACCTCGAATCCAGTGAACTTTTTTTAATTGCTGCTGTAGTTTTGGATTTACTTTTTCCGCAATACATGAAGCTGTATTGAAATTATTTCGATTTCTATCGTGAGAGTCTTTGCCATTTTTCAAGCGTTTTCAACAACATCTGCTGGCGTCTTACCAATATAATCATATAATGTGTGACGTGTGAGGTTAGCCACCCCATTTCGAAGCATAAATTTCTTAGAACTCCCAACATCTGATTGATATTATATATGGAAATTATTTTTTTGTGTCGAAATTTTACTACCCCAAGAAAATTTATAAGAAAAAAATTCACACTCATCCTACTTGGTGCTGCGACCCACATGCTACAACTGGTAAAAATCAAGGACGTTATTAAAAATTTAATAAAAGAGTCACGTTTTCTTACTTTTCACTTCTTCTTTGACATTAACATGTCTTGATTTTTCGTAATTTTGCAGCACAAAATAACAGTAGTAAAGTTGTAAATTTATCAGCCCTTAAAAGTGAAAAGGAGAACAAAATTAAAGACAAAGACTTTTAATAAAAACCATTAAGGCTCAATGAGCTGGCACTTTGTGTTCGCAGCCACTTCTACCACAAAAAACTTTAAAGGTTTACGGGAAAATTACAGCGGGAAATAAAAAATGACGGGAAACGCATACATATACATACTTCCAAGTTCGACTCAAATAGTTGGTGTGGTAAAAATTTTCATTAAAATGAAAATTTAAATACATACATACATATATTTAAGTGTCGAATTGATGTGCCTCAGTTATGGGTATCAGAACAACATACGAACTGATGATATTCTCGTTGTTGGGGTTTTCTAAACGCAGCTGAGCTTTTTATAATACGCCTCTTTCGTGATAAATAGTGAATTATATTCATGAAACAGCTGATCATTTGTTACTTTATGCCGCCTTCAATATGATGAAGCGTTATGTGGCAAAAGGCATGTGATATAAATAAAATAAAATTAAACGGTTTAAATATTTCTGCATCATAAATTGTAGTCTAATCTGAAATGCTAAAACGCTTTATGTGGAGATATAAATATTGACGACGGCAAGAAAAAACACATCCACACATACGCATGTATATACAGTTTGTATATGTATGTGTATAATGTGTGTATATCTGACTTGAATGAAATAAAATATACATAACACACATACATGCATGCATATGCAAGCGTGGCAAATAGAATATGTATTAAAGTACCCTGCAGGATTTGCTGGTACAATTTCTATTAATTACAGCAATCACTAGTTCCGCAGGTATTAAAGATTCTATAGAAAACACCTAGTACGCCACGTTGTTCATCTTAATTTGATACCGGCATTATAAATGATGTTTTGATTCGAATTGGTAGAGCGCCATTTAAGTTTTCGAAATGATGCAGATAGTTCTAATATATTCAAATGTGTAACACGGAACGCCGCCCAAAATGATTAGTCCACTCACGCCAGCCTTCGCACTTCAACTGATTCGTACATCAAAGTAGAAATATTTTAAAGAATGTGAGATGACAGTTATACAATTTTTTAAGGGTAAAGCAAATAAATATTGGAAGAAAAACAATTTTGTGAACATAAGAGTAGAGTATATTGTAATCAAAATTAAACAAATTTTAAACATTTGAAGAATTTATATGCTTGCAAGAAGCAATGTCATTCTTTGAAAAGCAAATCATTCTTTGAAAAAAGACTTCAACAAATTCTTTATTCAGAACAAACTCAATGGAATTGTGTCAATAATTTTTTAGAAATTTTGTCCCAGAAAGGCATTAATGCTCCAAAATTTGTAGAAGGGCTGCCATTAACGATCACTTTCGTTAAAGAGACTTTCTTCCGGCAGATTTTAATTTTTAGACAGCAACTTTTTATTCCCTGCTTGTGAAAGTGGAAAGCGTTCAAAAAAAAAATCATTACTCACTAACGTGAAATAAATGTTGATGCCACTCTGCTATTTATAAGTTATAAAACAATGCAATAGCACCCGCCTGGAATCAATCCAACTAGAAGTATCCAACTAGAACCCGTTGCACTTGTGCCCATCTGGTAGTTTTTCTGGTACACCCTACGTTAGTTTGAGCATTAAAGCAGTATAAGAAGGCTCACAGTTGAGAACCAGTACTGGTGATATGAGTACTAGTAAGATTTTGATTTCATACCAGTGCCACGTTCTGCAGGGTATATATATGTGTGTGTGTGGGTAAAAAAAAAAACATTTTGTAGCAAAATGAAAATTTTATTCAAAGTTCTTAATGGGTCCGTATAAAATGACTTCCTTATATTCAAATGTCAACAAATGCCAAGAGTTTGTCTTCTTTTTCCACATTATCCACCCCATCCCCTGCAAAAGAAATTCAAATAGAAAAAAACCGTTATTCTAATACCCGTAAGTACTGAACGCCATAAACGCGAATGTATATGTGCAGAAAAATGTAAATTTTCCTGTATGTACTCGCACACACTTACAAGCTTTGCATACCGTTTTATAGTTGTTTTTTCTCTTACGCACAGCAGGTGCTCAAAAACACTGAGCACCATAAAAGCAGCGGTTTATGTAAAAGAATGTTCGCCGACTGCTGGCTTTCCTTAAACGTTCTACGGCGAACGTTCGTCCTCACACTCAGAAAAAAGATTTTCCGCTCTTGCATTCAACTTCATGCAAATTTAAACCCACCTCAAATACATGGTAAACAATTCCGCTGCCGCAAATCCTGAAATAAATTTTGTTAATATGCTCAAATCTCTTCATTTCTAACAGTGTATTTTACATTTATTCTCCGACTCTATTCGTTAAAACGCTATGCAGCCTTTATTAACTGTTGAATACGTGGCTTAATAAAGTTCAAAAATAAAAACTGAAAACTGTAAAAAAGAACAAAATTTGCACATTCTAATGTGGATAAAAAAAGAATTCAAATACTTATGAAAAACAAAACTCTCGCTCACTGGGCTAAAACGGCAACAAAAAGTTTTATTTTAGGAATTAGATATTTTTTTATGGTACACATCATAACTTTATCAAGTGCAAAAATAAAAAATAAATAAAAAGAGAAAAAAATGAAGAGTCCAAAGTTTAATAACAATTTCACATCATAAAAATGCTACATAACAACTGTTTTTATTTGCATATTTTACACATAAACTTTCCCCGCCCGTTTCCCTGTGACGCTGTTTTGATACGAACATAACACAGTTATAACTAAGCAATTAGATTCAAGCCAAACCCAAAAATTAAAAATGCTAATTAAAACTTTATATATAATTCGGAGCAAAACCTTGCTTTAAAAAGTAACAGAAAAAAATATTGACACATTTTTAATCCCACAAAAACCAAAAGTTCCAGTAAATAAATATTTTGCGGCAGATTTACTCCAACGAGCTGTTAATTAACTTCCGCAACTACAGGAGAGCTAAAATAGTTTGGATTTAGTTTCATTTTTTAGGGGTTTGTGGATATTTCTTGAATTAAATTTTTTTTTCGATACAGTGCTGAAAGGAATGAATTTCATAAGGTTTCCTGAACTGCCATAATGATCCTGAGTTCAAGATTCGTATATAGACAGTGAAAGCATTCCAATTCGCTAAGGCTTACTTGTGAAATCAACTTTTACTGCGAAGGTCGATAGTTGTAAGTTAAGTTTAAATATGTGCATTGAAAGAGTGTGACTTACTCAAGTGAGAGTTTAATGCAGTGATACTAAAAGACCAAAAGCTACTAAAAAAAAGTGCTTAAACAAATATGAAACATAATTTCATGTTCCGAAGGAATTTCGAATCCAATATTATTTCTTTACTTTGTTATCTCTAGTAGGAATTTCATATTACAATTCTTTGAGTTTCCATAGAACTACAAAAAGTACACCTGATATTACTAAACTTATGATTCAGAGCTGCTAACAGGGACACACAAAATGCTGACATCACTTAGAGTCATGTAATTGCTACGACTGCTCGTGGCCTGCTTTCGTGTTCTGTCATGTTACATTTTTATAACAGCCAGATGTCAGACTATATACTTGGCTAATGACAGGGCACTGTAAGCTAAATTATCATCTCAAGAAACTGAAACCCGTAAGCAGTGATTCCTGCAAGCTCTGTAATAATAATATAAGTAATAAGGCCAACGAAGAGGCAGATTGCATCCTTTGCGAAAGTGCCACTGCACAGGGACGCAGTACCACATACCTGGGCGCTGGGTTGTTGGATGCCAATAAATATATATATATATATATATATATATATATATATATATATATATATATATATATATATATATATATATATATATATATATATATATATTTGTCAAATCGCCTTGAAAAGACTGCTCCTGGTATTTCTGGAGCAAAACTGTTTCTTATTTAATTATTATTTAATTCGTAAACACTTTGCATCTTTTCAAGGAAACCAATTTACATACACTATTAAATATTTACGTTTTTACTGTAATGAAAAAAATAGATTTATTTTATGTTCCCTAAAATACAGGGTGGTCCAAGAGTTATCACAAGTTTTAGAACATTTCATGATTCTTTCTTTTATATGTAGGTTTTTATTTGTTCCTATTTATTCCGGAATGGATTTAATTATTTATTTGGTATAAGAGCCACTCGAAATAAATTACCTCACGTCATAACAATAGGCCCTATGACTATGTTTCATATTATTTTCTGTCAATTTTCAACCATCTATATGCCGCCGCTATTTCGTTGATGCTACTCAACTAGTCAGTAGAATCGTGAAAACTTAAAATAATCTTTTATGTTTTACTACACAGTCTATATCTCTTATTATTTCTAAACCTGAAGTAATATACATACATATTTGAATTGGATCCTATAGCAAATAAATAATTAAATTAATTCGGAAATATTTCGAAAGATGTTAACTTTTGGTATTTTTAACAATACAAATCGCCATTACTGACGGTAACGCGTTATATGAAGGTGAGCGCAAAGATAAAAATGTTGTTTTTGCATTTGTGATTCTCACTGAGTTCATAGGAATAATGGAAGCTGTTGTTGTAGAATTTGAAACATTCTTTTAAGTTTTTTCAAGTCTACTGACAAGTTGAGTCATATAGACGGCTGCAAAAATACTATGAAATAATATATTTATCTATTTTTTCTGCGGTTTGTACAAAATATAACTAGCCGATTTTTTACACTATATATTAATGTATTGTGACGACAGACTCAAAAACAAAACATTCCATGCCATCGATATGTTTTTTGTGTTATACTTGACCGCTGATTAAAGAAATTTATTGCGGTTTTTTACTCAGTTTTATTTAATATGCAAACAGTAAACGAAAGGCTATTTATATAATCAGGGGTTCATTCAAAAAAACCATTGGAAGTTTTATTAATGACTGCTTCAAACACATCCTAATTGTTTTCTCTCTTTGAATACGCACTTTCAGCTCTTTGGTGATTTTTCGTCCACCCTGTATTTCATTAGGCAATTTTCCTGTGTCTATAAGGAGTCGACTGTAAAAGGAAAAAGTTACACAAACCCCAATTTAAAGTAATAAATTTATTGTTTGGTCCCCGTTAAGCCTTCTAAAGAACAAAACAAAGGTAATTAAAAAATTAATTTTATAATTTTATTTACATGTATATATTTCTTTTTACGACGCATGACTCTGAAGACAGAGTTAGGCAAACTCGTTTACTGCACAGGGTTTTTTTTATTGTGTCTTAACATTGTAAATGTAAACATCAGACAACACCAAAAGGCATGCATATGGTAGGGCCCCAAAATTGTCTATGTTTTTGTTTTTTTACACACTCATATCGAAAGGACAGAAAAATTGGCGAATATGAGTTGCCGTTATAAGGCCTAGTGACCATGGATATCTGGGTGGTAATTTTTGAGAACAAGGTTTAAATCAGAGTGCGTGCAGATTTTTTTTTTTTGCCATATTAATGAGACTGCATAATATTAGCATAGTAGTTGCTAAGTTTATTCGACCCTTTTAGGTTCCTTATATTTATTTGAAATATTATTTTATTACTGCCCTGGAGAAGCTATTCGAAGGAGAACGAAATATCAGTAAATAAAAAAAAAAATGAATAAAGGGGACCTCAAGCTCGAAAAAGTATCTCAAAAATAATTTTGGGTATCCTTGACTCCAATATTTTTTCTATATTAGACTCTTATATTTGATATGACTGTTGTTTTCAGTGCTACATTATTTAAAAGTATTAATTTTAAACAATGGAATGCACTAGAGTTCTAGTTTCTGTCGGCATCGCTTGGCTTCAGGTCCCAAGGCATAACAGTGAATATGGCCAACATATTTGCGTATTATTAGGAAAAAGGCTTTAGCGTTATTTATATAAATGAGCAAAGTTTTAATAATAAAATTGATGAATCTAAGCTTGTTGTTGAGAGCTCTAGTATTGACGTAGCTTGTGTTTCGGAAACCTGGCTTTCAGAATCAACTCCTGACAGCTTAATATGCCCACATAGCGCTATGGTTTCTAGATGTGGTAGAGCAAGTCATGGTGTTCTCATATTTGTAAAATACCGTGGTTCATTTAATTATACTGAAAATCATATTTAAATTTAAACCGACCGGCAATGGAGTATATTTTTATGAACATCTTGTCCTAGTATGTCAAAAAACTTAAACTTAATAGAACTATAAAATATTTTCAACTACATTCTACACTTGACAGCCTTACTCGCCAAATTCATAATGTTAACATCACTCGTGGCTTTAATCCAAGTTTATTGCTGAAAGTGAATGTTTCTGACCATTTACTGTCATTTAGACTGTTTCCTGTTAATGCTGCAAGTCCCTCCCATCACCTGTCTACCACAAGTACCCTAAAAGACGTTTGCTTTCCATCTAATACTGCAAACATAGATTTACATGATCAGTCACTTGCGCCATGGTTCCGCAAAAATTGCAACTTTTACATTTGAAAATCTAAGCAGAGATAAATTATTCATGACTGAGTGAATATCCATCAGCTGAGTGAATATTCATCGGTATAGTCTGGAGTAATATCTATTTCATGCGCAGGGCTGATGAGCAATCCCAAGTACTGGAATTCAAAATTTTTAATTTAATTAGTGGTAATTTTGCCTATCGCACTACGATTTTATGTATATAAATATAGAATTAAATCTTGAAGTAAATCAATAAGTTATTAAAATAAATAACGAAAAATTTATTAAGAACAAAATTTCAAGGTGTCCTGTGTTCCAAAGAAAATTTAAAAATTTATATTAACCTGCTCATTTCAACCACTGGGCCCCTGTTTACAAGGCCATTGAAAGACAAAAACGAACTTTTTCTTACTCCGCTGAAGATAAGAGTGCTGTTGAGAAGGGCTAAAAAACATCAACAAAGAAATAATGTAATAGTAAGTGTTAATTACATTTTTCCCTAGATTTTATTTGTTATTGCAGCCTGTAATATTTTTTAATGAACCCCTTTTTTTTGCCACCATATCTCAACTTTCACAAGAACAGCACAAGACTCGTTTTTAAATACATATAGCGGAGTACTACCATTCGTAACAACACGTACAAACATATTTATGCGACATTTTTATTTCATGCAGAACGAAAAGAGTAGTGAGGAAAATATGATTGAGAATAATGTGTATCTACATTAAATATTGCTGCTATAATTCAATACATGGTCCAGAACAGTACGATATGAAAGTGGAGATTGGAGGCCAAATGAAA
Organism: Sturmia bella; assembly: GCA_963662145.1. Taxonomy (NCBI): domain Eukaryota; kingdom Metazoa; phylum Arthropoda; class Insecta; order Diptera; family Tachinidae; genus Sturmia; species Sturmia bella. The sequence goes on along the minus strand of OY759170.1, from coordinate 79,681,133 downwards.
TAAAATGGATTCGTGAATTTTCTATTTTAAGGTAACGATGCACTACCAAAGAAAACCAATTGCAAATTATGACGATTGGAAGTTTTAGATTTGTGGAAAACTAATGTTTAGTACGACTGTGAGTAGCGGTTTCGATGAGGGTTTTAAACAAAAAATCGCTACACAAGGCCATGTTGAGAATTCAGTGCTCGGGCAGTCGCTACACACACCTACATACATCTCTTGGCCAATGTTTCTCACTTTCGGATTATGAAGAGCGAATGGCTGAAATTCCGATATGATTTTTTTTTAGTATACGCAAGTTTCAACTGGATCAAAAGCGGTCATGGCAGGTCAGTCGCCAATTTTGGCAAGGCGAATTATTATATTTAGTCGTTTTTTCAACAGTACTACTGGAAAAATATCCAGCGTGGAAAAAGTTGCCTGCATCTACGTGCCTTTTTCGCAATACATTCTTTCTCAGTATTTCTTGGAAAAGCAAACACGTGGGATGGGTATTTCGAGCTGTCATAAATATACATACATACGTAATACAAGTTTGTATATGACACTTTATTGTATATTTCTTGTGGATCGGGTTTTTGTGAAGCTTTACAAAGTTTTATCTACAAACATATACATATGTATATAAATCTCGTATCAGGATAATTGTTCTTGCTAATCTCCGAAATTACTGAATGAAATTTGTTGAAATTTTCAAGTGTCACCATCGACTTTTTGAAGGATTGCTTGTGGTTAAATATACGAAGTGCACAATAGGCCTATACTGGCTTAAGTGTATGTCGCACCACATGGGCAATTATACCCCTCCAACCGACCTAACCTAGAAAAATCGTTAGTTATATTTCACATAGAAAATATTCATGCTATTTTTCAAATACTCTTTAAGTTGTAGGTGCTCAATTAGGTAAAGCTTAAACTTAAATGTAATAGTGAACTCTGAAGTTTTGTCAGACACACACATGTAGAGATGTTGCAAGATGCTTTTCGAACTAATTTTTTTGACAGAAAAACATTTTTAAAGTAATTTGTCTTGTTCCCACAAACGAAGTGTGTTTTCGAACTAATAAATTAAATTCAACAATGGTGCCTACATACCAAGCTTGTTTCCATTCCAAAAATATAAAATTCAAGACTTCATTTAAACTGACACGAAACATGTCAAGACGGTAACATGTTGTGGTAAGAAAATGTTTAAATAAATTTTATGTTGTTTTCGTTTTCGCTTTTTTGTTTGTTTGTTGTTTGGTGACAATTGTTTTATCGTTTAGGTAAGTCAACATGTTACAGGTCTTTTGAAGTGTAAAAATAGAGTGTAACAGCAGTTTTTCAAGAATTTTTGATTTTAATTTTATTGCTAATTATTTATTCAGTCTGAGAGTGTCAAAAGAAATTTGTGTTTTTTTTTCTCTTTCTGAAGCCTCAGCTGGTGAAATACCTCGTTTTTTAAAACTTCATTTAAGAGGAAACACCAACACATGATTCCTCGTGAAATCATTATCACCACTTAAATTTTTTTTACTTTTTCAGCAGATTGTCATCAATAAAGAGTTCACGGAAAACAGCCACTGCAACGTAAAAATTGAGGACACAGTGTCAGCGTCTCTTGAGCTGCGTTCTCTAAAAAAGAATACACAAATCGTTCGAGCAACAGGAAACAAAAGTGCAATCAAGCAAAATGAAAGACTTGTAAAGATGTGTAAAAATCGGAAACATTTTTTTCTCTTGCAAAAATATTTAAAATATTTAATAAATCAAAAAAATGTGTTCTTACAATTTTTCGTAATATTTCTTCCGAAAACATAAGCCTGGGTGCCCTTTCCGCTGTTTGCGCCCAAATTCGATTACTTTGAATTTGGGTTTTGCCTTGTTGTAAGGGTCTACTCACTGTCATGTCTTCCATATTCGTATGAAGTGTTTTCATTGGCAAAATATATTAAATTTACACATATTTCTATCTTTTCACTAATGCACTGCATTGAACGAATAGTAGATGAGCAGAAGATATCACTTTAAGCTACAAATTTGTGTACTATATGTAAAAAAAAAAAATATAATCTGAATATCTGTAATTATTTCACTTGGCTCATTTTCAGAGCCAGTGCCCAGTTTAAGTTACTTTCGTTGATAGCCTTCAAAGCAAAGGTTGAAAAAATATCTATTTAAAGCAAAGTTTGCCTTTTTCTAGCATCTTTAGCATAAATAAAATTAAAAATCACACAAAGGGCCTAAGAAACAAACCCTTGCTAACTTCGTTAAAAGCTTTGCCTTCTCATATCTGATACTCCAAGCACATCGCCGGTCAGCACAATGAAGTCTCTAATATCTACATAATTTTGTTGAAAAAGATTAAAATGGATGTTAATATTGGATTATCATAAAAAGTTAGACAGCATTTCGCATGCTTTTAACTTAAAACGAAGGGAAAGAAAAGAACAACCTCTATTTCCTTTTGGTTACGCGTATCTTGTCAGATAAGGGTTTAAATGTATTCCAGGAAAATTTAAGGAAACTATTTGAGTAAAACTAAATATGGTTTACGACCCAAAGAGTCATTCGTTTTATGCAAATACAAATAATTTTTCTAAAGAGGAGATAAATCTCAACTTCTTGCAATTTATAGCCCCGTAACTTAAATCGAACGATAGAAAAACGATGTCTCATTAGGTTTAGCCCAAAGAAAGGATTCTTCATGTTCATATTTTCTTGCATCTTAAATTAGCCACGCTTTAAACTTAACGACATCAATTTACTTCAGTATTTACGTATGTGGCTCAAACGCTTTCATACTCTTATACTAAGAGTAATAAAATATCTACACCAAATACTTTTGCGTTCACACGCAAAAGGTTTAAGGGTTCTAGCGAATATTAAAATTTTATTCCGTCACCGTAAACATTCCTTAACTGACGTAAATTATAACATTTAATGTCGGAGTGTGAGAAACATGTGGCTTCAACTTTAAAATACAATCAAAATGCTAACAATGTTCAAATGACTAAAGTTTCTGTATCCAGAGGAAATGTGCTTTTATTTTACCATGCTGATTCACACTCTGCTTATTAAAATTTCATTTGCATACAGAAGTGTGCAGCCCCTGCCTGCTAATTAGATGCTGTTTCTTCTTTTATCTGCGAAGATGTTTTCAAGTTAAATTATATTAAGTGCGCGAGTAAGAGAACCCGTAATTCTTTTTCAAAAAATAAATCCCCACACTTTCACATTCGACTCAGCCTCGAAGTGTAAGCAACAGTGGGCGCAAAAACAGATAGGAATAGTCGTAGATAGTGTTATAAGGACGAAAAATCGCTTAACCAAATATTTTTTACTCAATTTTATGCGCTTTTAGAGAGTGCGATATTATGTGTATATATATATATATATATATATATATATATATATATATATATATATATATATATATATATATATATATATATATATATATATATATATATTTAGTGGTCCAGTTTATACTGAAAAAAAAAAAATCCTTCCTACGACTTTAGTCGTAGGAAGGACATGGTTTCTGCTCTTGTATCTGTAACTTGTATTTATCCAAATCAAGTGCAATCATAGAAATTGGATAGAACTCGCTTCTGTAGAGCAGAAAACCAACGACAGTGCAACTCTTTCCTTAAATTATCGCAACGAGAGTGTTCAATGAAAAAACTACAATTCATTTAAATGGTAATTTGTAACAAATTAGAGAATATTATTTCGTAATGCCTACCATTACACAAATCACTGTTTGTCGTGGTTTCTAATTATTTAGACGACAACAGCTGTACTGCGCCAGTGAGAAATTAAAGAAAGTAAAACGTTAAATGTAAATGGCAAACAATAAGAATGAATGGGTTTATGTAATTGTAAATTAGCAACAAAAAAATGCTTTTTGTTAAGCTTTCTAGATATTTTCTGATTTTTGCCTCCGCTCCTGCTGATTCCGCTGTTGGTTGTATTTCTATTTGTGCCCTGATATTAAATTCTGCTTTTTGAGATGAAAAATATGCCTTTAATGTGAAAATTGCAGAAATTAAAACAGCATCAGAAACAAAACCATTTTTTCAGACTGTACAGAAAATGTAATTATACATTTTTCCTCTTGTGAACAAGCATTTAAGCGGGCTTACCTTATTGTTGGTATTGCATACCCGAGCCTTTTTGTACACAGAGCCTTCAGCTCGTAATAACATGCTTTCACTTTCCCTCCACAGTTGCCCTGGCTGAATGTTATTTTAAAATGAGTCTACAATGCAAGACGAAGCTGTGGTGTGCATTAAGATTTATCGCTCTTATTTAACATGTTAAATGAGGGTCGCATGTAAACGACAAATGTAAATGAAATTATTTTATAATTCTTGCTTTATGTTAAACCTTTGTGAGAAAAAAAATTAAATGACTCTTTCCGTTGCTGTTTTACGTTAAAATTTTTCTCATTTCCTTTTTCATTTTTTTTTTGTCATCTTTTCCGTATTTAATGGTAATAAATTTATAGATTTTATTTACATTTCTAGTCGCCTTTATAGTTGTTGTTGTGGCAGCATTTAATATCGTACACTGCTGCACACTGTTCACAAAAAATAATTTATTAAATAGCCTGTGTATGTATTTGCCACATTTCGTGCCCGGGTATGTGTTAGTGGAAGAGTGTGCAAATAAACTTCAATTAAGTTAAAAATTATTGTTTCTTTTTTATTGTGTTTCAGTAAACGCCGCACCGACCAACAATGATAAATGTCACAAATGGTAAAACATTTTATGAGATAACCAACATTTATCTGCCACTTGGTAATGAAATAAAATTTAAAAACACAATTTTGTTTGCTGCTACTAGTCGTAGTGCAACACTGTCAAATAATTTGTCTATTCGAGATTGACCGCAATTATGACAAATTAGTTTGCGACTTTTTCGAAATGAGGCAAAATACATTTTAAACCATATGTATGTATATTGCCTTTGGGAGTCAGTCAAAGCGCTGCTACATTTAAAGAAATTTCAAGGGTTAAAGATGTGTTTGCGGATGTTGGAGGTGGTCAGGTGTGTGTGAGAGCACAATATTTTCAATACAAAGGACAACAATATTGGTTTTTAAGAGAAAATTATATGGGCTTCTAATATGACCGCTTAGAATACTAACAAGCAGACCAAATAAATGAACGCCCTGCAACCTGTAGCGGCTTGGCCAAATTTTTTCCTTACTAGATATTGACATTTTAAAAAGAGATCTGAGCATTTTAAACCATTTGCATTTGCACAAAATATTACTACTCCCATGTTTAGTAAAGTACCACACCATTGTTTTGCTCTAATGCTCACATCACTTGTAGAACAGTACGGTTTGGAAATTTCAGTACACGACTTAGATTTTGATGGTTTCCTTTGCTCAAATGCTGAAATCTTTGAACGTATACGTAAGACCATTCCACACATTTCATGCGATGGGGATATTAATCACACGTCCGACTCATACAGTTGTCTATTTGATCATGAACACGAGGGTTGGCTCTTACGTTTCTGGATTAGAGAATGAATATTCCTCATGAATACAGTTTTGCATGCGTTTGAACTAATTGTCGAAGCACTTTTGCCATCTTCAAAACATGTGTTCTGAATGCAGCAATCGCTTCATCAGGTGTCAAGAAACGTTGACCTTTCAATTTGGTTTTTGGTCAGGACTATCCAGAGGATAAATCATTAAATCGATGTGTAGAGTAGCGGTAGCAATTTAAAAAGCTATAAGTTAAGCTCAAAAATTATTCAAGTTTGTGAAGTCATCCCGAGCCCAAATACGCGACTTTTCTCGACTTTCCGCCACCGTTCAAACCTTATGCTAACTGAAAAACTTCTGATCATGCCCGCAAAAAAATATCTCCAAACATTGAACCAACTAGGGTTAAAAAAACCCATTCGAATACACTGTAAAACAAATAAAGCTCTTTAGAAAAACGCAGTGACTGGACGATTATTCATCACTGAAATTTTTCGGGATTAAAGAAAACCGTGCCTGAAATGATGAAAATTCCATGGCTTGGTTTTTTCAGAACACGAATACAGGGTCTGTGAAGTCCTGTTTCAAATATCCTGAGTGGCTGTTTGGTCACTTAATGTAATTAAATTACACTTAGTAAGTACATGTACGAACTAGATATTTATCATTATTATTCCACTCTAGCGGACAAGATGTTTACTTTGATTTATGCATGTATTTATATATAACGATTAAAAACAAGAAATCTCCAGGAACATGAGGAAATTTTTGGTATAAACTCAGTGTACACTCGTACTATTCTAAACCGACGAATGTCATGCATGTGGCAAAACAAAAACTTTTCGATTGCAGCGTAGTCTTATCATTGCATTCATACATTTATAAATCTTTTTATATTTCTTATATTTTGACTTTTTCCTTAGAAAACAAAATTTACCCTTTTCAGTGAATTCCCATTAATTTGTTAAAATAAAGCAACAAATTTGTGCATCAGTTGCACTCGTATATCAAATCTGTTCATTTATTCCAACAACTTCAGGAAAATGGCGAAACAAGTTGCTCGTAGAACATAATTGATAACTTGAAGTGTATATTCAGTTTAAAATAATGAGAAAACAGCCTGGCAAAACGTTGGGCATCCTCCTTAACTTTAGTTTGCATATCAAATGCATTGATGCATCAAATTTAAATGCCCTTGTAACAATTTTTTGTGCTTTTTCAGTTTTCTTACAAACTAAATAACCAAGTTAAAAAAAGATGCGGGTAAAAAGTTTGACTCAATTATTCAAATATGCTAAAAAGGTGAGGCATCAATGAAGAGCACTCAGTGTTTATAAACAAATTCATTTGAATGAATATAAAATCATGCACATCAAGGACTAAAATTGCACAACCTTCTGCAAATTAATAAGCCAGTGGAATAGTGTTACGTTCTATAGAAATCAAACAAACTGACAATTTAATGATGACTTTACATCATGTGGTGACAAAATAAAAAAGTGTTTTCACTGGAAATCAAATTGTCGATTTCTGTTTGAAGTAAAATTCAAAATATTTCTAAGCGTGTCTGTTTTGTATGACTGAAAGCAGGCTGCTTCTTTGAATGGAATCAGTTGCGCCCTCAAAACTTACAAAGCAGTCTTATTAAATCAAAGCACTTTGATTAAATCCTCCATCGGTAATAAACTTTACACAAGTGATCATAAAAAAATTGTACTAAAACAATGAAATATTAGCTGAAAAAAAAATTTCTCAAACTTCAATATTTTTCGTCAATTGCCAATTTGTAGAAAATACAATGTTCCTGTTTTTGCCTTCCTCAGTTGCAGCTCTATTTTGGTATACGAAAATAATTGAGCAGTGGATATATTCCAATTTAGAAAGTTTATTGGAACCGCATACAAACCCGCTTCTGCGACTTTTCTGTTCGGAGGTCCTTTAAAACTTGACAAATTTTGCTAAGCTGAGAAAGCGGGGAATTTTTAGAATAATAAGCCATGCTTCGAAAGAAAGAAGTTTGATCGTACACCTCCCAAAACTGAAGTCAAAGACTACCGGGGGCTCATAGTTTGTATATAATTAGATGGTAAAATTTACTAAGAAAATTATGAAAATATCGGCTAAACAGTGCTGACAGAGGAATGTTTTTAAACATGTAAAATCGTTTTTATCGACACCGGCTACGCGTTCAATGTCTGTGTGTATCTGGCAGCACACAGACATTAATTTTTCGGCAATTGGTGTCACTATACTGAAGCCGATCACCAAAAAAAATGAAAACTAAACCCATATTCTTACCTCAACAACACTTCAAACTGGTTTTGCTTTAGGAGTTCGTTTCTTTTAATACGCCATAAATTTATTTCTATAGCCTTTGCCGAATAGAAACAACAGCTGAACAGCTGAGTTTGAAGTGTAACTGGTTTTGCTTTAGGAGTTCGTTTCTTTTAATACGCCATAAATTTATTTTTATAGCCTTTGCCGAATAGAAACAACAGCTGAACATGGAGAAATGGAGAAACTTATTTTTTTCGACTTTTAACGCAGTAGTCAAAAGGTTCATTTCATACGCTGCAACATCTCATTGAAAAGAGCTCGTTACAATCTGGCGAAATGAGCTCATCCCAAATATTTGTGACTTAACAGGCGAAAACACGTTATAAACAGTCAAAAACTCTTCCCGTACCTTTTTTTTTGATTTTAGTTGTACATTGTGAGACTCCTAGAAGCCAAAACATTTTCCATCAACTCACTTGAGTTTTAAATCAAGTCAATCAAAACTACACTGACTACGTTTACTCTCAGACATCTGTTTAAATTTAAAATTGCACGAGTATACGTCTATTATGCAAAGAAGGCACGCGGTTAGATGAAGCAACTGTGCAACGGCCATATACATACATATATATTTAAAATCAAAAACCTAATTTTTAAAATTCACAAACTCTTGCCGTCCGTGATTGACTTCTCTTCCACATTATACAAATAATTGCATGCATGGTTGCTTTTTATGCCCACGACTGTCTGTTTACAAGAGTCTCCAGAACATGCATTTCCACTGTTCGTATTTATGTTAAGAAAAATGCTTGACATCTCTTATTTAGACACACAAAAAAACATTTATAGTATTTCGCTTAATTGGTTGTCATTCTGAAATTGGCATAAAAACTAATATTATTCGTATTTTTATTTAGAAAATTTCATTACTTTAGTGAAGTATTCTAATTCAAAGTTTGATTGAATAAAAGAAAACCTTCACATACATTTGAGCAGAAAATATTAAATTGAAAGTTTAAAGCGCTTGAAATTATTCATTAAATACTAAATTTAAGCACATCCTAGTCTGTTTTCCACGTTCTCTCGTTGCTTTTGTGGCCTAAGTCCACAAGTGTAAACTTGCTATTGTTATTAATCACTATCGCTTCGTATTTGCCCGAAAAAAAAAAACAATAAAATTCATAAATTACTATTTTTACAATGTGTTTACAGCACAGGCAGTATTTCAGTATTCCCAACACGTGAAGTTAACAAGTTCGACCCTCCCATTCGACCAGCCACTCCGACGCGCCCACAATAACGCTTAATTTGTATACATGAGCATACACAAACAATCACACATTGAGGTACATTTTCCTAAAGAAAATTTGTATTTGGGCTAAGAAATAGCGCAAGTTAAAAATTATTACTCGGAAAGTAATTTATTTTAATTTGCTTTAATGCTTTCGTATCCTTCCAAAAGAAGCGTACACATGTTCAACACTACAATTACAACAGCAATAATGCAAAGATTAAATTATGTACATGGTCCAAATGAGAAGAAGTACGCAGAGCCAGCCAGTGGAATGAAAAGCAATCAAAGCAAAGCAGACATTAAAATTGGACTAAAAAACGAACACGAATGAAAAGGGATTGGTTGCATAAGAAAACACTCTCCACCGACTTGTAAGTAGGAAAATAAAAGTAAACCAAAACTTGCCTATCTAATCGATAGAAATTATTATCGTGCTAAAATAGATACATACGTATGTGTATGTGTGTGCACCTGCACGCCACTAATAAATTTACCTGCACACATTTTTTATCGTATCGTTAAGCTGCTACATTTGGCACGTAAACGAAAATAATCCTTAAATCAAAGAAAACGAAAGGAACTCAATATAAAAGTAATTCACACACACACACACACACACACACACACACCCGCACACAGATATGTAAGGTATTAAAACATTTATACGACTGTATATTTTCATGCATGAGTGGTCCAAAAACGCTTAAACGAATTACAAATCAAATATAAAGCAAAAAACGGTATTTAGCACACGTTCCAATCCACATACATTCGAGGAAACGATTCGTTTTCCCCCTTCGGCACTTCATATCTGGAAGAAAATAATTTATATATAATACTCAAACGTCCCCCACAATCTTGTTCTTTTTCTCTTCCTCTTTCAACTGCTCTGCTTTATTTATGTGGGTGTTGCAGTTTAATAGATGAAATCAAAAGACACACTGACCCTTGTCTGCAGTGCTAAATACCATAAATACTCTGCTTTTCGTTCTTCTCTCATTTGTATGGCTTGTTTACACGCACACAGTGTCGTACAAAATGCAGGCGAGTCAAATCACTTTCCATCATGGAATGGTAATTGTTCACACGTTCACGCTCACGCACATGTATTTACCCATCTTTAAGTTTTATGTTTTTGTTATCTGCCGGTACTATTTTAGACCTTAACATGTTTTATGTGTATAGCTCTTTCCAAAAATCCCTCATCATCGAAATGATACACTAGCGGGAATCACTCTTCGCTACACATCTGCACTTGAAGTGCAGTATATAGAGCATGGCTTTTTGCTACAGAGCGTGAGAATCTTTTTCAAGAGCTTAACAATTTATTTACAGTAGCTGATTTTTGAGTAAAATAAAACACACAAAATTTTCAAATCTATAGGCTTTCTTAGCTTTAGGAAGCTTTTTGAGCTTTCTTTATTTTCCTACAAAAACTATCATACTATTTTTTTTTTTTTACTTTTGTATCGATCCGTCTCTGCTGTTGATTGTTAAGCTGCAGCCAATACTTAAGAGCCCACGATGCCGATTAAAGTTTCACGCGAAGCAAGCGTTCAGATTGGGAAATGTTCTATAAAATTTAATAAGCGAATGCAGAAAACTAAAAATTCAGAAATGCAGAAACTAAAAGTGCAGCCAACGTCAAAATTTGGGAACTCCTGCAATTACAAGACTGCATTCATTTTTGGCTGTCCATATGAAGTGAAGTGACGAAGATCTCAGTTTCATAATATTAATTGTTGTGGTTGTGCAGAACATAGCATGTATGTACGCCAGATTGGCAATGCCTGCAAATTTCTCAAGGGTATTTGGCAACAAATATTGATTTTGGTTTTTCTTCGTTTCTATTCTTAACAAGAGCCAGAAGAATTTCCGTTAATATTTTTTTTTGTACATATGATTAAAACTCCGTTTGCCAAAGCTCCTCCTCAATTTGAATGCGTACATAGTTTATGCATGAGCTACACACAAAAATGAATTTTGCTACAGATGTTTTTTGATTTAAGCTGTTTAACTAACCAACCAACGGGCAGCCACTGACAGAACCACCTGATTTTCCTTCCAAAATATGTACTTATATTTAATGAACTGAATAATTTTTTTAAGATAAACCCAAAAATAATGAATTCATGCCCCTGGTTTCATTAAGAATTGTAAATATTAGCGGAACTCACGGTTCATTGCAAATTACTCTTGCAGATGTTGCAACCGTAGCATATGTGCCAGAGTGTATGAAATGTATGAGACCGAGATTTGCATCACTTAACCAAATATATGTACATAACCAAAACCCATTGCAGATCCGTACTTGCAAATGTTGCTAAATGCTGAAACAGCTGTTTGTTTTTTACAATCCGACATGTAAACTCCTACGCTCAAAAAATTATAGGAAGCCAAATCCGCCACAAAACATGCCTGTGCTGGAATTAAAGTAATGCTAACGTTGCTCAAAGAAGTATTTACAAAATAGTAAAAAGCGAATATTATACCAATCACATATTATACATCATTTTTATTAAATTTTATAAAATAAACAAAAAATCGGGCGGTTGCTTCACGTGCAAATTTTATCGACGGCGTTGCTTTTCACATATTGGTTGCGGCTTAGCTTTCATTTCATGCTGCCAACTCATTTTATTAAATATTGTAAACAATTAAATAATAAACAGGCAAGAAAATGAACACGGAAGAAACTAAAAATAAAATTATAGCAAATAAACAAAAAGTCAACAATAAAAGATGGACAACGAAAAGATGAATAACGAAATGTTTGCAATCTATTTTCAAAACTTCCTTCTCAATTTACAAAACAAAAATATTTATATTATTACGTACTCTAAAATCAGCTGCTATAATTATTTTGCTAAACACTTGAAAAAGCCACTCACGCTTTGTAACTGAAATTGCAGTTGTGCAACCAACGGGGATTTCCGCTATTGATTCCAACTTACCACTTGTAAAATAGGAGCTCCAGTCTTGGCACCAGTATCGGGTTTCTGGGCTGTAAGAGGGGAAAAAATAAACCTGATTAAATTCGCACATTAATGACAAATGAAGTTTTGTAAACAACAACAACAACAACAACATCTACTTAAGTTCAGAAATATTCTTCTCTTCTGTTCGATAATTAACTATGAAAATGTAAACGAAGTGGAATTTAATTAATCAAATTTAAATGCGTATTGCAAAAGAAAAGGGTTGCAAGCATTTCGGTCTGCAAGTTCAACTTAAGAACCTTGAACGCTTTTAGCTGACACTAGGACAAGCAAGTCTAGTGTCTTTTTTTTTTATTTTAAGTAAGTTAAAGTTATTAAGTAGTAGAAATTGTTGTGCCATAATTTATGTACAGAAAATCTCCCCAAGTTTGTGAATAATTTTATTTTCAAGAGCATTAAATGGCGTGTAAAAGCAACGCTTGTGACCTTTTTATAAGACCTTTATTTATTTGCTACCACAAAATCAAATCGTCGAAGGAAACTCTTTCTCAATTAAGCAACGGAAGGGACCTTCTTGTAATTAAATTTGTAATTAAATTGAGAATCACTTATAAAAGTATCCACAGTGGGGCTTAAAAGAAATGTTTTCTGAAGAAATACTGGAAAAATAAATATATTTTTCACTTTTTTATAAAACAAAAACAGACAAAGACCTTAAACTTAGAAAATTTAAAGAGAGTAAGAATCAAGATATATATTCGTTATGGAAAAATTTGATCTGCTGATTCAACAGCTACAAGCCCTACAAGATTCCTTTAGGAGCCGGTAAATTCGGTTCCAGGCGCTCACTCAACAGTTCTTATGAACGAAAAGAAATATCCAATATCTTAAGCTCCTGCCAAATTCTTCACGGGCAAGCGCCTTAAAGACAAAACACCCTTCGCTTCTACAAAGCAAAATCTATGTTTTCTCTTTCCATCCCTGAACGCCCCCAACAAGTTCAAACGAAGTGGATGACATTAAAACAAAGTTAGCTAATGTACATGTAAACTGTATGTTTTTTCTGGATCTGATGAGTTCTGCAACAAAAGTTTATTTTCCAAGTTTTATTTTAAATTCTGCTTCCTGGTTGCATAAATACATATCATGATTCGTATATAACAGAGTCTAAAGCGATGCTCCTATAATACACACAATGTTCAAAATAAAAATAGTATTCCAAAGTAAAATGGAAAAAAACTTCATAATCTAATGCTCTAGGGTAACTTTGGTTAGTATCAAACTAAAGTAGTAACATTTACAAAAACTATAAAAAAGCAAAATCTCCAATGTTTCCTTTGCCCAGCAAACAAGTTGGCTCGACGAGCACACTGTGTTTCACATTTTAAATTTTAGTAAACTTTGTTGCTGCTTTGCGCATAAATAACAATTTTGTTCAAAAATCTACTGCATTTATGTAAATTTCACTAATGCAACATTAATTATTCAATATTAAGCAACAAAACTGTGAGAAACTAATTGAATCCGTAACTAACCACAATGCTGTGGAGACAATGGAGCAAGAATGAATGCCAAAATGCAACATTAAATTTTGTGCACAACAAAATAGAAGTGAATAATAGTTTGAAACAGTTTTCATATTTTTGCAGCACACAGCTTTCGAAGTCATTCAGGATTAATATTGTGCAAAACTGAGAACAAGAATTTATCATTTAATAGTTAATTATTTGATTGCAGTCGGGATTTTTAAAGCAAAATATAAAAATGAAAATAAATACCCAAACATGTGCTCATACATATTTCCCAAAAACACTAAACATAAGCAAAAGAGCTCACGTTTCCACTTAACTAATTACAAATTGCTACCCAGAAGTTGTTTTCGCTATAAATTCGTTTAACATGAGCAAATTTCACCAATTTATGTGAACACGTACCGCAAATAAATTAACAGGCATGTTGGATGAGAAACCATTCATGTTTTTCTCCATTTCAAGATAACAACGTTTAAGCAAATTACTGATCAAACCAACAAAAAAGAAAAAAAAAACAGACACAAATACGAGGCATATTAGAAATGAACAACAATTTTAAACATTAATTAATTTCTTCAATACACAAGGTTTTCGGATCAAGCCAAGAACCTCGGCTAAGCGGCACAAACGATACAAAATAACCAGAGCAAAACGTAATGCAGCAAAATCCTAAAAAGTGTAGAGCTGAATTCACACAACTGCGATCGCAAATCATAAACGAAAATAGAAAAAGTCTTTACAAAAATGTAAGTAAGCTGTATGTTATTTAGGTTATTGAAAATGATGGTGGTAAGATCCCTGTCGGAAACCAAGCTAACTTTAAGCTAACTATTTCACAACAGGTACTGGTTGAGGCCTGGATTACTTTTCAATGCAAACAACTAACTTTTTTAACATTGCGATGTCCTAGGAAGTAGACAACTAACTTAAAGTTAGCTAGACGACAGCTAGCTTAAAGCTAACTTCTTGCAGCTAGCTATAAGCTAATTACTTTTCAGTTAGCTGTAAGCTGACTTTTTCTAAACTAATTTTAAGCTAATTAGATATCAGTTAACTAAAAAATGATTTGTGGCACGTTAGTTTACATGTAACTTCTTGTAGCTAGCTTCAAGCTAGCTATTACCCAGTTAAATGGAATAAAAGAAATTGATAAAATATAAAAAATTAAAATTTATTTTCTTATATACATGCATATGTACATACATACATATTCATGTGGGTACATTTGTTTTATTTTTACAGCGTAAAATATTTTTTCTAAAACATTATATTATAAAATTTATTATATAAATAAAGATACATATTCAGGGGTGTATGGCACCCCTAAAAATTTTCAAATTCGGTGTACTCACAAACTATACAATTCAAATTCGAATATAGAGCTGAAATTTTTTAAACAAAGTATAAAAGAATAATTTTTTCATCAGATATTTTACTTATTGATACATTCACTTATTGATACATTTGCAATACATATAGCCTTAGGCAAATTTTTCGATATATGACTACGTTACAAAGAAGTGATTTGTCTGTACGTATGTTTATTACAATATAAACAATAGTACTTATGTTGTGTTCTTGTGACGGCTGTGTCGGCGGTACTTAGTAAATAAAATCTTCTGAAGCCGCCGTTGCAATAATCGACTTTGGCTTTTTCACATACACACTACATATGTACCAAGGCGAATCCATTACAGGTGCCCGCATACCAATTCGCTTCAGCATTTTTCCACGATTTTATCTTCTGAGTTGTCAAAGCCGATAGAAAATGACAACAAAACTTGTGCCGTGTCGAGAGAAAATGTTGAAGCGAATTGAATTGCGACCACCGATACTTGATTCGCCTTGATATGTACATAAGTTCAATAAATTTTGATGAAAAGGAAATGAAAAAAATCTAAAACAAAACTATTAAAAGCAATTAAAGAATGAGCAACGGCAGAAAACGATTGGCAAAAAGAAAACAAAAATACCGTACAAAATGTACACTTTGCTTAATGAAAAACTTGCTTTGCATAGTAGTTAGTTAGCTTAAAGTTAGTCAATAAAAGTTAACTTAAAGTTAACTAGTTTTGTAGTCGACTACTCAATCTCCCACAGGGATAGTTCAGATAATAAAATGAATTATGATCAATGTAGGCTTGGCCACATAAAGAATCTCTGAGGTGCGATTCGAAGTATACCTAAATCACAATAGATCAGCTTTATTTTGAAAGAGGAAAAGCAGGATACCAAAGGAATTGGTGATATTTTCCAAAAATTTGTTACATATATAGTACTCGTATTTATTGGCTTACCTTGCGGTATAGCTTATAATTTTTCATAAATGTACTTGTTT
Source organism: Sturmia bella (assembly GCA_963662145.1). Lineage (NCBI taxonomy): Eukaryota > Metazoa > Arthropoda > Insecta > Diptera > Tachinidae > Sturmia > Sturmia bella. The sequence continues at coordinate 79,665,261 of OY759170.1, read as the reverse complement.
ATTCAGTTTCTATGCAACTCAATTGAAATGTATTATTTTAGGTCTACAAATCATTTTCTGTTTTTTTTTTTTTTTGTCAGCCTACTCAACTTGTCAGTCGACTAGAAAAGAGCTTAATAGAATAATTTTTTTTTTTTTTTTTTTTTTTTTTGAAAAAGAAACACAAAACTGCGAAGCTTTTGGCTTGTCTGCAGAAACACCCAAAGCCTTCGGCAGGAATCGAACCTGCGACCTCGGGGACTCTTAGTAGGACACTCTACCAATTCATCCATCGAGGCGCTATTTTTTTTTTTTTTTTTTTGAAACTTTACTGCCTATTCTATCTTTACTGCCTACTCTATCATTCCCTTGAACACAATGGGAATAGCAAATGTTCAAAGAAGCCTTTGATACAAAAAGCAATTTTACCGTTTTGCAACACTTTTCTTTTCTTCACAACTTTCATTGTATTCTTGAAAGTATCAAAGAGTAAAAGTTTTTTTTTTAATATTTTAAATTGAATTTAACTATTTATCTGCTATCAGGTAACATAATTCAAATGCATTATTTTAGTTAAATAAGTTTGTGGTTTGTGTTATTACAGAATTATCTACCTTGGATATTTTGCCAGATGAGGAAAATATGAGTCTCATTCATTGCGGTCTGCAACAATCCAATATTTTATCCTTGCAAATATTCCACGATTCCACGCTTTCTAAACTTGAATTAGTGGCTTAACACATAAAAACTGCTACATATGTAGAGCATCGAAAACAAAAATCGTAGTTTTTGTTGTTTTTTCCAAAGTTGCTGGGACAAATGAAGTTATTATTTTTTGATTCATAAATTATGTGTTCGTTTTACATTTACAGTGTGGGCCAAGTGGGTAAAGTATTAAAAATTAAGGTATATGTATATAAAATGGTCAAGCTTAATTCTACTGCTCGAATCACTCCAAAAAACGGTCCATCTCTTGAACAGTAATTATGGACTGACTGTTCCGCAAGCGTAGTTGTTTTCAATAGCGACCACGCACCTACGAAACGTTTAGCTCTTCAGCAACAACACCAGAAGTCCTTCGCCTGATTCAAGCCTGCGACTCAGGATTTTGGAGCTCAAAGCTGAAGATTGTGCGTGCACTACAGGGCTCCATCCGCTCGTAAGTTTGACACAAACTAAATTAACTAGTAAGTTAGACTTGTCCATAAGTTTCAATTTCAACTGGATTTGAGAGGCAGCTGGTTGAGCAATTTTTAGGAGTTGTTTCTGCCAAACCCAAATGAGGACTGAAAAATATTGTTAATAGATCATATCGCTGCCATTAAACGTTCTGCTATTGATGCATTTTACCATCAAAATTGGCAGTCACTCGTTATCCTGCGCTTGCACAAAACCACTGAAAACTGTAACAAAATCTTAAAACTTGTGATGAAGTGATGTCGAAAGATATCGGTCACAATTAAAAGCTTACTATACCTCTATTTTGTTTGGGGTTCAAGAAAAATTTTAAGTATTGACCACTACTTTCATACAGTGTTTTAATCACTATTTACATAATTGTTATATTCCTTTTGCCACACCTCGTTAATAAATGAATGCCACTCATTTAAGGTTAATGTAAATTGTTTCACTACTTCTTGTTAATATTTTTATTATGAAAACAATTTATTTAAGAGAATATTTTTAACGCAACAAGCCACAAAATTGTGGCATGTCAAGTATGTGGGATTGAAAAACACAGCCTACGCGAACCGATAAATATTGCCTTGCTTATGATGCTCGAACAGTTTTAAATTTTATGCAAGCTGTAAACTCGGAATAAATGCTCAAATAAACAAATAGATAATCGAACTTAAATATGAATTCCATTCTGGTATTAATTGACAACCAAAAACACAAAATATTCAAAAACTCTGCACTTTCATGCGAGATGAAAATAAAATATACGTTTTTAAAAATTCAATATTTTAATGTCAGACTTCAGTGTGTCGCACAAATTGAAAGCCTCAATTTATTACTTTACACATTTGTTATTTCGTACTTAAATATGAATGCATAATATGCACAATGTGGAAAGCCAACTTGAATGCAAAAATTAAATTAACACAAAATTTACACAACAAAGTAAAGGATTTAATTTTATTATATTCATACTGAGAACCAATTAAAGTATCAGCGATAGTGAGATCCGCATAGAGATAACACTTATTTGTCATTGCATTTAATAAATACACTCCAACCCCGCCACCATGGGTGGCTTAAGGAATATTTATTTTAGCACTAAGCCAAGGTTGCTGCGGATGCCATTAATTAGTGTTGACACGAAAACACATTTCTTTGGGATTCTAGCAGAGCAAACAATCATTGCAAATGTCCATTATTAAAACTGTTCAACGAGTTTTGTCACGTTCCATATTACAAACCAATTGCTACCGCCTCTTACCTGGGCACGTTGTTTGAAAGTGCGTTACAGAAGTGAAACGCCTGTAGCACCTCTTCGAAATTGTTGCTGGCCTGGCGCCGGTCGAGAGAACAGCTTTTCAAACCCACTACAGACTTTTGTTATCATATTTTTGTGCTTCTTATGGTACCAGTTCACACACTTTCTTCTCATGTACATGCATAAAAGAAGCACTCAAGTGTTTAATTTGCTGTCAAATTAAATACCTTCATTCTCTAATCGACCGCGAATTCCTCTTGGAATTTTAATGGCCTTAAAATAGTTATGGCTTCAGTTTTATTAATAAATGTTTGTTTTATTGCAAGCAAAGGAATAAAATTGAATAATTGGAAACAAATATGCACAAACGCAGGTACAAGTGTAATTTTGTTTTGTTTATATTTCTTATAATCCCGAAAATTTTTATGCCGGATATTGTTTGGAATTTTCCTCCAAGATTGAAGTTGTGATGAAATTTATAACCTCAAACAATTGAGGACTCTCAAAGCCAGCCAAACCATATAATTGATGCACAATGGAGAATTTTTGGGGAAAAAACCCCATAACAGTCAACAGTTACTGAAAAAGAAGGCTTACTCTAACAGCTTTTCATCAAAATTTCAAACTTTGGTGTTCTCAAAGTATCAGGTCGAGCACATCAGAAACTCAAAGGCTAAAGTTTTTAGTTTTAAAAACCAAATGTAATTAAATGGATAATTTTGCCTTCTATGCGCTTCCACAAAAAAAAAACTACATTTCAAAAGCATGTGTTAGGTTACACAAAGTTGGTAACCGGCTTCTTTAATATTCGGCTTTGCTGGCCATTTCGCAAATTCAGTAGCACTTCTTACTGTGGACTGGCTGTGTATAACATAAATGTGAGTCGATTTCTTAGCCAACATACGGCTGTTCATTTACAGCTTAGAACGAAGTATTGATTGTCTTTGTTCTCGAATATCAACACTCGTAGTTTCATGGAACATTGGTCAAATCATAAAAGCACCTCAAGTCAACAAATTTTTACCTCAAAAAGAAAAAAAAAAAACAACAAATGTTAAATCATTTATTTGCTTATGAACCACGTCTTTTTATGGATTTGAAATCAAAAAGGAGCACACGTTTCAATCAGATCAGAAAAAGTAAACTGCCAGGATATTTAGCTCTGATACAGACTCAAGTGAGAAAATACCCATGCAAACAACTGTTCTGTATGTATGTTTCTGTGAAATCCATTTAAACATTGAATGAGTAAAGAAATTACTGTTATATATTACAGTCATAAATATTGTCACTCACGACATGTTACTTTGTAGATTGTATAGTTGCCTCTTTGTTTTTTATTGATGATGCTGTTTTTCGATTTTTTGTTGATTTTTTTTTTTTATTTCTGTCTTTTTCGCTTTTTTTTTTTGCTTTTAGCTAAAACTCTGCTGAGGCGCCAGTTTTGCTGCTCTACTTAATGCCAGCAACATCATCATGGTGCAGTTTGTATTTGGCTTTTACCGACTGCTATTTTTTATTATGGCATAACATTATTTTAAATGTAACACTTATACATAGATACTCTCAGTAGTTGTTAGAGTATGTTACTCCTATCGTTTTAATCCTGCCAAAAAGCACAAAAAACACGACCAAATCACATCCACACTCACACATAATCACATGCACACACAAGTCGTTTATTCACATAAATATGCCCAGCATTACATCAGTCTCATGTCCTTGTTGGCATGAAAACACTTTGTTATGAATAATAAAGCTTTTTTAATATTTTGTGTACAAACTCCTAAAAACACTCTAAAATAACATATACATATGTATGTATATATAAAAATAGACAAACAAATAACCTCAACCAAAATGACTAAAAAAAGACAACACCATCATGTCACAGGCCAGAAATCGTTTTTGCATCATACAATCATGTCACAATTTTATCAAACGTGTTGAATATTTGCTACAAACACGAATGTTAAGCAATTCCACTCTGCTGTTTTCATTACAAACAAAACATGTTCAAATTTGTTGTTCAACCAAACAAATACCACCAATGTCCATACGTTAGTATCAGTGTACGGTAGCACCCAGCGGGGAACTTTACCAGGTCTTTCAAAAGCAGGCCTTCTTACACCATCTTTGAGACTCACAACTTCTAGTGCACGGTCAAATCACTAAACACAGGCTGAACTCTGGGTCGGCTTTAGTAAGTTCAACCAATCGTACGACACCTTTTCAAGCAACAGGATGACATACACATCCAGCGTAGCACTTTGCTTATCAAAAACAGACCATGTTTGTTGCTCATAAACGCAATGAGACGAGCAAGAACTTCCACACTTCCTTTCTTGAGCAGATCTTCTAGAATATAGAAATTAATTATTGCAAGGCCTGGACGTGCTGAGACTTCGCGGCATAAAAATATATGAGTATAGAAAAAGTCTTACTGTCCCAGACTTTGTATCAGTAAGCCTGCCTGCCTGCCCACTCCTTTTTTCTGCCATTGGGAATGTATGTACGTGGCACATAAGCGACACATGCATACTCGCAACACTCATGTGTATGTACATCTGCATGTGTATAGCCAGTTTGTCGGCAAGTCGCTAAGTCGACCCGTCCATCTCCCAGGCTATCAATGTTTTAGAATTAGTGAGTTAACTCTTGTTCAAAGACATGCCACACAGCAAGTGCTGCAAAACACTCGAACATGTTCATGCTTTTTGTATTTGAGTTCCTCCCGTTTGCTCACTGCCAAGTTTTTTGGTTTGAGAAAGGTTCCGTGAGCGATGGCCAAAAATGGTTTAATAAAAGAATGAACTTGTCATTGTCTTAATTTGTTTATTGGATTCGTTTTAATCCTGCCATGCGGAAGAATTTTCGCAAGGATTTAATACATGACAAAAAGAAAAGGATACGAAAACTTCATTGTCATCCAATTTAATTATATTACACTTTTAAAAGAGAAAATAAAAACTCGAGTTCCGTTATTCACTGCAAATAACGAAGTTGTTCACTTCAAGCAGCGATTACCATAAAAATAAAAAATTTTAAATATAATAACACTTTATGTAATTCATTGTACTCTTTAAATAATAACATGACTTTTTTTTTTGTGTTATTGTTGTGATTAGCTGAAATGTCCCATTTTATAAATAACTTCTGTTAGTAACTTAAGCACAATAAGTTGTTTGCAAAAGGAAATGTAATCAGTTGCCAAACAGATGCTGGCTACAAACACACACACACACAATCGCTCATATTCACTTTCTCTACTGCTTTCCACATCTTCACATCTTATCTCATCGTCATGTCACGTTTGTATTTTAATTTCCATTTATACACTCGTAAATCGTAGATAATCAATTTAAAACTCCCAATCAATAAACTTGCCATCATCCACTTCCTTCTTCACACACATCACTTGAATTTGTTTAAGAATGCAAATCGCCACGAATGGTAGAAAATCGACGACTGATAAATAGACAAGTTTTCCTGGGGATTTTCTTTCCTATTTTTATAAAAGAACTGAAATTGGATGTCATTTAAAGTCTAAAATGTGTTTCTCTCCCCAGCAAAATGGACACAGAAAATTTCTATCACGGAAGTGTTGTTTTATTTAAATCTATTGTTGTGATAAAAATGCAGATGAAAGACACTTGATTTGCCTGCTGTCCTATGATTTTTCAAAATTCAGCTTGCAAGCTAAAATTATCCATCAGCATGGATAATTAATGAAGCGCGGTATTTTAAGTGTCGTTGGGACACTGTTAAGCGAGAAAGCTATTGCGTTATCACCAAGTGTCCACCTAAAGTCAGTCACATAAATCTCCAAATGTGCAATTTACTGAGCCACCAAACAATCGCTATGGGAGAATCAAATAATACGATACCTGACTAATAAGCACTTTTTTCGGGAACGTACTGTCTTCAGTTAATTCAGTTAATTAGTTCGTGTTCAATGAGATCCCAAATTTCGAACCGGATTTGTACGCTATTTTTGCTTACTGCTCTGTTGTGTTTCCGTATTACTGGCCTCTATACGGTTATAAAATTTGTATTTTATTTGCGTGGTGGTGTTCTGTAGCTGCAGTAAAGTGAGAGCAAGTGCAACATTTTTTCAAAAAATATAGAAAAGACTAAGATCGAATATCTAGTCCAGCACAAGACACATGCATTGTTTTCACACAGTCCTGAAAGTTATCGCCAAGTTTCAAGAAAAACTTAAATTGTTCTTCACGCTCTTAGGCCAGTATTCATAAAAATAAAATCTTATTGAAACATATTTTCGAACGGATTTTTCACACAAAAATTGTTCCAAAATATATATATTTGAACCAAATTTTATTTCTTATAAACACCGGTGCCAACTTTTCCAGAAGCAATGTCTTGCATATCAACAATATTTATATTGGTTATGGCTTCTTGAAATTTCTCGGTTATATTCTCTACACGAGTTCTTCTTATTTTTTCAATATTGTCGTGACTTAGACCAAAGTCCGGACATTGATAATAACCTATCGGTTTAAATTTGAACCACAATTTACTTCGAATCTGGCAACGTGTATGGCATTCTCTTCGGCAACGAAATTCAGTATGTTGTCTTCACTCAACGAAAGGAGTCTATTTAGGCTTAAGCTCTACAGGAATTTATTGGAAATTTGGCCATTGAAGATTTCGCTAGCAAAATCATCTTCTCGAATTAAGCTCATTCTCCTCTTGGTGAGTACATTAATAAGCAAAATTTCTGTATTTGGGACTATTGCACAATGACATTCGATTTAATTGTGTACCCTCTTCGTGGTGTTGATGGGATCGACGTTGGTTTCAACAGGACATACATCTCATACCACAATCAATTTATTGCGTCAAATGTTTGATAATCCAGTTGGAGCCAGAGACTCCAACATGATTGGGCTACTTTTGTGGGGGACACTTGTTAAAAACAAGTGTAACGCCGGTAATTATTTATAGGCCAACATTCGTGATGCCATTGCAAAAGATACTTCCTCCATACACTCGAGAAAGTGCGTGAAATCGGTGAATCCAAGTGGGGTAAATTTCAAACCGGTTTTTGTTTCGTTGCACTTTTAGATTTAAGCTTTTAAATCAACTACCCCATTTTTAGAAAAGTTGTGCAAATGTTAATATATAGACAGTTTTTTACATCTTGAATATGTATAATTTATAACAAATATTTTCTTGAAGAAGTTTTCTGAGGGAAAGCAAAATATCTGAGAAATAAATCAATAAATTGCCTATTTTATATAAAAACCAATTAAAGACCTTGAGCTTGAAGAATTTATATCGAGATTATACTTAAATAGTATTTATATTGATTGATAGAAACTAAGTTTTCTGTTTGTTCAACACCATTCAGATGGTTGTCGTATTTTGTTTAGAAAATATGGCCAACGAATTTTCTGACAGTGGAATGAGAATGAAAGTTTGCCACTCAATGCAGATTAACAGTCCATGTCTTAATATTGTTTTCAATTGATTTACTGAATGAAGTTTTCCTTAAGGTGAATGTAAATACAAAATAATTAACTACTTATTTGCGTACTTGTATTTTATTGCAATTAAAATTATAAATTATATGTCTGCAAATTATTAGAAAGTTTTCATTGTTATTTAATTAGAAACTTTGCAAAACAAATTTGGCAAGAACGTCTGCACAACATGAGTTGAGTAACTGGGATCATATGCTCGATAATATTAACAGTAGTTTTGTTGTGTAATTGTGTTGAGGCCAACTGTCGCTGGCTACGCCCTCAATGCGGCATGGCTAGCAACGAATTAATCAATAAGTCGGCTATACTTAACCAGTGCGAGTGAAGCTCAAACCTCTCAAAGGCTAAACCACAAACAAAGGCTTGGCCGCACTTAAGATGTGGATAATTACGATGAAGTCCAGGGCTGCTTTTTTAAGACAAATAAAAAGGACTAAATATACAAATAGGAAATTTGGTGTGGCTGGTGTGGTATAAACATTCGCACCAAATACGAGTTTTACTCCGTTTTAAAGTGAACAACGTTTTCGATGCTATTGCATTTCGTGCGATAGTTTCACTAGGGACTGCTTTGTGCTCAATAAAATTGTTGTACTCCCAGCATAAGTTTTTATTTGGATTCTAGTCTAGCAGGAGTTTTAAGTCTTTAATGAAAATCAATCTTGGCCACCTGAATCCATTGAAATATTATCACTTCAAAATTTCAAAACAATAATTTCTATGAAGTTGTTTTTGAGCCAAAAACTCCTCTTTCAAGTACTCAATTTACGCAACAAATGCATATGAATCAAATCTCTTATTTCGAAAAATATTTTTGTTCCATTCATCAGAATCAAGGCATGCACAAAAAATTTTACTTTTCGAAAAGTATCACTTCAGCTTTTCCTTGTTTCTTTTCTTTTGAAAATTTTATTTCATGAGAACTGTAAGCAAAACTAATTATTTCCATTTTACATTCACTACACACTCTTGATACATAAACGAAATTTATGAATTTGTACTGATACCGCCGAGCTTCTAAGAAATTGAAGAAAACAAGAACAGGCACAAAAAGCGAAACTTAAAAGAAAAAGTAGAATAAACACGACTGCCTCGAGCCAAAGCTCAAATAGAAGTTTTTTTGCTGTTATGGTTCTCCTCAATTCCTTGCGGCCACTTACAAGCGAGAGCAGGTAATCACTTCAAGGATGTACTAACTTTGGCATGCGTATGCATTCACGTGTATGTGTGTACGTGCTCGATGTGTTGGTTTTCATCCATCTGCCTCTGCAAGCTAAGTAGCTGGCAGAAGAAGTGTCACTCAACTCCAACGGCAGTCCCGAGTTAAAGTAATGAGTGAATGAACACTTGAGAATTTCCCCCATCACTTGTGCCTGCTGCTTTATTTGCTAATGAGAAATTTAGAGTATTTTTTTTCTAGAGGTTTAATCCTTCTATTTTGGCCCCTCACTTCTAATACTCTTTCATTCTGATTATTCGCTTGCTAGTAGAAGTATTGTATTTTAGATATTTCGTTTACAAAAGAAAATAATATTTATTTTCTGCTTCCGTGTATGACTTTAGGGCAGTATTCAGCTTTTTGTTCCATGACAGCAAACTGGGTCAAACAACACTAAATAACTGCCTGTACTAACAACAACAACAAAAATAAGCGCAGCTAAACTGAAGCATAAAAAATAGATAAAACCAGAATAAAAAATGTTACTTTTTATTTACAAAAAAAAAAGAGTTAAAGTGTAAAAACGTTAAAATAAACTTTGCCTCGTTGAAGAAGTTTTTAAAGTTGTTCAAGTTATTACATCAAAATAAAAAAGATGTACAAATAAATAATAAAAAAAAAACCTTAAACACAGACAAACAAGCAGTGCACAAATTCAGTAACTTTTAGGGAAAAAACGCAAACAAACAACTCGTACTACCCTCGCGTATTGAAAACTTTTTGGACGGCAATCTCAATTAAATAATTCTGAGTCACAACCAAAGACTCATATGCGGGCGTAATAAAAGCAACATGCAGGAATGTGATTGTTTTGAAAAAATCTTGAGTAAAGTTTTAGTTTGTATTGCTCTGGGAATTTGTATATTGTCAGCCATTTCACGACCAAAACATTGGGGTTCTGCAACATGTACTTCTTCTTCTTGTTCTGTACAGTGCACAATAAAAGATTTCCGCAGTGTTGTTATTATGTTTCGCAGAGAAATCAAATTTTTTTTTTTTTTGAGCTTGGACCACTACTCAGGGGACGACCATATGGATGCAGTAACTGAGCATCATGGTACTAACACTTTCAAATGTTCTGCAGTGCAACGTGGCAATTGATTAGTAGTCTGAAAACCCCTGACAGTTATTTTGACACTTCTCAATTATTTGTAAAGACTCACTGCCTGATTCGGTGAATAGTTTCAATTTTGTTCGCTTGCATGCGTTCACTTTAATGTCATAATTTGAATTTTACAGCACCGCGCCAGATTTTGAATGAAAAACAATGATTTAAGGCTGCTTTGTGTTGTACGAAATTTTTTTTTTTTTTTTTGGGAAAAAACAAACATTCAAACAACCAACAAAATTAAAAGTTTATTTGTAACAGTACAAAAGTGATTGCACTGCATGCAAAACAACAATAACATCAACAGGCTATTGCGTGGTCATTGCAGTTACGTGCCTACAAACACACATATTATTTACAGAGCGCACTTTAAAGTGTAAAGTCCTTTGCAATTAAATAATTGCTAACGACAGGAATTTATATTAAAACATGAATTAAAAATATCCATGTCTGCTCTGTAAACCAAATTGTTTTCAAATGCACAAATCGAGCAATTGCCGCAATAGGGTCACAACTCAGAAAAGTTTGTTTTGTAGAAAACGCATTTAATTTTATTTTTTTAATTGTAAACAACAACTTAAAAATAAAATTCTTGTTTGAGTTACGACACTGTTGTAGCAAAAGCTCGAAATGACTAGTTGGTGTTCTGCAACATACAAAATAAAGTGCAATCGGTAGAAACATTTGAATGTTTAATTTGCTATTTCGGCTTACAGCAAAAATATAAGTCGTTGAGAAAAACGAGAATTTACTCTAATTTGAACGGATTTAGATAAAAATGAAATTCATTTTGAAAGTCGCAAACAAATTTCTTGAAAAGTGTGCGACACAATCATGATGAGCCATTGCCTTTGCGAATCGTATGAAGGAACAGTAACAAAAGTCTCGTTGAAGTCTATTGTACTTCATTCACTACTCATTTTTCAAAAGTAAACAGGATATCATATGACTCACAGTCAAGCAGATATCTGATACACTCACAAAACTTTGTCAGTAAAATTAACTGAAAATACTCCTTGAAATAAATGAAACTTCATTTAAAAACCGTCCTACTTACTTTTCATTTGAATTTACTTATTACTTCATTTGATTTTAAATGTTAAAAAATCTACGGAACCCAATCGGTAAAAATAATGATTTTTTCCTTTATTCTTGTAAAATTTGGTTTATTTTTTCTTAGGTGGTCATTTTATTTAATTATAGTTTTCTATCTGTTTTATCTCCTTTCTCAGTTCGCTAATTTAATTTTTGTACTGCAAAGCCTCTGCTGAGATTCGAACATGTAGCATCTCGACTGGAAAGCCATCCAGCCATCGCGACAATCAGAACAAGTTCAAGAACAATCAATTTAAGTAAAGAGGATGTATGATACATATGTATGTAGAAACCAAATTATATAGATGTATGTACGTATTAACAGCCTGGTTCCTTCGTGTATGTGTAACATAAGTTACTACTGTCACTATTAATTGTCAGCGAAAATCCGTATTTATCTTTAGCTAGTTTCTTAAGCAACTATACAAATCAGTTAAAATTAAAATTTCATTCCGTCTTAAACGTTTTGTCATTTAAAACTAACTGCACTGATTACTTCTAGAATAAAGTACGGCCAGTCAGTGCAAATATATTCTGAGTGTACACATGTTACTATTTCAATCTACTCACTCATATAAGTAGAGTGATCAGAAATTATTGTAAGCAAAGTGGTTAGTTAATAGAGGAATGGGAGTGAAATTATTTCAAACTTTTTCAATCGGTTTGTACAACCGTAACGTTATACATTTTCAAAACAATAGATTTTTCAGTTTTATCAAAGTGTGCATTTTTATCTTCGAGAATTCTCTTTAATGTCTAGAAACGATAAAATTTTCTCCAAAAGAAACCCGCGCCATTAAATGCTTTGAATGCAAAAATATTAACAATGTGTTGCATTTTTATTTATTTTAGCATTTCTTTCCTTTTCTGCAAATTAAATACCCCAGTACAATTTTGAAGCTCCTTCTTTTTGTATCCTTTCCTACAAGGACGTCGTTTTTTTTTTTTTTTTTTTTTTTTGTTGCCAGTTAATATATGTATTTATGTTTTCAACTTGGGTTTCCGTGCCTTGTTTGCTTGCATGAATTCGTATGAGTGTTTATATTTGAATTTTTTAAGTTTGACATCATTACTTAGTTTTAGAATAAAATTTATTTGACTTTTTAGCAAACATTTCTCTTTGTTATTCCATTTAAAATACTTTGCCTTCTTTAAAATGTATTCAACAAACAAAAAAGGAAGAAATAATAAATGGCTTCGAAAACATTGTACATAATTTACTGTGTGCTGATGTCGATGCGGATGTGAACCTCAGAGTTTAAGTGAATGTGTTTGTATGTATGCGCTAAAATTCGCTAATACAAAAGTACAAACACACATATGCAAACATTTATGCGGCGTAGCGTAATTTTGGGCAAAAGTGTGCTCAGGATCCCCAAATGTTTCTGAAGTTGTCAGCTGCTGAGGTGTGTGTGTGTGTGTGTGTGTGTGTGTGTGTGTGTGTGTGCGTGTGTGTGTTCGTGTGTGTGTATCGGTGTGGGTGTTTTTCCCCTCTTTTTAACTGACAACGCTGATATAACTTATGCATTAATTTCTTTTTATTACGGCTGGTATCTAATGATTATGCTTACATGCATCAAGAATAATTTCATTAAGTGAACTTGTTAATAAGTCATAAATAAAAATGAAAAGTGTAATTTATATTTAAGAACAGCTGTAAATAAGTAGATTTGAATGAGAGCGTTGGCGGAGGTCTCGGTCGCAAAATTATGCAGCATAAATGGCAATTTCGCGTGTTCCGTCCTGCTTTTAAAAGTAGTTTCTTACTACTTAGTCTAGTCTTCGGAATGCAATCTGTTCAATCGGAAGTTTAAGAGCAAGAAAGAGACAACAACCCGTATTAAGAATGAGTATTACAATATTCAAATATGAACTTAATTATTTATTTGCTTCAAGAGCCAATTGAAACGTATTAATTCAGGTCCAAAAATAGATGTTTTCTAGAAACATTTGTAAGTTATATTTTTGGACCTTGGCCGCTAATCGTGGGACTTCTATTTACTGGAGTCCTTTTTAAATTAATGCACATTTGTAAACAATAAATGTCAATTTCACGCAAACGAAAAGCTGCTACAAAAATTCGTGTATTCAATTTTGAATAAATTAAAATAACACATCTCAACAAATAATTCCCAACAAGTGAATAAAAGTACATAAAAAGTCCAAAGCCCGCGTCCTCACATTTCATTTATAAAGCTGAAACCTTGTATGGTTTGCGAGACTTTTAAGAATTTGAATTTGTCATATTAGTTGAAAGCACTTTGTTTATTAAAACATACATACATACGTATGTATGTATATGTACATCATGCAGTCGAAGCACAACTTTTTTTCTCAGCAAAACAGATTCTTAACAAAAATAAAAATATTTCTAGCAGAACAAGTTCTCTGACAGGAAATTAAGATGATGGAAATGGTTTAATTTAGCGATCGTAAAAATTCGTTTGCAGTCTACACACTGGAGAAGGATTCAAGCTATTAAATTTATATTAAATTACGAACAGACAAAATATAATAGTGACAGTTTAAAGGGATCTCCGTAGCAAAGAAACTGAAACCCAACAAAAACGCTCCATGTAAATATTAATATTTTTATGTTTCGGTAGCAAAATCATAAATCTGTCCTTAAGGGACGTAAATAAAATGTCATAAGTACGTTAAAAGACAGGAAACGCTTACAGTCCCAGTCTCATCAAGCTCTTGAGCAAACGAAAAAAAAAGTCTCGAAATTGTTCCCAAGTGTAATGTAATGCGAACCCCACACACAGAGATAAGCCAGCCAACATCGACCATCACCAATACAGACCACCACCACCCCGCCACCACATTTTCCTCATATTAAGTACCAGTCTTCTTTCTAGTCATTTATTTCTGTTCCACTGATTGCTCTGTTAAGTTTTAACATTTTTGTACGCCCGCGAAACGCTTGGATATGCTGCTTTATGTGATTAATGATTTGTGATTATTTAGCCAGTCCTTTTTACACTTTTCTGCTTTTTTCCCTTTGCAAAATTCTCAGTAAGTGTAAGTGTATGTGATAGTGTTTGTGTTTGCTATTGTTTGTCAGGTTTAATTACGTGTTGTTGATGCTCTGCAAGCTAAAATAAACAAACAACTGCGAATTTATTTAGAATCTATTATCGCGTGAATTCAGTGGAACGTGGTTAATTAATTTATAATTAGAATCAAAAATGTGTTTTCTTCCTTCCCTAATCGAATAAAGGTACTTAATTAAACATTTAATACAATTTCGTTATGTTATGTTTTTACACTATTAAAATGCAAATTGGTTTTCTAATTTTTGCATGCGATAGCATTTCCGTGTGAAGAAATTTCAAGTCAAAAGTTAAAGCTAATTTCAGTTTCTTGTATGGGAGCACCCATTATTTCCTAACTTTTTACTGTTTTTGGTGCTTGTTGTTGTAGAGTCTATGTAACCACATATCACATGCAAATTTTAAGTACGACTCAAAAGTGACAGATACATTTGCTAATTTACACAGTTTCTTATATGGGCAGTCTTTTTAGTTTTTTAAGGATATGTAAAAAATATCACAGTTGTCCCCAGACGTGGCTTGATACTAATCAATATTAATTTAAATAAATTTAAAAAAATTCTGAAACTCAGTTTCTTACTTTGCCTGGCATTGCCCTTCTTGCTAACTGGTCGGAGAATCGCAAAAAAAATTTAACATGCCAAGCAGAAATTATTCCTGAGCCCCACGTTTGGTGTTTCAGCCACTTCTAAATAAAATAAAAATAGGAGCGATCGTAGACATCAGTATTTCGAAGACCCGTTGAAGGGTCAAGAGTATCTCTTCAATTTTATTTATTGGCCGGTAGATAGAAAATAAATGATTTTTCTTGTATTGTATTCCAACAATCAGTGACTGTAAATTCGATATTAAATTGCTGTGATTGCGCTTCCTTTGGCGTTTGATATTAATTTAACACTACTTAATATTAAAGTAACATAGTATGCAAACTACAAGCGAGTCGATTGGGCCATTCGAGTGAAATAAAACAAAGTTTAAGTGCATTTTTACAAAATGTTTAATTCTTTCGCAAATACTAGAAAATAAATTGTTTGCTGTGTATTGCGTCAAGTCGCCGCTTTTTGGTAGTGTTCAGTTTTATTTCTTTGCAAGAACTGTGTGCGATTATTTTGAGCACCTTTTCGCTTTTCGAACCATATTCTCTACTACTCGTAACGGCAAGGAGTATTTTTGGTTTCAATTTCTTCGTACGTAAATATTGATGAAAAATAAATAAAGAGAAGTATTTTCTTAAATCGCAATTCTAAGAATATTCGTCTTAATAATGATTTTTTAACGTTATTTTCCGCTCAACAACACAAGGGCCTGCTGCTTGGACCATGAGTTAGTTGTCTTCTCTGTGCAGTAAAAGCGTTTGATGTGTGTGATTTTGTGTGTGCGTATGCGTGCTGCTTTTTTGACATCATATGCTCGCTGTTGAAGGGCCATAAATTGCTGTTCCTTGCTCGGCAATGAAATTGTTAATAGAAGTTATAACTTTTTTCTTGGATGCTTCTGTGGTGCGCGTGTTTGTGTTTTCATTTGCTTGCGGTTTTCCCTTGTCGAATGCCTCATACACAAACTGTGTACATTTTAAAATGTTTAGTTGTAGCAAATTAATTCTTATGTTGAGTCTGTTCTTACAAATTCAAAGTTGAAATACATATTTTTGGTACAACTTACGCCATCTAAGCAGAAGTTCAAGGCTGGAAAACGTTGTGTTTTTCGCTTTCTTTCTTTGGTTGGCTTTTTGTGCTCTACATAATTTTGTATGTAAATATATTAATAAGAAAAAATAAACATTAAAAAGTTTCAATAGACGGCCTTCAGTTTGTTTGCACAGTTGTAAATTTAATAAAGAAACTCATTTAAATATAAAGAAATAAAGTCTACATTCATTATTTCATTTATGTTTCAATGAAATCAAATCTCTTTTACAAAATTACTATTTCTGCTTTACTTTATTATAAATTGTAATACAATATTTATGTGTGTATTATGTTTTATCTGAAAAAAGGCCAAAAGAGTATGTTTGTATGTATATCGACTTTTATTATGAGTTTGGTTTTTCAATCAAAAGTATTCTGAGTTGGTTCATTTGACACACATTTGCCCAAAATTGTTTTCGTGCTGCAAACGAAAATTGATTTCTTGTGTTCTTCTTTTTTTGTGTGTGATTATAATTTACACATTTTGACTTTTCAATAAAATCCATTTTATATTATTTGCTTAATTTTAAATAATTCCCACAGCGATGTTGGGTTGTTTCAAAAGTAAATTTATTATTCTATTTTTCTCTTGCAATCTCATCAACAAAATCCATCTAAAAACTCATCAATTTAAGACAAATACTCACACACACACAAACAGTACGCACAAACAGACATCCACTTTTTTACTATAAGGTGCACGAAATATACACATCTAAGTACATACATATGTATGTATACCTTGTATTTTTACTTGTACTTGAATTATGATAATAACTGAGACAATTTGTCGTCGCCCATAAAATCAGGTATATTGTGACAACAAAAATCTCTGGAGTGTTGAAAGCTTAGCTCCTGAGCATAGTAGAAGGGAAAGAAAGTCCACAAACAATTAATGCTGGGAAATGAAACTACACAAGCACAAACACCAACACCAACAACACGAAAGCGCACAATCAAGAACAAAAACAGAATCAGCAGAAGTTTCGATTTGTTAAAGTCACAAAAAGTCATTTAAAGAAATATCTAATACAAACAAAAAGACACACAATCATGCACACACACTCACGTACATGCACAACACTGGCTCGCATGAGTATGATGTATGCTTGTGTGTATAAAAGTTAGTATATTCACTTGGCGGTGCCCTCAAAAATATCCTAAAATTCTATATTTGTGTGGTAATGTATGTGTGTGTGTGTGTGTGTGTGTGTGTGTGTGTGATTACTGATTTCCATAAACGTATTGTATTGATGTGTTTTTGTAGTTGTTGTTTTAAATCTTGAATAGAAATTTCATTACGCAAACAAATAAAATATGTACAATAATCGTATCGTTGACTGAAAGCGTGTATCGAAGCAGAATTTACTTCATGTTTTCATGCAGTACATACATATGTATGTACTATATATATCTTTTCAGATACTGCTTCCGTAGAAATTTAAGGACAACAAAACATACAATCAGTAACGAACAAATCTTGCTTGATCAACTGAATTCTTATATATAGATATTTTCTACAAAAATAAAAGACATGCACAACTTCCATATTAATCTATCGAGATATATTTTTATATGTATGTAAATGGGGGGCCGATATAAAATGACAAAAATGTTTCTTTTTCCGATAGCTTTTAGTACGAGAGAAAAAGTTCACTACAACATATCAAAAGAACTATTTCCAAATTGTAATTTAATTTATATTTCAGCCTTTAAAAGGGGTTTTATCACTACTTGCATATGCAGACATACATGTGCATACATTTGTATGTCTAATTTAAATGCACATTTCACGGACACTTGGTGAATGGTATAGTACTTAAGAAAGCAGTATTGGAATAACTTCAAATGACGTCGTAGAACAGGAACTGATAACGATTGATAGTCAAAATGCGTGATAGTCAAAATTTAATCAGAAAAACTGAATTAAAAATTTGTTAATAAGCAAATATACAACGATATATAAGTTTTCTATGTGAAACAATTTAAGAGCCATACGCTCTCAAAATAAACTTTTCTCCTATGTTCGCTGTCCTCTCTGCTAGTGGTGAGCCACTTTCAGTGTTATTCAATGTATTTGTGCGTATGTGAATAGGCGTCTCTACGTATTACAAAATCATAGACACACAATTTTTCATAGGCATATAAAACACTCACTTCTAGACACATTCTCTTGCCTTTTTGTTGAGAGAACTCTTAAGATTTTTTTGTTATGAACTCTGCAAGTGTATTTTGTGGTAAACATTTTTGTTTCGTTTTTTCTGACTGACTTTTTCTCCTAGTCTTCTTTCAAATAACTGCAGGCTATTACCATTTGCCACCATTACATTGTAAACCAAATAGAGCACAGAGCTAGTGCGTTTGAAATGATGATGACTATATCTTTGTGTGATTGAATGCCCAACAAACATCTTGTAAAGTACCAATGGAATCAGTTCCGATTGATAATTATCTATTGGGCTTTCAAGTTGAGTTTTTTCCTTATAAAGTGAGAAATATTTTTTTATGGTATAAATTCAATTGGTATAAATTCAATATGGTATAAATTCAATAAAGAGTAAAGTTGATGACTTATTAATCGGGGAACAAGCCATGGTTGGTTCACGTCCATCACAACGATTACCCGATCTTTTCCTTACCGACCGTATATATTTAATCTACTGCTCAACTTTCAATTTTAACCTTTATTTTTAAAAACCTTTTACCAAACCTTTTAATAAATTTGTTACTGCAAAAATATCTGAATTATCGCTGCAGTTCTTGTTGTGGACTTATAAAAATAGTTGCAGATATCACTGATGTGCCGCTATCTTTTATTTCGCAATTACGTCAAACGATAAAGATAAAATTAACCGTCCCTCGTTTTAACAAATCTATATACTTAGTATAAAAGTTAGGCACTTGCTAATCGTTTTTTTTTTTCAACCACTAGACTTTTTTCTTATTTCAAAGAGGTTTTTCTTGTTATTTCAAAGAAAAATTGATATCGCTAACGTTTCCATCAGTTTTATGCTCTTTGACCTCAGATTTTGGTTTATAAGCAAGTCAGAGAAAATAGTCTTAAAAACCTTAACTTTACAGATAGTTCGTTTTACAACAAAAGCAGCAAAGCTTAAAAAGTCCTTCAATTGCACTATACTAAAATTCTAAAAGAAATAGCTTTGTGATAGAAAATTCATTAATTGTACCTTGTATTTAATTATAAAATTCGAAAATTTTTATTGAATTTAAAAAGGCATTAATTAGTCACTAAAATATTCCGCTGAATCTTGATTTTAATAATAAATAAATAAATAAGAAGAAAGTCAATTACAGTGAAGAATATTCCTTAAAGACCCAGTCATTATGTGGCTGCTGAGCAAATGAGTTTTTCAGATATGTTTACTATATCAGTCAAAAAAGCTAACTAGTCGAGCATTCAGGTAAAACTCTCATGAAAACAAAAAAGAAAACACTAATAGTCATGACGGTCCTCAGTAAGAGAGAGCATGTTATTGATAAGCTACATGTAGATGTACGAGTTCAAATATCGCAGCTCTTTATTTTCGGCACAATACACTTGCTTATCAAAATTAAAAAATATATATAAAAACTTTTTAAATCGTAATCTATATGATTTAATCAACAACAGCTAATCAACTCATCAGTAGACTTGATTTCGTTGATTAGAAATGTCGTCGGCATATATACAGCTGAAAAAGACAGCAAACATTTCGAAAAGGTTAATTTTTGGACTTAAATTAATACATTTCAATTGGCAAATAAATAATTAAGTTATTTTTGTAAAATGTTTAATTTGTACTTGTTTTGCTATAGTAAAATACATGCTGAATTGTTTTTTGCACGATATAAAAGATTTTATTAATTAAAATTTATGTTAAATTGCTTTTTCAGGCTCAAGTTCAACTCTTGGTTTGTCACTTTTAAATCAATATTAATTAAGTAAAGAAAAGTAAAATTTTTATAGCTAGGTGGACAACCGGCTGTTTTTGGGTAGCAAACATCCTTCATCAGCACCCTATGAACTTTGGACGTGTAAAATTTCACAATTTTGGCACAGCCGCTTTAACCACTCGGCAACCAAAGCTCACTTTCACTCACTTTTACTTTCTATTTATATACTTAACTAAGATTAACCAAAGAGCTGATATTTTTGCAGTTTGTTATGGATGATTTTTTGTCATCTCAGAAGACTGTTATTTGCTCTTTATATGAGAGTTTTTTTTTCATACATGTTCTTGTTTGTACCATTGAGATCTAGATGCTCATTTATTGATACAACTTGAACATACACGCCAGGCCATGCGTTGTTTGTTAACATTTTTATTGAAATTAATTAATTTTGAGTTTATTTGAACATTTTTAAAATTTACGTTTTTTCTGACGTTTTTGACGTTTTTCTTTCCAAAATTTTACGTTTTCTGAAAAAAAAAAAATTTCTAACACCCCTGAATGTGGCCCCCGTGCGTATGCCTAACAAATATTACATGTAGTTCTTTACCGAACAACACTCATACGCAACCGTAGTACGAGTATGCCAGCTTTCCATAACGTGACCAAATTAAAGACAACAGCCGCTAAATAGATGTTGATTGGTAAATATTTCATGGGCGATATCTTTATGTTAGGTACACTTGAGCATTAACTTCCATACTTGCCTACCGCGGCCTGC
Source organism: Sturmia bella (assembly GCA_963662145.1). NCBI lineage: Eukaryota > Metazoa > Arthropoda > Insecta > Diptera > Tachinidae > Sturmia > Sturmia bella. The sequence goes on along the minus strand of OY759170.1, from coordinate 79,644,497 downwards.
CTGCTGCAAAAAAAATTTGAGATGTTCATTAAATTACAGTATTCGAAATATGAGTTGCTGAAAAGTCTTAAAGTTGAAAAGTTCAACTTAAGTTTGAGTTTCCAGTTATAACCCACCGATTGTTTTTACAACTCTTCATTATTCAATCAAGTGCATAATTACGTCTGCTAATAAAACTGTTAACTGGGTACGAATAAAAGAAAATTTAACTACTCAAAGCAGAGTTCATAACAAACCACACGCGTCTATTAACATGATTTCGAATAATTTTACTTGCCCTTTATTATCGACATGGTGCTGGAAATTGCATTTTATATTTTGAAGGGGAAGATGAACACGAAAATTGTGAAAGTTGCTCGATTAAAAGAAAACAAAATATTCTTCGTACGTATCTTTCCTTTTTCAATTAGTTTTTATGAAAGATGCCAAAAAAGGTAATTGCCACAGGCAACAACAAGAAACTTAGTTGCAATTACAAGAGTTTTCAGCAAACTTTGCAATCTAGTTTCCAAATTCAATATTTTTAATAAACTCAAAAAGAAATAAATAGTAAAACTTGACCTATTTAAAAAATGTTATTAAGATACATGGAGTGCGGGGTGGATGCAAACTAAAATATTATTCTTCACCCCACTTTGTTTTAAAGTTCAGGCCACGATTTTTGAAAAAGATCGCACAAACTACATCAGAGTTTTATTTGCAAGAGTAGTATCTCGAAAAACGAAATGCACCTCGTTGGCAAAGCAGAAAAATTTGTATGGAATGGGTTGCATAGTTTGTCACAGTATTCGTACATTATGCAGGATCCCTCCATTTGTATTCAATTGACAGAACAAATCACATAAAAGATTTGTTCCTAAGAAATGGATGCTGCCGTTCAGTGCTCCCGTTGAGTACTGGTCCAAAGCAATGTATTATGTACGTGTCTTCATTTAAAGTCATGACATTATAAACTAAACATCATTATAAAATAAACATTAACCAAGGAGGTATACATACAAACCAAGATTAATTAAAACTAAATGAGAGTATCATATTTGGCTAAGCGACGTGAGATGTTGGAAATTCCTTTGGGCCTTCTACTAAGCTATTTTTATTACAACATCATCTTTTTGGAGCTGAGAATACTTTTAGCTCTCGTACACATAAAATTTATCTCGGTTATTCATTAACCGACAGTATGTATAAACAGTTTGCAAACACAAACGTCAAAAAGTCAAGTATATTTTTGCAGAAATTTGATTTTAGCAGTCTACAGACGGACATCGCTCAATGGACTTTTCTATCGACACTGATTCAGACTATACTAAATTCTATTAGGAATCGAAAATCGAAATTGGGCAAATTACAAACGAAATGCCAAACTTGTATGTACCCTTAACGATTGTTGCTATTGGTATGAAATTTAGTGCTTTGTATAAATGCTGTTGCAGATATACAATATTTCATAAACACATTATTTAGCAATCGCCACAGCTTTGTGTGGTGATGGTATGTGCGATGAAGCTGATATCAGAAAACGCATGGATCACGTGCTTGTCGATTTGGAGAAGAGAAACAAAAGTTTACTTCACTCTAATATAAACTTTATTTTTACTTAAGCCAATAGCATGTGCAGCGAAACATCAACTTTCGTATTAAAAATCCTAACTTCCTTTGAATTACAGCTTTGAACTATAACTTCTTTTTGATTCTCAGGCCAAAGTGCAATGGCATTGTTTTTTTAAATAGCGCTTCATGAGATTAGAACATTCATTTATGTACATTCATTGGAGTATGCAGAAGACTGACTCTCGAACCAGCTAATTGTTGACGCAGTCATTGCAAGTCATATTTTGTTGAAGTTGAAGCGATGTTTGTCTTCCTTGCTTTATGTCTTCGCAGTCCTATTGTCCTCGCTGACACTTGTAGTTAAACACGTTTTCAATTTTCTTTTTATTGCATTTGCAGGTGATGTTCGCACAAGTCTTGCCTGCTGCTGTCACTGCCGTGAGTGGTTTGATAAGTTATTCATTCTTTAGCTTCATAATGGATATTTATGTTTTTTAAAACAGTTCTATTTGCATTCCTTCATCGTTGCATTCCTTAATTAAATACGTTACGTGTATGTTTTTCTTGTTTTTTTTTTTTCTTTAAGATTTTAAAAAAACTTTCTTATGCAGATCGCCAGTTTTTATTAGCATATTAAAATTCTATGTTTTTCAAAACGTTACTCTCTTGAAAAAAGCTAAGCCGTCATGTATAAATTAACAATATTCAATTTCGTGCAATTTGGATGTTTCAAGTGTTGAGTTTAATATTGTTTGCATTTCATTTTGCCATTTCCCATGACAGTTGATTGTAATCTATGTGTATGCATGAAGCTGAAACTACATTTTTCATTCAAGTGTTAAACGAAATATAACAGCTGATATACATAAGTGTAGCAAGCTTCTATTGGGTTTTACCAATAGTTGTATTTGTCTCCTCTTGCCAACTAAACTCATTAAGTTGCAAAGAGGAAATGATACTAAAAGCGAAAATTGAACATAGACTTTGAGAATCGGAGAAAATGTCAAAAATAATTCAATAAAGCTAAATTGAATTTACAATTTTTTTCTTTAACATTCTCCTCGTATTGCTACAGATGACACCGAGGCGAAAGTGCTTTTAATGGAAATTCTAAATGACAAGACACGTAATAAGTACAAGTGGTGGGAGTACTTGGATTTCGAAGGCAAATATTTATTAGTTTCTTTCCATCTTCGATGTGGTGCACATACATACAAACGTATTTATATCTGTTCAGTATTTTAGTTGGAAATTTACATTTCATTTACATATACAATATATTTTTTCTGTTTATGACAGTTTTTACCTCTCTGCACATTTAATAACCGTGTTGTTGACAGGTTGCATTTGATTGACTTCCACACAACTACAAACATCTTCTACTGATGATGACGATGATCACAACAATTGTAATAATGACGATGACGTGCACTCGCACCCCCTCTTAAATCGTTATCAGGCATAATAGCAACAGCAGAAAATAAAGTAGCAGCAATAGCGAAGCCGTCGTCTTTATCGTCAACACCATTTAAGAATTGGCAGGTGCAGTGAACTTATTCACAAAAACGAAAACAACAACAATGAAATCAATATCATCATCATTATTATGATGTTGAGGGATAACTGACTTTAACCACATACATATGCATGTATACGTTACGCTTCATATGACACACTATTTATGAGTGTCTATATGCGGTACAAACAAATCACCGGAAAATGTAGCAAGGCATTCTGCGGAAGGCCTCTTAAAATTTACTCCACGTCAGCTAAACATACACAGGTACGATGTGTATGTACTACTTGAAGACGTTTCACATGTTTAGGAAGATGCCTGTGTCCATTTAGATCAAGTTCTTCATTCCAAAATATAAAGAAAATTGGTTCTGCCAGGTTAGGCCTAGTGTAGGGCCCATCTACAACTTATTTTCCACCTTTTTTGTCATCAATCAGGCACGTGCGTATGTGTGTATGAAAGTAGAAGTGACACATTATTACAGAACCACGAACACAACACATTGAAGCCTTAATTGTGACAGTTTGTGAATTGTGGAAACGTGTCGACTAAACAACCACAGTTTCAAATCAAAACTGTCAGATACAAATTTTAGTTTTATACTTTTTTGCATCTTACTTCGTACTAGAATCAATTCTCAAATGTAGTCTGTTGAGCTCATACATTTCAGGCTTCTAATGATGTGCTCGTTACGGTTGGATATTACAAAAATTATTTCAATTGAAAAAAATGGGATTTTACTCTAACAAGGAGACCTCTTTTAATTACATTTCTAAAACGAATTCATCAAATTCTTGTAGGCATCGTTTGTGTTAAACAATTTTTAGAAATTCTCAAAATGCTTCAAAGCGGCACCCCTTTCAAAAACACACACTTTTTGTATAATTTTATTCACTTTTCTTTTTTAATGAAGTAAATGGATTTGTTAAATTATTATGTTTTCTATTTTATTGTTTAGAAACTTTAGCACAAGCTCTATACATTCCGCAAATATTTTATAAAATTTTTTGCTCATTTAATTGAGTTAATAAATAATTCTATAAATTACTGTTTAACAGTGAAGTTATTGTTGTTGCTGTTGTATTGTCAAGCTTTTAATTAATTATGCGGAAACTTGTAAAACGCATAACAGAAAAGCGAACAATGGTATTTGACAAAAATATGTAATTGAACTGAATTGACCATAGAAAATAGTTAGGAAAATTTAAATGTTTAACATAAAACTCCGGACAAAAATAAAAATAAAATCATTTATTCTGCATTGCAGGATTTTAGCTTATGCCTCGCAAAAATATTAAGTCAAAGAAATTTGTTCAAGTGACTTGCTTGCAGGAATAGTGCTGTACATGTGATTCAGTACAACTAGCTTCGAAATCGCAGATTACTATATTGTCGTACATGCAAAAAGATATCACTTTTGAGATCGATGGCATGTCATAATGTATGTGAACACTGCTATGAAGAAACCAAACCAAACACGTTGTGAATCTGACCGTGTAATCGCAGGCTGGTATGTAGAGTACTGTGAACTATAAAGGCGACTAGATAAATGATTTGCTCTATAGTGACTTAATTTACACTGTTTGCTGAATAGCATGCCTTCAACCGGACCCAATTTACCTCTACCCTACAGCATTTTAAGCTTCAGCTCCGTTTACAATTACTTTTTCAACAAAATTCGGATGGAAAGACTCTCAAGTTCTAGATTGGCGTGCTACACATTTCTTATCGACTTTGTTTTACCTTACCAGGTGTAATTATGTTCATCGTAGTGCCCAGGAATATTAAAATATGCCATCTTGGAAAACATAACACCCAAAAGTAGCTTAAGCCCGTATGATACTTCATTTTTCTTTCATTAATTGGTATAGAATTGATAGAAAGAAACAGCAATTGCTATAAAGAACCAAATATACGAAACGTAAACAAAACTGGTATCTATTTTGTAAGTGTTGTATTCTTTTTATATCAAGAAAGCGCTAGGAAATAAAAATGTTCCAAAAAAAAGAAGCATTAAATCGCAAAAATTGTTCATAAACCGCTGACACAGCAACATTCAAGTCTGAAATGTGAATTTTAAGTTGAAAAATTAAACTTTTTTTCGACATAACCTGATTTTTCATCGATAACTTCAACGAAAATGTTGACAGTTTTGAAATGAAAGTTCATGGGACTTCAATAGGCGAAACCCAGATTTTCTAACAGAATGTCTGTTTGATACATCAATTCTGCTCTATAGCATGTACAAAAACAGCGAAAGGACCCAGAAGTATGATTGTAAATTGCTGTTCACATACTGCCCACAAATGTTGAATTATTTTATTTTGGAATACTCTAATGTTCAAGCTTAAATTATTTCTTGTCCACAAAACCGAGCCAAATGTCCCAAACTGTATGATTTTTTTTTTTTTTTTTTTTATTAAAAAATTTGTGATACTATCTACAAAAAATTTATCAGTTATTTTTTAAGTAGATATGTGCATAGCTTTTCCATACCTCTTATCATGATCCTGATAATTTCACAAGCAAAACTGAAGCTGTAGTTCTAATGTATTTAACAACTGAATCAACTTTTTTACTTTCTGATTTTATTGAAGTATACATTTGCCTTTCATCTCTTTGTGCTAAAATTTGTTGTGGTGCTTTTGTGCGCAAACCGAGACAAATTCAAGAGTATCTTACCTCTTGAAAGTGTAATACAATGGAGGATAGAAAAAATATTCTTAATTTAATAAAGACCTCAAAGAGTTGCTTTTGAATTGTGATGAAAAGGATAATTAATTTACAGAAGGCTTTTTAATTTGTGAACTGATGTTATCACTTTACTTTGGATGGCACCATCAGACAATAACTAATTGTTATTGCCCAGGCCTTTATCTTAAATGAAATACATTCCAAGCATTTAAATTTAATTTTAAGTAAATAGTATATAAAAGTCAAACAGAGGATTATTTAATAACTTTAACATCGTTTTGATACTCAGTCTCTTCGCTGTTTGTGGTTTCACTCAAATTTTTATTTACTTAGAAACAAAATCCTTCTTAAAGTCCTGCCGTAGTACACGTTTTATAAGGACGTAAATGTTTTTGTTCGCTCTGATTGCCACGAAGCTCATCAAACCCGCTAATTTAAATTTAAAAGTCAGGTGACAGCTGAAACAATGAACAGTCAGTTGGTGAAACTTTTTCAACTTACTTTCTGGTTTTAACATACAAAACATACATAAGTCTTGTTTTGACAAAACATACTGATGACAATAAATCAAAAAAAAATAGACAGTAAATTGTTGACATTCGATTAAGATCTCTGAGTAGAAAAATCAATCAATATTTAACACGCGATAGGTATTTCATTAATGTTTAAGCAGAAAAATTCGGCAAACTTTATCATTGTCTTTTTATATGTACATACGTATACACACACGCACAGTTGCATGTGCTCGTGAGTCAAATTAATAGGAACTGTAAATCTTTGCAACCATTTTGTCATGTAACAATCTGAGCAAACGATTAAAATGGGATGAGATTCAATATAATACTTGTAACACACTGCGTATCTGCTTGTGAAGCCAATCGACGCTACTTGACATTTTATATTTCAATGCGCGGGAAAGTAATGAATATTTAATCCGCTGATGCCATGTTTGCCACATTATATCAATTTTATCTCGCTGACACACGTTTGAAAATCTCAAAAATTAAATTGAATTAAGAAAAATGTACGCTTTGCTTCTCATAAAAGACTTTCTCCATTTTTCAAACAGTTTATTTTATTAGTTGGAACAGCAACAGCGACAACCGATATACATATATACATACATACATATGTATGTAGCTCGGCAAGAGATTGCTATTTGTAATAATTTTCTCTACAATGTCCAGGCTTAAAATTTTGTATACTAATTTTATAATTTCGTTTCAACTTCCTTTACAAAAAATTGAAACAAAAGTACAATTTTATATATTTATTTTCTTGAGCTAAAGGTCTGTTATTAAAATTATTTACACAATTATTTTAATAAAAGACCTTTAGCTCAAGAAAATAAATCTGTATATAAAATAAAAAAGGGGTCGGAAAAAACCAAATAACAAAAGTAAAATTTTTTTAGCACAAAGCCCAGTGATGGCATTTTTTAAAAATTACATTTTGAGACTGCAGTTGCTTAGATTATGCTCACGCTGATCATCGTTAAAGATATGCGATCTTACAAATTACAACGAAAACAAAAAACTTTCAAAAAACTATTTCAAATGGAATTTGTGTCAGTGGTGCTGTTTATAAGAATTAAATCATTTTGAAAAAATGTTTGCCATACCTGGGCCCTCCTTCTTTCTTCTTTCTTCCCATCACTGCAGCTGTGACAACGTTTATTAAAAGAAAGCTCAAGCCAACTTGAATGTTATAAGATAATTGTTGTGCTTTTCGTCAAGAGCGGAAAACTTTTTCTTGGCACGCAATGAATTACCAGCCTTCCATAGAAATAATTTGAGGATATTACTCTCAGTAATTCCAAGCGTTCTTTGTTGGATTTTTTGAGGCAGTTGTCGTTCTGGCCTCATCGGGCAGTGCTACCTACCATATTAGTACCTGTGCATATTAGTACCTGTTGAGCATTTACAGGCCAACATTAATGCTGCCCTTGCTAAAGATACGACCCCAAACAGTGCTCGAAAATTGGTACCATCGAACAGGAGTCTGTGAGGCCTGTACCGACAGTCACATGAATGAAATAATAAAAATTGTACTTCACAACAAAATAAGCAAATTTGGCCAAGTTTCAAACCGTTTGTCTCTTATTGCATTTTTAGATGTAAGCTTTTTACTTGCCCATCCGATAGAACACGAGAACAAAAAAAAACTAGAAAAAAAAACACCATCATCATGTATCCAGTGCTGGAAAAAATACATGCTTTGGTGTATTTAAAATACAAAATACAAATACTTTTTCTCCACGTATTTAAAAAACAAAATACTGCATTCTAAAAAGCAAGCATGTATTTGAAATACAGTGTACCAAAAATACATATGTATTTAAAATACAAAATACTTTTAATCAAAAAGGGTTTTTATTTCCATTCATAAACACCAGCCTTTCAAATGTGGTATCAGACAAACAACCTCTTGGTGGCGAATGAATAAAACCAGCCATCGAAAAAACCTAATGGTTTATTATTAAAAAAATATATTTTATTGAAAGCGAAGTAACGGAATTAAGAATGAAGTGACAATGAAAAAACGTTTGACCAAAGACTATATAAAATCTATCCAAGTCAACATCTGATTGACATTTCTTCTCTTCTTGTTTTAGATCAAAATGTCAAAAGCTGTTTTTCCTTATATTTTATTTGTTTAATTCTTTAACTTTCTGAAAGCTTAGCGACTTTCTCAATGTGTGTGCATTCAGTTGCATTTACTATGCGTTTGGTAATTAAAATGTAGTATTGCCATTTTTTTTGGAAATAGAACAGTAACAAAGTTTTGCGCCTTTAGTTGATGTATGAATGGAATATTTTTTTTTGCGCATATTTTCTAACATAAACTAAAAATAGGTATTTTGAAATAGGTATTTTGAGAGCACAATAATTTGAAATACGAAATACTAAAGCGCTTAGTATTTAAAATACAAATACATTCGTGAGACGTATTTAAAATACAAATACATGTATTTCAAATACTGCCCAGCCCTGCATGTATCATGAGCCAAACTGTGCTGGAGAAGCCAGTTGCCGCGGTGCCTGATGTCACTAGACATCAATCGCTCGCTTAGTTACAAGCAAAACCATAACAAATTTAAAAATGTTGTTGCTGCTTTCACTGTTTTTGCTCAAGCGAACGATATCGAGTGACATCGTTTGCTTGGCACATTAGAAACTATTTAGCAGGGCGATTGCTGTTAGGTCTTAACAACAACTAAAAGGAAGCTTATATTACCACAAAAGCACCAACCAGTTGGCAGCTAGAAGATTGTAAGTGGCTTAAATAAAGCTCCCAGAGAGATAACTTTAAGGATTTCCAAAAAGAATTTGTGACTCAGAAAAAATGCTAAGACCAACATACATGATATCGATTCGCAAGGTGATTGCGTAGTCATATGTGTGCATGTCTGATGCGGTCTGGCAAGTTGGCTTACGTCGCAAGTCCTTTCGTTTTAAAAATCATCTGATCTGAAAATTATTCTAAGTACTTAGCTTATAGCTATTAATTTGCTCAAGTTCAAGTTCCGCTCAGGTCGACTTAAGCCAATCGATACAGAAAATGAAGTGGCATATTTCAATGCTAAAGACGTACACGAAACATTTTGTCAACCATTTTGCATTGAAAATTCTGTTTCTTGTTTCCATTTCGGTCATAAAGTATATAATAAGTTGCAAGAACTTGTGCTCAGAGGAGTTTTCGAAATGAAATTGTGAGATAAATTAGTGCCGCATACTTAACTGCATACAAGAATACACATATGAAGGTATGCATTGCGGTTTTGAAATATGAAATTTGTTGTTAACTTCACTGAAATTGAGTCATCAATTAGAACGTTGTGTCTACAACTCGCACTTGAAATAAAATTCATATTTATCGAAAGTCATAAAAAGTCAATAAAATTTATTCGATTCCTTTCAGTTTGACTATAAAATGTTATCCTGATGAGCTTGGCATTGAAACCGCGCAATTGAATTGTAATCTTTTGGGCCAAATATGTAAGAACAATTTATGATTTTTTGTGCTCGTTTCAAGTTGCCGTTAAATTTATGGATGTATTTTACCATTTACAAGGCATAAAAAGTTTTTCTTTTTGTACAATTTTTATGATTTGATCGTTGTCGGGCACTTGTTTCTCGTAGTGTATCAAGTTGCGTTTAGGAAAAGCCTTAAGTTTATTAAGATTTAGAATGACTGTGAAAAGCAACTACTGCGACCTTAAACATGAGTCGAGATAAAAAAAAAGTTGTGTAACGCTTTATTCCAAACGTTTCTGATGAGCGCCTATTTGTCTGTATGTGGCTGGTTGGCTGAGTGACTTAGCAACAGAGTTAATGTGACAATATAATTTTGTAAACGTGTAGTTCCTTGTTTCTTGAATTTCTATAACGGTTATGCGATGTTTTTGTCTCTCTTTTCTCTTTTTTTAGTCATCCCTACAACTGCTTTGGGAAATTTGTTACTTAATAACAGAAAAAAAAAACAGATATTATGGGATTTGTTTAAATTCATTTGATTCGTCTAATGGTTTTGTGTTCCCCCGCTGTTTTGAAAGCTGTTCAACATGAGCATTGAAACACGATTCCTGATGATGACAATGTCTTGTCATGTGATCTGAGTTCACACAAACTCTGGTGTGTTTGTGCCACGTCCACACACATTTTCTTCTTCCTTTTGTCTGTTTGGTTTGTCTGCACTCTTTTGATTCGATTCATAAATGTCAAAATAAAAAAAATAACAATGAATATATATGTACATACTTTAAACAGATTCGAATCAAAGCTAAGTAAATGTTTTTCTATCTTATTGTTTTAAAGTATATTTTTTAGTCTGTTTTGCTTTGTATTCTTTGACATTCTTGACTGGCTTACTGGCAAAATATATTTTATTGTCCATGACAAATCCAAGCCAATGTTAAACTCACAATTATCTTTGGTAAACAAAAGATTTAGAACAAGTCAAATATGTTCTATGGTACTCTTTGTTTTTTCCATTAACGAAATTGTTTTTACACAAAACAGATTTTTTTTTCTTAGCAGCTTTAAATACAGCATATTTCTTGTTAAAACACAATTCATTTAGTATTCCCTTAAAGAGGGTAATGCGGTTTTGTAAGTCCTATAGCTTGTAATTGCAGACTTTGCTGACTTTGCAAACTTCATAAGAATTTGTAATCAGCTTTGAAAATCAACTCAAACATAACAAATAAAAAATGTTTAGAAAACTTTAATATTCCTTCGAATGTAAATCTGTTAACTTATTGAATTCTTTGTGCTGCAGTGTGCTTTAAATATGCTGTTTGCGTCAGTTCAGCTCATAAATAACCATGTTTATTGATCCCCCCCACTTGGGTTCTTCCATACAGACGAAACCATATTACAGCGACTTTGCTGCCCATCTGTGACAGCACCGATTTTCCAGAGCAGCAGAAACTGACATTTCATTATTTGTATTTTAGTATTAGCAAGAAATACTAAAGCATATAAAGCACTTTTCTTTAAATTAGATACTTGACTTCCTTAAATTAGATACTTCGTTAAATTAGAGACTTGACTTCCGCACGATGTAGGGCTTTACAGCTGCAAGAAATGTTGATGCCAGTGTATTAACTAGTAAGTAAACTTAAAAGCTAGTAAACTTTTTGATTTAAAATACAACTTTACAACCGCAGCAGCCGGGCCATAAGTACAAGAATAAGGTACAAGAAACAGACTTTCAAATTGAGAGCTGTGCTCGCACAACATGTTTTTTTTCCTCAAATATACATATCTGTAACTTTTGAGCAATTGCAAACAGATATATTACTTTTCCACAAAATGCGGAATATAAGCATGTACTACAATATGTTCTAAGTTATGAACTAAGAGGCACCCCATAGAAGAAACATACAATAAAGCACATGTTGCAGGGCAATACTTGAATTAACATCAAGTACTTAAAGCAAAAAAAGTGAAAGCTAGAACATGTTCCCTTTTTTTGCGAAAATTAGGAACTCTTAATGATTGAACAGACTAAACGAGACTTACAATTTTTCATCTATTAGGTATTTTATTTAAAAATTTAAGATATGTACGTTTTCCGTACATTTTGACATAGTTTTGATCAAAAACCACCAAAACTGACGTTTGACGTTTTTCTTCACAGAAACTCTTGTATTTTGACGTTTTTCTAGCTTCGCTTCTTTTTAAATTTATGTCCACTACGAGAAAGTAATTGAAAGAAAACTTAAAAATGTTCATGCTTTAATTTAATCAAGAAAAAAAGAGACTAATAGATAGCATTCTTACTATCACTTACAGCAAGCATATGTTGTTAACGTAATAAACAATTTTTCGAGACACAAAAATTGTTAGAAATCAAACCAAAAAAAAAATCTTCAGCCAGCTCAAACCAGATGGCTTTCCTTGGAAGCAGTCGTTGTTCGAATTCTACATTCTATATGAAAATATTGCCGTTTTCAAATTTTGTACACAAGAAATATTTCAAACAATACAGTAGAAACAAGTACCGCTCTACGGTATGCCGTATTTGCCAATTTACCCCCTTTTAGACGACAATTTTGACAAACCTGCAAATGCAGATCGTTTTGTAGTCCCTTTCGCTAAATATTTCCGTTTTCAAATTTTTTCAATACATGTTGAATTGTTTTTTGTACAATATAAAAGATTTTAATAAATAAAATTAATTAATTTTGGGTTTATTTGTACATTTTGTTTTTGACGTTTTTCTTTCCAAAATTTGACGTTTTTTGGTATTGATTTGCCAACAAATCCTATTTGCTGTTAAAATGATTAAATGGAACGCACTTAAACAAACTGCCATTAAGCTTAGATAAAACTATTGGCGATGACATATCGCAAAAAAAAAATTTTGAGAAAACTTACTTTTTCCCTCTTTCACTTTCTTCTTGCATCCTTCTGCTTTAGCATTAAGAAGGTACTGATTTTCGGTGCTGTTTGCCAAAAAAAAAAAAACGTACACTGTGACAGTGTTTTAGAAAGGACTGCTGTATTATTCCTTTTTTTCTTCAGTTTTCCTATGACTTGCGAATACTTGTATTTACGCTAACGCAACCAAAAACATTAAACGACAATACAGAAAAGCCAACTGCTGAGTGTCAAGAGATAAAATATTGCAAGTAAAGAAAATAGTTGAAAGTAGAAAAAAAAAACTTTAAAAATAAAAAGATGATTTTACTGTTTAACTGCAACGAATTCGCTGAGACAACCCTTGACTCCATGTAGCTGCAAAAAGTTGTGCAAATTTGTAACACAAATGGAAAAAAACGAAAACAACTTTTCTTTCGGAAAACAAATAATAGTTGGGAAATTTGCTCACACATGTACATATGTATATTAATTAAGTATATTAATCACTTTTCGCTGAGACAAAACAACTTTTTCTCTCAAACAATAAAACACAGCTTCCCTTAACTTCTTCGTTGTCTCATTTGTAAGAAGAATAAATTTTTCTTTAATTTTTGTCTTTGACAAAGTCCGTTGGAATCATACAACAAAAAAGCATACAAAAGTGGCGCATGTTGACTGGCTAATATTTGCAAAGAAGCCTGAGGAAAACTTTCTTCCAGCCACTGCAAGGACACGTTTAATTATTATTATTTTTTTTGTGTCTTGCGACTGTTGTTTTTAGAAACTTGTAGGAAACTTGCTATTAATTTAAGTTAATATGTGGTCTTGATATTTTCAAAATCTTTCGCTTGTACGAACTACACACACACACTAGTGACACAAAAAGCAGTCAGTAGTGGGATGTACAAAACACAGTAGGACAAAAAAAATATACCTGTCAAGCGATGCTATTTTGCCCTTAGATATTGTCGAGTACAACGAGGATGGGTCAGCGAAAGGGCAAATACCCAAGTATGTTTATGGAACTGCGCCTTCAATAAATGTGACCTCCCGGCTTTAAGTTTAACCTCAATAGCACCCGTGTAAGTGATGTATAAAAATGTATCAGCATCGGAGTTTTGCTTTGGAAACTGCAGGTCCATTTCTATTTTTTTTTTTTCAAAATCTATCATGTAGTGGCTCTAAATGAAAGGCAAATAATCAAGCACACATTTTTGTACAAATTTCAAAAAAAAAAATTTTGATTATCAATTAATTTCTATTATTTTCACTTTTTCTTCTTCGATTATTTTTCACAGTTTTCGGTCTCAAGTTCGTGCTATAATTTTATTGTTGTGGTTGATATTAATTAAACAAGACAAATAAAACATCAAAAACATTTATCTAGGGGACAACTATGTAGTTGTTTTGAAGCCGCCACACTTCTCAGCGGGAAAAATGTTCTTCTTACCCACAACTTAAGGCTTTTAAAATGTTTCAGAACATTTTAAGAAACGTATTTGTATACCCACATGAAAGACATTGTAATTTTCCAGACATATTTATTTTATTTGATTTTTTGCCATTGTGTAATTTACTCAATTTATTTCGTCTGTTCAAGTAAAAAATATTCTTAATTCCTTTAATGCAAACGCGGTCGTGTGTTCAGGCATACATACACACAAGAGACATGAAGCTTTGTTGACTTATTAACTTTGAGTTTGAGTGTATCTTCTTCCTAAAGACGAAAATATTATACTCAGATGGATACATACATCCAAGCATTGAAATATCGAATAACAATGAGCTGAAGAGTTTGTTCTTACTTTTCAATTTTTAGCACCGAAAAATACATCGAAATATAAAAAAATTGTCATTGTTATTCGAATGCACCTACTTAACGTCTACGCCTGACAAAATTTTGTTGAGTCAAGAGTTAGACTGTATATGAAATCATTTGTATCTTACTTAGATTTCTTGATTTTTTCATACAGATTGTAAAGTTTGTCTCAACAAATACCTGACAACAGATGTAAACGTCAAGTTAAAGTGTTGTTTTTTTTTTAACTCAATATGTTATTGGTTTTTATGATTTGCAGGTAGCTCAAGAAAAACAACTGTTTGTTTTTTTTAACCCAAAACTGGAACCCCTACTAAACTACATATATACATATTTGTTTCTGGGCGCAAAACAAATTATATCGCATGCTAGAATTCCTTCTTGTGAAATTTTCCTGAGCTTCTCAAAGCAGCGTCCTCTTATATTTTTACTTTTTCTTTCCAAAATGCCTCATGTCTTATTTGCACTTATTTTACTGTTTGAAATCTTACAGAAAATACTTAGTATCTGTTTTGCTTTAGACTAGCGTATGGTTTTTCATTTTGAATTGATTTGATATTTTGAAGATATCTCTATTTCTACATATCATTCGCGACATTATAAAAATGAGTACATTAAATTTTTTCCTAACTCCGACCTTTTTGTATCCAATTAAATATAAAATTTTTTTGTCAAACCAACTGGGCTTTCAAGGTGATTTATTTATCTTCATTAATTAAAAGACAAAACTACATATTTTTTTTAAATTTTAAAATTATCCTCCCCTATGTTTCGTCGGGGTATTTCCAACTTCTTCAGGGTTAGATTTTTATTTAATATAATTTTTTAATTTAAATGAATGAGTTTGCATTATTTAATATAAGTATTAATATCAAAGGGGACAATTACAAAACACGAAAATAAATATGTTATTGAATAAATATTTAATAAAGGAAAATATCGCAGGCAAATAGTTTCACTAATGTCGTCAATTATTTAATGGTGGCTTTTCTTCATCATGTGAGTGATTTGGTTTGATGGTGTCGGTGGAACTGGATATACTTGTTAATTCAAAGCTGAGGAAACCATTTCAATAAAATTAAGATTGTGTATTATGTGCTTACATATTAACTAGATTGGATGATGTACTCCCATTTTTGAAATATCCCCTTTAGGCACTGTGTTTTCATGACAACTCCCATTTGAGCGAAAATTTTTTCTATTTCTTTTTGTATTAGTTTTTTTTTTAATTTAATCGAATTAAGCTAGCTTTTACTCCGATTGCTTGCCAATCAAGAAAAATATAATTGCCCTCCCGGGAAATTCCGCAAAAAAATTACAATAACAATGAACAATTCGAATGAACTGTCTAGTAAAATTATTATAAAACAAAATAAGCAGCAAACGCCCAGCATACGTGACGGCACTCATTCGACCCCAAATGCCATAACTCGACCCCTGTATCAAGTATATTAGCAATATTTAATTGTTTTATTAATTTTCGGTTCATAAAACATGAAGCAACTGATTGATACGATTAGATTTCGATGCGACTAAGAGTAGCAAGTCACAGCAAAGGTACCTTTTTCTCAGCCTTATACCTTTTCAGAACTCAACTTTTCGATATACATACATATGTATGTATGCAAGTATATGTACGCGTTTACAAATATTTTTATATTACATTTATATTAAATTATTTTATATTTATATTTTTATATAATAACTGCTTAAAGCTGTTGGCTGTGAATATAAGATGAGTTTACCTCTGCATGCAAATGCTGAATACTCTCAAGCTCAACAGTCGGAATGTCTAGACATTTTGACTCTGCTTTATTTTCCCATCTAATTTATTTCCAATTGGGATAATTTGTGTTTTTTCCCCCTTTCATAACGTCTTGTAGTTGTCAGAACGAGATAATAAAAAAAAAATTCAATTTGCTTTCACGTCTAATGAATAGGAAATATCACTGTTAAAAGACATAATAAAAATCGGCAGAAACAAAAAACATAAAAAAGTGTCATGTAAAAACCTCAATACCATGTAACACACTTTCGGAACATAAAAACAAGCAACAACAAAAAATGGAGAAATAAATCGAAAACAATATACATACATACTTTAATGGTAAACAAACACAAGAATATTTATTTGTTAATGTAGGTAATCCTCAATAAATCCACTAAATCATTAAGGTACAAGCATAAAATTCGGGCACACATACATACATACCAACAAAAAATGTCATTAGACTTAACGTATTTTTTTACTTGAACCAACTCAAGCGAGAACCTGTCATTTAAGTCTGAAATAACGAGACACACAAAAACATACAACTGCTTGCTGCTGACACTCGGAACACACCGGAATGTTTAAGGTGCAAGTGAAAATCTAATGAATTAAAATTAGCCAAAAAAAAAAAAAAATATTTCTGTGAATTAAACGCTACACAAGCAAAGTCAGACGACACGAAATTCTGTTGAGTTTCACTTCATATGGCCTTCATGTTAACCAAAAAATATTACAAGCATTATTCGAATCCGAAACACATTTCTACAGAAGTAATGTTGTAACAAAAGTGTTTATTCTCCACACCTGAATTTTCCGTAATCCTCGACGTTCTTGAGTTTTAAAAACTGTATTCATTCTTTAGTTGATACATTTTTCCTTTCTTATCTTGGACCAGTATCCAGGGGAGTATTATTACAGATCACAAAAGAAATAATAATAAATTTAGCCAATTACGAGACTAACTTGCACTCAAGGGCTCCGTACTACCGCGCAAATGGCTTAGCACATTTTATTTAGCTCAAAGGTACGTGCTTAAAGTTTCATAAAAAACCAATTTAAAATGTTTTTGAAAAGTATGTGAAATATAACTTTTTGCAGGGGGACACCTTTGAGGTTTTATCCTAACTTTGTTCTTATTGTCTGTTCTGTAGTACTTATGCTTGCCATTGTTCTGTGCAAAGCGCAAGTCTCTACCTGTCATGGATCTAAAGTTTTAGCTAAAATCCACACCTTTACCTCTCCCTTGCATTGGGGTCCATTTAAACTATAACACTATATGTGTACACGGCTCGAATTCTTACCGTTCAAAAGTTATAGCTAATTTTCACAGCTTTAGCTTTCAACTTTTTATTGTTTTTCATATTTGTTATTTTAGCAGCCGGGTAACTACATAGCAGGTAAAAATTTCAGCTTTCCACTTCTTATTCAGCCGCCGGTGATATTTTAATGGCCAATCGGGCTTGTGCTTGATTTGATATTAAAATTCTTGAGATCACTTGTCGAATAGAAAAAAAACTAGAAACCACAAACGGCAACCACAACAATTTCAATTTTACCTTGCGTATCTCCTTTAAAAATGTGGATCATCACAATTTGGCCACAAAAAAAAATTTTGAGGAATTGAAATCGAATCGTATAATTTACAGATGTCTGTGCCTAATTAGCACACTATTATCAGGACAAAATTCATATTTATCAGGGTTGTGAATGGTGGTGTTTTCACCTTTATGAAGTTTTTGGGTTCATATTACGGAACATGTATTTGGCTTTTCCTAGTTTTGCAAGCTCAAAGCGAAAACATCAAAGCAATACGAGTAAAAGCACTTACAAATTGCACTTTTTTGATAACCGACTGGTGCTAACGTTACGATAAAGAAGTTTCCACTTTATGTGCCGCATAAGATCATGCTGTTAAGCTTCTTAAATCCGAATTTATTTGTGGCCTGCTTTCTCTTTAATTCAGTTTCTGCTTTCATTTCTAATGACAATAAGTACAAGTTATTAATATGTTTGAGTTGGTTTGTTGTTCTTTTTTCATCCCTTGTGAAGAAAATACTACAAGTGAGTAAGTGAAAAAGGCACTTCATTTCTTAACACATAAATTCACTCATTAGCAGAAAAAAAGAAGAAGATGAAAGACGTCTTGATGGCTGATAATCTGTATCTCAAATACATGCCGAGAAGAGTTCATTACAGCGAATACTTTTCATTATTCAAACAATGCCAAGCATAAGATTATGATGTACTTTTTTTTGGGGATGGGAATCAGAGCTGACAAAACGAGTTTTTGGAATTGCGTCCATATTCAAAAGAAAATTTTTACTTTGATTTAAAAAGAAACTACAACCCAGTGGTACACGCGTACAATTCATAAATTAAATATACTCCACTCTGTTTTGGTTCACATCTTAAGTGTCATAAAAAGAAGCAACTATTTCTTATGGAAAAAAATTAGAAATGTTTTAATTAATAACTGATATTATTTTAAAATATAACTCTTATATTTAATTTTTGCAAAAATTCTTTTCGATTCTTAAAAAGAGCGCGCTATGGACTTTCAGCTTTAATGTATCGTGCACCTTTAGCAGAAAATTTTGTAGGATCAGTTAATACATAAAACTTTGAGAACCCAACGTAGCAGTTTTCTGTGCAGTTTTCTAATTTTTTAATAGTTTTACTTTTGTGTTTTAAATAAATTTCCTCAGCGTGTGCTGATGCGGGTTGATTGATCCTAGCGATCTTTCCAGGACACTGTATTGTGATCAATGACATGACATTGAATAATTTTACCAAATCAAAAAACAGTTACAGCTAATTTCACTGAGTTATTTAAACAATTTCTATTCAACTTAATTCTAGAAATGTTTTATAAATGATTTGAAAACTATTTTCTCAGACAAGTCCTTCCTGTACCTGCAATAGTTGCCAAATACTAATCCCAAATACCAATCATATTGTTATTGAATGTTCAGTACAACAGGGAAAAACAGTGTTTAAAGTTTCCTATGACTGTATTTACACAAATGATGTGCAAAAGGAATGACTCTGAGTTGGTATCGTGACTGAATAACAGAGGCAAATAAATAAAACAAAAACCTTTACAGTGCGTAAACTGAAGAAGAGAGGAAAAAAGGGATATAAGAAATTGCATCAAATTACTACGATTTTAAATCAATAAATTACAAATTACGTGAACTTCAAAAATCTTGAACCAGTTGCGTACTATCATTGATTCAACCTCATTTATTTAGTCTTGTGTTTTGAGTAGGGCTAAAATGAAAATTATTTCCGCATTTGAAACAAGTGTGACTTGACTTGAGTACGAAAGGACTACTTTTTTTAGTGTCAGGTTGGTCGGAAGAATGAGGTGAAGCAAAAAGGCAAGCCTAGAAATTAAGCTCAAGAATATTTTATGGTGTTTCGTTGACAATTTCCCTAAGATTAATAGATTAATTATTATTCAGGCTACCAAACACACCAACTTTCGGTAAAATATCTGCTTCGACATGTTTGGAGCTTAGCTGCCTGCTTATTTGCACATCACTGCTGTACCTGCTAACGCCTAAAATAGATAATCGTCACAGTCCTCTTTAAGCAGTTCTCTGTTAATTTGAAAATTGCACAGCAAGTCATGTTTGCAAGTCGCAGCAGCAAAAGATGGATTTTGATTCGTGGTTCATGGTTCCTCCACTGCGGATATACATTAAGACGTACACACATATCTAGGCGTTCTAATCAAAAATCTCGTCGAAGGATTTAACATCTGTTGAAAGCAGGAAATTAAAAATCCAAATGAACTTCAATGAAATGTTTTATGACCCAATTGAACTAACACCTTCTCCGGAGCTTTGACATTTTTAAATCAGGATTTGATGTAATTTTAAAAATGTAAATAGCATTTGCAACGATAAGTAGTCACCGAACGCTTGTCGCAGAAAAAACTGTAGATAAAAATAAAATGAAAATTCGTAACAAAAAAACAAAACCAAAACTTGTCATGTCTCCCACCGTGTCGGTTGACAGTTTCCTGAAGAAGAAGGGTCTATATTTTGCTCAGCTGAAGTGAAAGCAGTTCTCGATCTGGCAACAGCATTTATAAAATGTTCAAGTTATTTTTAATGAAGTGTTTTTTTTTTTTTTTTTTCTTAAACATCAAATCGCAAGTTTATGATTTGGGTAACACTGCTTTTGATAGCTTATTAAAAACGGACAAACTTAAGAAGAAAAAAAAACTGTCAAGAATAAGATTAAATTGCTACTTGATAAATACTAACCTGTCCGTCAATTACAACGAAATTACGCATTAAACATTAATTGATGAGAAGTGTACGTTTTAGACTGGGCAGCAAGGAGACGCAGGAAAACAGCAAACAAAAAATATTAATAACTAAGATAAACTAAAAGAATGGTAAAAATAACCTGAAGGGAAAAAAATCTAAAGCAGAGTAAAAATAATCTAAAACATAATAATGCTGTGGAAAATGATTCGTATCCAAAAACTTTTCCCACCAAATAAGTGAGAACTTCAAGTTCTTGATTTCGTAGCCACTTATTTTTTTGTACGATATCCAAAAGCAGTTCGTTACACCTTTTTAAGTTGTAAAGCAAAAACTACTTGTTTTATTTTAATACACCAACCTCTTTAGAATTAGTGCTCAATCCTACTTTGAATAAAATCTCAAGTTCTCCTTATTGGAATATGACAATATTTTTAAGGTTGAAAATGCATCTGCTCAAAAATAAATAAGACTAGACTTCTTCATATTTTCACAGGAACTAAATTTCCTAAATTTTAAAATCCAATAACGTGTAAGGCGATCTTGGCTTAAGCTATAAAGCATTTCAATAAATTTTTTCTCTGCAATTCGAGGCCAACTTAATTTTAAAGTGAGAAAAATAACACACTACGAGTATTTTGAACTACAAAATAAAAAACTGTTTATTAGAAAAAAATTATTGTGGCTTAATGCACCGAATTCCACAACATTTTAGGGATAAATGAAAAAAATACGTGAGACTAGTGTTTATTTATTTCATTATGCCTACGATAATACGAAGCATTATTTTAATTGCCTTTAAAATTCTTTAAACTGCTCTGTGGTTTTCAAAAATATGCACCATCAATTTCATTTAATTCTCAGTGAAATTAAAAAATTTGCATTTATCTATTTATACTTTTCTTTTGTGTTTAAAACGACAACGAGAAACGTAAGCCAGAATAGATTTCTGTAACAATGAATACAAACAGGGGAAAATAGGTTCGGATCAATTATTTATAAAACATTGAAAAAACAAAGTGCAGCTTTTGTTGTTGGTGCAATTGGTTGTTTCCTCAAAACTTCGAAACTCTAACATCAATACAATAGAAATTTTAATCATAAGTAGTAATAATTGTTTGCACTGCACTCACACCTACACTAAATTGATTACATCTGCACTAAAATCTTCAACAAAGTCTTTAACGCAAATAATTAATATGAATGAATCTTAACTGGCTCAAGCTCACGCTCAAGCCTTGGCCTACCACTTTTCTTATTAATGCCAATTAGGTAGAATTTTTTTTAGCTAAGTGCAAAGCCAGCGATTTCTATTCATCAGCACTAAAACTGTCGCTTCAACCACTCAGCTAACAAAGTGCACACAATTTCACTTTCTATTTCTGTACAAAACAATGAACTATTTTTGTAGTCTACTTTACGGCTGATCTCAGAAAACGGTTGGTTTCTTTCTACGACATTTTATATGTGTTCGTTTGTGTAATTGAGATCTATGTAACTGTTCATCTGAGTAAACAATGTAATGCATTTCCCATCCCTGTGTTATTTCATTAATGCCTCAACCGTTATGACATTTTTTTGTTTTTTTTTTTTTTTTGGTAATCCTACTTGAATATAAAACACAACAAAGAGCGAACCCAGCTATAATAATTCAAGATGTGTGTTTAATTGTGAAATATGTCATTACTCTCCAATTTTAATTAAATAGTTACAATATAAATTTCAATGAATTATTTGTAGAAACTGTATTATTATCCGCCTACCAAATATTTTTCCTGTATACCCAACGTTTTTTTTTTTCTAATTAAAATAAAAGTTAATTTTACAAGTGTTCGGCAATCCATGATTTTTTTATTTATCGGAAGAAATCCTGCTACTCCTGCCCGTTCCTTTGAACCCGTTAAAACAGTGCCCATTATATTAATACAACGTAAACATTTACGCCATCCCATATGGTATTTGTTCATATTTCACTGATACATATTTTCATTACATGAAACTGTGCTGTAATACATTTATTTATACGATTCGCAACTGCCTCCTTGGTTGATTACTTTTTTTTATAAATATTCATTAAGTAAAGAAACGCATAACTTTACAGCTAGGTGAACTAACGGCTGCTTTTGGACAGCAAACACACTTCATCTTTAACGTTGACACAACCTTTCCTGAAAACTTGGAGAATCGCTTTATCATAAACTTTTTAAGTTGTTTGACACAAGAAATTGGTTCACATTTTACTATTGCATGGCAGTATTTTCTAGTACTGTATGAACAAGATCACTGAACAGTCTTAAACAGATTTTTCCAAAATGTGATCTCAAAGAAGATTTCACCTTGTATGGGATGTCTTACTAAAACGAAAAGAGTTGATTTGAAGGATCTTATATAGAAATATGCACAAATCCTGAGACCGAAAACATGCGAAATGTTTAATTTCCACATGAGAAAAACTATGCGTTGTATTTGGCTGGTTTCATTGTTTTCAATTATTTTTCTAATAAAGGGTGTTTTTTTCCGATGTATAGAACTTTAAGTTGGCATTACTGTTCAGGATGGCGACCGATTTAACAGCTGTCAAGTGAACAACGCTTACAAGTTGGAAAAAGTCATCGAAAATTGGACGTCCAGATTGGACTACATCCGCGCCAGCCGTGGCGGTCGTATGCCAGAAATCGTATTTAAAATGTAATGCCACAAGATTATCTTTCGGATCAATAAAATTCATGACAATCGAATAATCCATCGTTGTTTTATTGCAACTTAAAGTTCTATGCATCGAAGAAAACACCCTTTATAACAAAGGTGCTTGTTTTAATAGGCTTTTTACACTTACTCACATCTTACATCTTTCATCATTTTGGCAAGATGTTAACATCTTCCTATACAAATTCTATATGAAAAAAACTCAACATCTCTCAACATCTTTACAAGATGTTCATTTCTTTTCGATTATTTTAATGTCATCACTAAAAAGAAGTTAAAAAAAAATTATAAAAATGCATATCATCACTAGAAAATATACAAGTGTCAAAACATTTTACAATGAGCGTGAACAAACAATGTAATTAAATTTTAATTAAATTAAACATAATATAAAATTAGTATGCAGTACTTTTAATTTTAGTAAAAAAGAATAAAATAATGTTTTTTAGTTTGTGTGTGCAATGTTTTTTTTAGTTTGCTCAAACACGTGAAATAATATTTTACAGATGAAAGATGTTGAAAATGTAATGTAAACAGCTTTTTTCAATTTTCAACATCTTCAACACACATCTCAAAGATGTGAGTAAATGTAAGTCCGTTATAAGGCTCGTTCCTGTATTTTCATACAAATCGGTTGCTCATACGACAATATCTCGAGTAAAAACTTGGAATTGATTGTATTGTTGATTAAATTTTCATTGCACTAACCACATATGTACATATATTAAGATTAATAACATTTGTTTTCTTGAGATAATTTCATAATCTACACAGACATTTCTCTTCCAACGAATTTAAGTTTAACGTATTCGCAATTCACAACTGTCAATCTAAAAAATGATGACCTGATTTATGTATTTAATTTATTTATTACAGCACCCTTATGTACGTATAAGACTGATGATATTTGGTTAATTGAAATACTATTGAAACTAGACAACTGTAGTGGCGCTAGCTCTAAATTAGTAATAATTTGATGTTTCGTTTCAATTGGGGAAAAACGCAAGGGACTGGTGACACACTAAACATATTGCAAGGAAAGGTTTGCCTTGATTCGGGTCACGCTACACTAAAATATTACTCGAGACCGCTATGAGCAAAGCGCAAAGTGATCGATACTAGCTGCGGCACAGTTTAGTATTGCTTTCGTTTCATCCAGCTGGCCCGAGTGTAAGCCCGGGCAACACGGCATACACATTGCGATGTTTTAGTTATATGTATGTGCTCAAATATTTAAAACAAAACAGAATCTTTGTTTTTTGTGCTGCTAAGTCACAAAATTAATTTTGACACTATACACATTTGAGCTCGTGCAGGTGTTTCTGATGCTAGGATATACATATGTATAACCTTTTCATTTACCGAATCTTCTTCTCAAGTAGAGTTTCTCCGAGTACAGTGGTGTAACTAACCACCCCCCCCCCAATGAGTTTAATCATTGTAGTTTGTGCAATATTAATGAACTTTGTTTGCTGCAGGCTCAGCAACTTTATTTCAACCACATTAAGCTGCATGAATTGTTAAAACAAAAACGTTTTTAGTGGGAAAGCAAAAATGAAATAATCCTACTTAAGCAGCACAAACACATGTGCATACAACGAGAGTGGATGTGCAAAGAATGCAACATATTTTCCACGGCCTTGTGCATGTTTTGCAAGTGCCTTTATTTGAACACCAAAAAAAACAAACAAAAAAAATTGAACTTTTAGTGAATTTTCAATACAATTGAACACACAAGCACGCAGATATTGCTTGGTAATGTGAGACGTGATAACATTGATTTCGTTTTTGGTTTTTCCTTTCCAAAGGAGAAGTTTATGTTTCACAAAATTTGTCTGTTTGAAACAGGATTTTTGCATAAATTATTTATCAAGAGATAAATTAAAGGAACAACATTAAACATGGAGAAGCGTGTTTTACAAGTTAGAGAGTGTGTGCAATATTTCCAAAACTCATTTTAAACGTGATAAGTTGCCTGAGGGAATTATCATGCCAGCTGCTGGAGGCACGGCAGTTTTTTTTTTGCGGTCCTAGTCACTTACCTTTTTACTTCCGCTTGGGTGACTAAATTTATCCAAAAGTTTGCTTAAAACTTATTTTGTTTGATGTAATTTTTCTTTTTCTAAACTATAATTTCAAATTCAACTCTCGCAAAAATTCTCATTTAACCACAAATCCTTTTGATTAAAGTGTTCAAAGGGCTTTTGTATTTTATTTCGTTTAAATAACTTTGTTTCCAGACACCACTAAATACCAAATAAATCACATTCACTTTACAATTAATTCAATTTTGTTTTAAATTCAATTTTAATATAGATTCTTAGAGAAATTTTTCCGCCGTCTTTTTTATTTCACCTTTTGTATATTCTGCTATAATTTGGTTGGCACTATTAAACTTTCTGCAATTTTTAAATTCATTTGCTACTTGCAAATGTGTTTTTGTTTTCTTTTTTTTCCAAGGGTAGATTCGAGCACGAAAAGAGTTTTTCAACTCAACAACTTAATTTTCTAATGGATCGTTATAGTTTTAGATAAGTTTTATTGTTTCTAGTTTTTTCAATGAATATATTTCTTAACTATTTAAAATTCATACGGAGAGCTCTTTGAAATTTCGCTCTTAATTATTTATTTATTTATTTTTTGTATCCTTTTTTTGCCGAGTTAAAAATTTAGGCGTTTCTTGCCTTTACGAGCAACATAAAAGATATTTTTGTTACTTTGTTTTTACTTGACTTAAATCGTTTTCGTGCACTCTTGGTGACCGTGTGTTTGGATTTCAATGTAGGTTAGTCTTGTACAACAATCCCTGCTCATCATCAAGCTGCCAATGAACTTTTAGTGACCACTGGTGGCCTAACACTTAAAAACTTTAATAATTTCATTAAATATGTGTTTGCTTTGAATATCATGGCTTTATTAAGTCAAAACACTTTAAACTTCTTGTGCTTCTTTTGGGTTTGTATCTTGTTTGTATCTTGATTTATTTCTGTTTGCTTTTACAAGCGAAAGACTGACGTTATATGATGTGTTGAAGGGGCAACAGTTTAAATAAAACTAGTTGCCTTTGCAAAATACAGAAAGCAACGAATAGCTTCGTTTAATGAATGAATCCGAATGAAGATGCTGAGCTCGAAAAGCGGAATCACAACATTTAAGAAAAGAGCAGCAAGCAACACTTTATTCGAACTTATTTTGATATTAACAACTTAAAAGCAGTCACTCTAAATAAAAATGTTTCAATTTTCTAGCCAAACACAGTAATTTTCTCTCTACTCCGAAAATTATGCTGCATTTTCTTAAACAACTAAAGCCCGAAATTATGCTGGCACTCTTTTAACGGAGAGCTATTCCCTCTCACGGAGTTCATTATATGCTTCGTGTACAATATTTACCGGGTCTTTTAGAGCGCATGACATTTTTCGTTTTTGTTTTTTTTTCTTTTAGAAAAATATCTACGACTGTATCTTCTCAACGAAAACACGGGCAAGAACGTTTAAAGAACACAAAACTTTGTATCCGTGAAGAACATTTTTTATCGCATGAATTAAGTACGTTGTTTAGCATGTGCTCAAACTCTGCAAATAAAGCAACCCGATTGAAGCTTTTTTTCCAACTCTCTTTCACATTTTCTTTTTAGTGCGAATTAGGAAAGGAGATTTATGCTAAAACTTTTTTAATGTACTCCTTGCTGTCTTTGATTGGGTCAACTTCATGGCATCCTTTTTTTTTTTTTTGTTTTTTGTTTTTTTTTTTGTTTTGTTCATATGTTCAATGTCTTTAATCACTTTTTAAAATTTGCACAATTGCTAAGGAAGACTAAGCATTCACTGGAAGGAATGCATGAAAATGCTTAAGGGAGACGTCCTTAAATAAGCTTGATAACTTAGTTAGTAGTATTTCAAAGTTTTATTAGAAAGGAACAAGTACTTGTGTTTGTTCTTGGCGTGAATAATTAAACCAAAATTAAATAGTCGTACTCTTATGGTGCGAAGATTTTAAGAAGACCACCTAAGGGGGCTTAGGTGTTAATTGAGTGGAACAGAACCAAAAATAAATAATTACGAGTATTAATTTCAATACTGGTTACTCGCACTAGTAATCCAATTTATTTAAAAAAGGTGTAATTAGGGGTTACTTAACAATTCTTGGACGAGAGCTTCTTGGGTACTTCTGATCGCTTGAGTGGCTAAAATGGAAGTCAAAAGTCCGCGCTTTTCAGTTTAAAAAATGGTCTTACTTTCGTCCAAAAATCGTCAAGTTGTGTCACAAAAAATCGTTATTACTTCACGAAAATCGCAATAGGTATAAAATTCAGGGTTGTTATTATTAACATAGATTAGACAGATTAATATAAATTTGAATTCATGCAAAAATAGTTCATTGAAATAACAGATTCAAATAGAGTCGCATAAATTTGAAGAAAGTAGTTTAAACAACTTGAATGCTGTAACTACGAGACACGGTGTTAAGTTCTAAATGAATCGTGATAGCAGCTTATGGTGAATTATTGATGCTTAAAAACTAAAAGCATTTTGAAATGTATGCCATAAGTCACTCCTGTTAATTGACAATTTGATTAAAAGGGTAACAAATTTAATATATATTTATTTATTTGAACAAACTGTGGTTATTATTTATACTTTTTTTTAATTAGTTTTATCCATATGGTTTTCGGAAAGGATGGTACAAAAAATGCATAAAAAAAAGAGTTTTTAAATCGACTCACAAGTGCAGGAAGTGGAAAGGAACAAGTACTCCTAGTACTTAAAAATTCTTAACCTTCTCTTGCTTGGACATCGCCTTAGATCTGCTTGCAGCAAAACCTGTGTAATCTAATAATTTCAGCACAAATTATTATTTTTAACTTTACCATTTTTTATACAACATATTTTCTTGTGGCAAACAGCTTTGAAAACTGAAATGCACCCAAAAAGGCCAACACCAACCGCCATTAAACTTTATTCACTTTTTTATTTCTTTATTTACCTATATTTATTTAACATTCATTTATGCTCGTAAAACTTCAAAAGTTTCTTACTTCCTACACACATTTAATACAAAAAGTCGAAATTCCCATGGCAATTTATGGAAAAGAATTTTTTATCTTCTTGTTAATACGACGAGTGCCCTAGAGTTGTAGAAATTTGTTTACATTTAAACAAACAAAAAATTACAATTACTTGTGTGTATCAAGATTCACACTATGGTGAAAGATTTGCGTACACATTTACATATGGTGGGGTAAAGAAAATGTATAATAGAATTTTAGCCGTTTTAGCCTGTTTCGAAATTAAGTGAAGTGCAGAGACCCGTAATTTTGTTACTACAATTCATGAGCACCAAATCAAATGATCCACAACCTTATTATTTTCGTTAAAGAATTATGTTGCCCACATAATTTTAATGCTTTCCCTGAAAAGTCCACTTTATTCGTATTTAGGATTTCGTTTTTTTTTTCGGCGACCAGAAAAACGTTACTGACAAATATTTCAAGGGGAAATTTTATATAGCACGATAACGAGTACGCTAAAATCTCACTGGAATCTAGGGTACTTGTTTTGCCCAAAAAATCAGCGAAAGTTCATTTACGAGTTTGGTTTAATTCACGTTTAAACAAGTAAACCATTAAATCAGTGAATGAATACGTAAAGGGATTTTAAACGAACAAAATTTGGCGTTTAAGCTTTGGTCATCGAACAGTGCAAAACATCAGATGTAGAAGGCTGACGTTAATGTTTTTGAACCAGAAATCGTTCGTTTTTCCAAAAAAAAAAAAAACCAAAAAAAACTAAAGCCATGGAAATTTAGTTTTGCAATGTGCAATATTCGAGTAAGGGAATCTCATGTTTCTTTTACGAAAATAAACCTTGTTCTTTCAGCAATAAAATGTTTTAGTAGCCGCAAAAATGCATACAGTGACCATGGGAATCGATGCTAAAGTATTATGGTAAAAGATATTAGAAAGCACCTCAAATCGTACAATCTGTCTTCCAATGGCCCTACAAAAGTAAAAACATGTAATTTATATCGTAATTTTACTCATTTAAGGTCCTGGTGTGTATGTATATTATCCAAGCTGGTATGTAGCTTACCTCTTCTACACTTTTACAATTCTCGGCGTAGTGCGCTCCCTTGTATTCTTAAAGCTGGGTTTATTTGCATTTTGAGCAATACTCTTTGTTGTACACTCATATTGGAAATTTGTCTCTATATTGGGGTGCATGACCGTTTGATTTCTAAAGAGGTTGTATCTTTGGTATCTAGCTCTTTTTTTAGCACTAAATAAAAAGAGTGTAAGTTACATCTTCAATAAAATTTAGTCCGTCTTACTTCCTCAAAAACAAAAAAAGGTTTTGTTTGTATTACCATTCTGGATTCCGGCCTTATAATGGTAAGAAACACGATAAAACTCTTGCCAGCGTTGACTGGTTCCTTGCAAAAGATAAAATTTTGTTTTAATATTTTGCCCTTCACAACACGATAAGATTCCCCAGAAAGTTTTGGTATATTATACAGAAATAAGTTGCAGAAACGGATCAAAAATGTCACAAAGAAAAAAGATATTGAGCGCCATGCTCTGAATAACGCTTTTCCTTCGATACAAAAAGTTGTTGGTTTGCTCAGCGAATTAATTTCCGCAAACCGCGATCAAATAATTCCTTTTCTTTTCTGAGCTGCCTGTTTTGCTCTCTACCTACCAGAGCAGTTCCCACGTCTCTCAGTACATTATTTTTCAAAACCGGAGGCAATAGCTCTACGAATGTCAGAAATAACTGAACAAACTTTTCTACCGAAGATGGGCATTTCATGAACCCTGTCCTATCAACTAAAATATGTAATTTCTCCTGTTGTTGTTTTTTAATGTGAAGAACTACTTTTTTCACCATCTCAGGGCTTTCCTTCTTTTAACATTAAAGGTATTTCCAGTTTGAGCCCCCTCTAAAAAGTTGTATTTCTTGTTTGCAACAAAATAAATTACTTTCGTCTTCCTAAGCAATATGTAAATGTAAAATATTTTAAGTAATAAACAAGATAAACAACCAGTAGTTCATATTTTTGCCCAACATCAGAGTTGCGCTTTTCGTTGTATTTGCGGAGCAAACACCTCTTAAGGGTTAAAAATATATTGACGATAATTTGTTTGAAAACAAATTGTAAAATCTTTTAAAGCTTCTACCTGTTCATACCTTTATGCCCGCAAATACTTGAAAAGTTGATCGTAATCGAAAGGATTTTACTGGCAGTGGCAGTGGCAGTGGCTGTGGAAAATGAATAAAATGTGTAATCACAAAATAAAATAAACAGAAACTTAAGCCGCACACAAACACAACTACAGTAACAAGCTCATATAAATAGCAACGACAATACCAACGGCAGCGACTGACTGACGATGTCTTGAAACGAAAAACAAGAAATCATAAACTGGAAAAAAGTTAAAAGAAATGTATTCTTTTGAAAGGTATTTTCAGAGTCACAGATTGCTTTAAGAGCACAGGCATGTTGTAATTTATACAAGAAACACTGGGTAACGGCAAACACTTAACGCCTCTGAGGTATTTTTGTTCAGATTGTCTCTTAAGTAAACTGCTGGTGGTTGTACTTGTGTTCATCAGCAGCAGCAACAGCAACAGCCATTTTCACAGCAAGATACAAACATAGAACTTCTCAAAATTACTTTTAAATGCCTTTTGCTGTTACAGTCAAAACAACACAGTTCAACTGTAACGTCAAAGGCAAACAACAAACAATCAGCCGATTTTTTATTATTATTTCTGTTGAGTAATAAGTAAAGCAATGCCGTCTTGAAGAATCGGCAGCAAAAATGAAAACTTTATTAGTGTTTGTGTTTATTAAATAAACAAGTTTCAAGTAATCATCACAAAGAAATAAAAATTACTTAATTTACATTTCAAACTTTTCCTGCGAGTACAGCAACTCTTGCACGGTTCTGCCTCCAACCGAAATGTTGCTTGAAATCAGCTTCCTTATACTCGTCTTCATCATTATGATGGAAGTGTTAAAATTCATTACTTGTTCAGCATTACGTTTGAACGACTTTCCGTTCTTTTACTGATTTGTATCCTCCTTCTTGTCATTCAACTGTGTTCCAGCTTAGACGATGGAAAAGCTCTGCAAATTATTAAAACTTCTTCATTTGCCCCGAGCTGTTTTAATGTTGCTGTGCTGGCTCTTTGGCGTTTTTGTTTTTATTTTTTTTTTTTTAGTAAATTTCATTTGTAAGATTTTGATAAAAAGTTATTCTTTTTCATTAAAACTTGAGTTGCTTTATTATTAAAAGTAGACCAGCATTATTATTCATCCGCCCTGCAATCAGCTCGCCATACCTTCTCTTGACTTCTACCGTTTGTTCCACGAAAGCACTTAATGCCGCTTCTTGCAATTTTTTTTTTTGTTTCTTAGTATGTGTGCCCATAAATCTATCATCTTGCTTGAAAAGGTTCAATATTAAATTGAATCCTTTTTTTCAAATGAACATATTTTGTTGGCGCATATTTTCATGTATATGGAGGGTGTGTGTGTGTGTGTGTGTGCCAGTTGGAGTACGAACGAGTTTGTTTTGACCTTTTGTTATTTTTATTTTCCTTCTTTTTTTTATTGAATTTGATTCACTCGTTTATTCTCGCGGCTGGTTTAGTGAATATTTGGCTGTCAATTGTTTTTTGAATAATTGAAAAATATTGCCTTTTTTAATAAGAGTAATAATACTATTACTTTTTTGCTTAATAATGCATGAAAAGATTTATGATTCAAAAAAAATGGGAAAAAAGCAATTTGTAAACGAGTGATTGTTCGTTTTTTTTCTGAAATCAATATTTGAAGTTGTTTGTTAAGTGCTGAATGTTTAATGATGAATACAAATTTCGACAAATCAAAAATCTCTGCATGAATTGTTCAACAGTTAAACCTCCTTTAGCAGAAGAGAGCAGCAAAACAAACGGAACAGCTGCAGTTCGTTTTGGACTAGAGTACTAGAGACTAGAGAGCTGACCTGATATTCATATTGAATTTAATTTAATTTAATTTAGTTTAATTTAATTTAATTTAATTTAATTTAATAAAATTTGTGTTTTTGTATATATTGGCCAATTCCTTGTTCTACGTGTTTTGTTCCAATTTCTGGTTTAGCTTATAAGGCCTAATATCTTACATAATTAAAACAAAGTTTTAATTACTGTTGTACCCGACGTTTCGTCGATTTTTTGTCGACTTTTTCATGGGTTTTTATCTATTTATTGAAACATTTTATTAGTTATTTTTAAATTTTGATATAAAATTGAGTTGCTTACACATTATGTGGCATAAGAGATTAATTAAAATATTGAAAAATACAACATTGAAAAATTAAAACGTTACAAAATTATAAAATACAATAAACATTTTAATGTCGGACTTGTTCACTTTTAACTAATATCACAGTTTAATTGATAGCAACAATGTAGCTAGCATTTATGTTGTCAGTATCCTCTTTTAAGTTCATAGTGTTGTTTCTCTTTTTTTGTATGTGTAGACTTTCTATGGTATACCTTTTCTTTTCTATACTTTCTTTGTCTATGGGCTGTTTTTAATATGTGTTGTGCTAGTGAAGTCGACTCTTTTTTTTTTGCTGATATCAATCATATGTTCATTTATTCTTGTAGATAGTGACCTTTTTGTTGTTCCAATATAAACCAAGTTGCAATTTTTGAAAAATTGCCCTCGCAATTTTATATCAAAATTTAAAAATAACTAATAAAATGTTTCAATAAATAGATAAAAACCCATGAAAAAGTCGACAAAAAATCGACGAAACGTCGGGTACAACAGTAATTAAAACTTTGTTTTAATTATGAAAGATATTAGGCCTTATAAGCTAAACCAGAAATTAATTTAATTCAATTTAATTTAATTTAATTCAATTTAATTTAATTTAATTTAATTTAATTTAATTTAATTTAATTTAATTTAATTTAATTTAATTTAATTTAATTTAATTTAATTTAATTTAATTTAATTGAATTTAATTTAATTTAATTTAAATTAGTTTAGTTTAATTTAGTTTAGTTCAATTTAATTTAATTTAATTAAATTAAAAAAATAAGTGAATATTTAAAAAATGCCACCCAGCCACGTTTGACACTATGTAAAACTTCAAGTCGTAGTGCGTTTATTTTATGCAAAATATATTAATCGACTTTAAAAAAAATCGATTTTGAGCTACGATTAAATAATCGGAATGAAAAATTATTGGTCGAAAAATCGCAAATCGACAATCGACGAAAATTATTTACTTGATGTCATTCCCTACTGTCTATACATTTGGTGCCACCATCACTAGGATGACATTTCACGAAACAATTCATATAACGCTCGAGGAAATAACAAATCCTACTTTTGTTTCGTGTCAACATACTTACAACATTGACTCCCCTATACAAACATTCACCATTATGTAAATACGTTTGTGTGTCTAACTGCATACATTTAAAGGGGTTTTTACACAAATTGAGTTTTTATTATTATTTCTTTTTTTCGTCGATTTGAAAGGGAGAAGAAGGACTTTTATTTCCTTTTTCTTATTGAAATTTTTGGTTTCTTATATCTTAGATCTTAATATAAAATGCCGGGTTTATTTTCAGCTTTTTTCTTTGTGAAACTAAATAAAAGCAAAATTAAAAATAAAGCACAACAAGAAAGTGTAAAAAGTCGTGTCCTTCGCCCAAAGAGGGAGTTACTCGAATGCGTTTATTTTTATAGCAAAACTTTTTTTAAAAATCGTTTTGTTAATAATTTGCTTTTTAATACTTGATCACTCGTAAACAAAAGAACAAAAACAATAAATTACTATGTATCTTGATTTTTTCTTTGAAAAGGTCGTTATTATGTTCCTTTTCGTTTGATTTCATATTTCGAAATCAAAAAGGCAGAAGAAAACCATTCAAGGAAATTAATTATCAGCAAAAGCTTACTATTCAATAGCGTTTTGAATTATTGTTTTATGTGCGTATTATTATGTAATCAAGCTCGAGTAAATTTTCCAAGTAGAGAGCAGGACTTGGTACGTTAAATCCATGAAGTATAGTTGTTATCTAAAAGCAAACAGAAAACACGCTTACGTATACGTACTCTAATTCTGTACAGTTTATACGACTGATGATATCAATCATACGTAATAGTTCTGTCACGAACTTTGCAATGGTGCATTTCATTGTACCTTTTAATTTACAACTCCGATGTTTCATAGCCCCTATTGCCATTCATGCAGGCTTTGCAACATATGTATTCTCAGTTTACTCCATTTTTAATGTGTAGGAGGATGTTTGATTTGGAATTTTGGACTTTAACAAATTCAAAGCACTGAGCTAAGAAAGTGCTCCACTTCAGCATTTGAATATGGAAGTTAGAAAAATTTAAACGAAAAATTTACCTTTAACTCAAAAGTAATGATATAAACAGCATTCTTGTAACACTTAATCTTAGTCGAATAAACGAATGTAGAGTCTACACAAAGCCACTGCACAAGGTGACTCATTGGTTATCCATTTGCAATGCCATACGTACTATTACTATTAAAGTGGAACAAATAATTTTTAGAATCTCGAAGTCGAAGGATGTTTAACCGCTTTGTTTCAAGTAGCGCTCTCTACCAGTTCATCTACGATGTGTTTTTCACCACAAATGTGCTATAGCGCTTTAGCTTCTGCAAATCTGAAGTGAGTTATCAATATCACATTTGATACTACAAAAAATAAAAAATCTTCAAGCATAAGCTAAATATTTGTTCGCACTGAAAACTATAAGAAGTACTAAAAGCGGTGCAAAAATAGTGATTTGGCCACACTGCCAAAATGTGCTTATGTCGGATTCGCGTTCGAAAGAGAAAAACATAAATTCTCTATAGTTGCTGGCGTTTGATATGAAATAAATAGTTCTGACAGAAATTCTTATCCTTTTTAATTCACAAACGTCGCTGAAATTATCAACGACACCTTTTGAGTACATTGTCATTAATTTGGACTTTTCTAAGATATTTGACTTACATTTTGACAGACACTTGACTTAATTTTGATGTGATAAATGTCAAACTCTGTATAAAAAATAAAAAAGGCAAAACCTGACATTTGTCTAAACTAAAATTTATCAGCTATGAACGTCAAGTGAGAATTTGTCACTCACAAAATCATAAAACTGGTGTGCTGGAACTCGATATCACAAGAAATTTACTATTTTAGCTCTCAAGCAAAAAACAAAGTGACAACAATGTGACTTGGTGTAATAAAAATTGGATTTAACACTCAGAAGAGATAAAAGTTTATTTCAAAAGTCTTCATTATTTCGATTATTTCACTGAAAGCTTTGCATTTGAAAAGTATTATATATATAATTTGGCAGCTCTGCTATTTTTTTCTTTTTCTAAAAAATTACGTTTTCAAAGAGCACAGCACAAATTCACACAAAAAATCAAGTGCTACCGGGCTTTCCATACAATTGTGTTCAGCAAACACTCGCACAAAAAAACGCGGTTTGAATAACCGGGAAGTTTTTCAAAAAAAGTCAAATTTTCTAACCATTAAGGCAGCTCTTACGAAATGTCAACTAGAAAACAAAAACCAGCTATTCTAATTTTTGTTCATGGGAATCGAAACTTTATTCGTCATCTCTTTGGCTCAATTTTAATTTGGTTTTTGATAGTTCGAAAGATATATAATATGATTCTGTACGCAGTATTTTGCGGACTGTCTGTTTCACACGCTGCTCAGTTAGAGGAATAAAAAAAGCCATGTACATACATATATATTCATCGTATTATTTTCTAAAACTATGCCAATATCAGACAGCGCGGTCCCACCCAGTTATGATTGATTGGGCTTGTGTTCGATTTTTACTTCCTCAAAATTAAGAGAGATTTTTTGTGATAAAATTGGAGTGATCAACATTTTTAAAGAAGACAAGAAAAGTTAAATTGAAGACTCACTGGCTGGAATATATTCTATGGCTGTTTCATGACCATCACGTCGCTCATCAGCCCCCAAATTTGCTTCGAACTCAGGTCATGACTAATTACATACTGTTTCTAAGCGACAGCGCTCAGCCATCCCACCACCTAAGCTCTTCATTACTGACTGTCTACACTTAAAGTATTGACTAAATTTTCAATTTATCAGTGTCTTTAACTATTCATTTCTCTTTTGCTTCAAAAATATTGATCACTACGATTTTACCACAAAAACCATAACGGCTATTGCCTTAAGAAATTTTGGTCATATCATTTGTAGCCATGGCAAGTTTAATCAAATTGTTTATTAGCAAGAAAGGATGCTAAAATCAAGTGGAGTTTTTCGAGCGTAAGCAAATAGAAAAGAGTTGTTACCATTAAAAACTGCATGCCAAACGAATGACTCAATTTCACTGGAAGCATGTTTTTCTATGAAAAAAAAAAAAAAACTTTATAAATGTGCTTGCTCCCACATATTCACCTACCATGTACATACATATGTATATGCTGGCATATACACTTGTTTATGTGTTTATTCTATGCATAAAGCAGAACAATTATTTTTTTTATTATTACTTTGAATCCCACAACTCTGAAAATTTCTGAGAACAAAGATTTGCAAAAATACGAAAACGCACTCAAGTTATCGCTCAAATGAGCAAAACCCTGAGTTCCAATTATTTTATTTCTTTTTCAAGTGCAAAAATAAACGCAAGCACATAAACGTGTCTACATTTTATGCATTCGTTCACGTGTTGCAAAGTATTTGTTACTGTTTGGCAACATGTTGCTCTAATAATTTTCGGCAGTTAAAGAAAATAATAGGTTTGTTGGCGTACTTGTTCAGTAGTAAAAATAAATAAAGTAACCTTGCGATCGAAAAAGTATCAAACTTACTCTTAGTGGTGAACAAAAAGTGCTCTTAATTGCAAAAAACAAATGTCTGTTTTTATTTAACCATTAAAGTAAGTGACAGACACTATTTTGTAATTTTAGTTTTTAGTTACTGAAAAAACGGTAGCAAGCAAAGCCAGAGTTCCAGATACTTTAAAAAGGTATTCCAAAATAATTTCGGGGAATTTTTACTTCTTGGAATTTGTAAATTCAAAATGAGTTAAACGAGATTTCAAATCTGGGTTTCTAAAAATAATAACTTATATACAATGCATTCATTGGCAGTTCTTGTAATTATTTAAGGTTCACAAAGTTAACATTTGTGTAAAATGCTAATGCTTATTTTTTTCAGAGATTTCATTTTTAGGTTCCTATTCATGCTCAAGCCCAATTGTTACTTATTGCAACGTATTGTAACGAGAAGCAAATTTTTTTTCGCATTAATTAATTTTCATTGGTGATTTGCAACTTGGAATTTTCTACAAAGTGAAATTTTTGGTCTACATTCAAAACAGCTGTTGATTGTAGTTTCTTACAAAATAGTACTGAATAAAATTTCGTCAACAAGATTTTCAAAATTTTCAGTCACTGAAATGTAAATTTTTTTTTTTTTTTTTATTAAATTTCTCTTTGCCCTTTTTTTCTCTCTCAAAAAACAAAAATAAATGAACAAGATTCAGTAACATTTTGCACAAATACTTGAAAGTCAACAGCTAAGCAAACACACCTAATAAAAGTAAGTCAGATCTACATATCGACACATGATTTCAAAAAAGCCCTGCATTACATTGAACAATAGTTTTTAATTTCGTTAGCGGAGGGAGCTGATACTTTCTTGCAGTCAATTACGGAAAGACTTTTAAAAGATTAAAAAGTATAGAGAAACATTCCTAAGGCGCAAGTGGGGCTTTTAGGACTTTGTTGACAGTATTATAGTATTTATTTTTACAGCAACATTTAATTTAAGAGAGTCAGTCCAAAGCTGTGTTTCGAACTTTTTCTTGCTCAGGGCTATTTTGAAATCATATGACGATATGTACACATAGATATCAGCTTGAGGTTTGCTCATTTCAGTGCATCTTCTCCAAACGCCTGTTTGTATGCTGCGACTATTAATATTTGTTTGTATACGAACATTTGTAAACATTAAAAACTTTTATTAGTTACAGTTTGCAAATTATATGTAAAATTTTCCGCAAACGGAAAAGAAAAACTCTTGATTCTTGCTTTTTGTTATTACGTTGCCTTTTTCTGCACAGCTCCGTTTGTTTAGCTTTCATCTCAAGTTAAATTAAATTTTTGCTGAATATTTTCCGCGAAGCGTAGCATGACTTTCACGTTATGTTTTGTTTCGTACTTGTACTCATATTTTCTGTTATGTATTAAACTTTATTTTTTTGAATTTGCATTATAAATTATCAGTAAAGAGTAATTGCTAAAGTTTTGGTAAAAAAAAAAAAACTGTTATTAAGTCGTCTTCAGCCATTATTCCAAGGCAACAATTCTGCTCATATTTCCCGAAGAAAAATTAAAACTTAAAAGTACAATTTCAAAATATTTATTTTTAATGGTTACTCAAAGGTGCCACCTCTAAAGTATATACAACATACTTTATGTTTTGTCCCGATTACTGTTTACAAAACCTGAGTGTTCTGTTGTTTCAGCTAAACACAACATGCAGCTTAAGGCTTACAATATCTAGATGTTGTGGACGTTGCAGGGTTGTTTTTTATTTGTACATGCCTGCATGTAAAAAACTGCCAAGTAAAGCAACTCTACTCATTACACAAACTCAAACAAACAAAAAACAAGTTTTAACATATTTTTGTCAAGTTTTTGACATCAAAAGACATGGAGAATTTTTAAGTGTTGTATTTCTGGTAACAGCGCGGCTACCGGTTAGAATTGCACTGATAAAAATAAAAGGATTGGCGAAATTAGTAACGAGTTGCTAAGCTGTGGAGCATATGAGCCTGACTATTGGAAGCTGTGAAATCAAAACAAAAATATGTGTAAAGTATCTGGGTGTCTGTCCTTTGAACAACATTAATGAAAAAGCTGGAAATACATGTATAGAATTATGCAAGATAATGCCGAACAGAATGGGTCCAAAATAGGTGCTTTCAGTAGTTGTTAAGATCATTTTTCTCTATGCAACCCAACTGCAGAAGGCTCGATTCTGTTTACAGACTTAGTGCAGCACAACAGACACGACTGTTGTGGATACAGAATGGTATCTGACAAGTCAGTTTTTCTTATCACAGCAATGATGCCTATAGACAGATTGGCGAGGAAGGAGAGATCGATCTTCTGCAATATATGAGAGAGTGTTAGTGTTAACGAGAATGTGAAAGCTAGTTATAATACAGAGCCGCAGACGCCAGTGGACAACAGCGGCAAAAGGAAGATGGACGTGTACGCTCGCATTTAATTTCCTAAATTTATTTTTACACCATTTCAATGTGGACCATTCCCCATACTGCCGATACTACGTTGTTAGTGTGGTGGATTCAGAGCATGTGTTTTTGTATGTCCACGAGTTGGTCCACATAGAAGAAATTTGAAACAACTTACAGGAAGTAGAGTAACCAAATAAAATCTAGTTCCTTTCATGTTGGCCTCCTCAAGCAACTGGAGTTATGAATGTAAATTGGTGAAGTTGGTCCTCTTATTCAATAAAAGGGTTGGAATCTCTGCCTTCTCCCCCCCCCCCCCCCCTGTGAAGAAATAATTTTGCGGTGGTTCCACGTAGTCTTAGTCGGTAAGAATCTGACGTACACCAAGGGGACCTATGCAAGGTTTTCATCATCAAAATAAATAAATAAAAATAAATAACATGCTTACATACATACATACATACATATGTAGTTTATACATCTCACTAAAAAGTCACCCAATCCTTTCGAAAACAATCATTGTTTATAAAAAAAATTAACACCAGCTCCATAAAAAATTATGTCATGTTTATAAAAATTTTATTTCATAAATTCTGCAAAAATATAGGACAATTTTTATGAATAAGGCGGTAGAGCTTTAGTCGACAGTTTATCTCGAATCCCATAACAGCTAGTGAGCCACGAGTAAAACTTTCACAAGTCTCTTAGTTTTATTGGCATTTCTCTAGTATATTATGTACGATAAGTGCAAGACAAAGTTTCCTCGCAAACAAGGACAAAAGTTGACTGTTTATAGTTCCGTTTCTTATATAAATCTATTCATCTTGTTTTTATATACATACATATGTACATGTATGTGTATAAGTGGTTCATAAAACTTCATATTTGTGTATGTACTTTCTGTTTTGTAGTAAGAAAAAAACAAAATTGCATTTACATAAACGCTAAAAATATTTTATAGAACCCTCCCAAAATATTTTTCTTACAAAACTTGTTGACAAGCCACTTGCTTGTGCTTTGGAAACTACACATTACTCAAGCTGTTATGTAGGGTGGAAAGCGGACAATTCGCTTATTTTTTTAAGTGCTCCCTACTTCGTGCCACAAGTGCCACCACAAAATTTATTTTTTTAACATAGCTACTTGTTTATGTCAGCTCTAAGCCAAGTTACTTTGAATCTTCTGCATAACCGCTTTATGTGTATATTAAATTTGAAAGATTGCAAGCAAGTATCAAAATCTTGGAACCTTGAAAAATTCTAAGGGGCATCACATGAACAGGCGAAAACTTTTTCGTCTGTTCGAGTGACAAAAACGTTTAAATGCTACTACGGAACATATTTAGAGCATAATATTTTTGCGGGATAAACTAGCAAACGATCTGCTACCCGGGCAGTCCTAACAATTAGTAGCTGTAATAGTCCGACGTCTGATCTGATTTGCACAGCAAATCAAACCACATCTCTACTGACTCGTAATTTAGATACATAAGTACCTACCTAAGATTTTCTCTATGAAACATTTTCGGCTCAGGAGTTTGGCAGCAGAAGATTTTCCTGTAAGAATTCCTTATTAGTTTTATATAATAAATGTTATTAGTTTCATCGAATATAGAACACATCAAATCAAGGAGAAAACTTGTCATTCACATTTCTTTCACTCAGTTTCCGTTATTTCTTGTACCAAAAAAAAAATCCGTAGAGAAAAACTTATTGATTCTATTAAGTTTTCCTGCAAATTGTATACAATGAGCATTTCTTATTGACTTCGTTAAGTTACTTTATTAATTTTTTCAAAACAGTATTTCTAATTTTTTCAAAAACTATTTCCTATTGGTTACTTCATTAGGTTGCTAATGATCGTGTGCGTATCATGCTCT
This sequence comes from Sturmia bella, assembly GCA_963662145.1. NCBI lineage: Eukaryota > Metazoa > Arthropoda > Insecta > Diptera > Tachinidae > Sturmia > Sturmia bella. The sequence goes on along the minus strand of OY759170.1, from coordinate 79,603,131 downwards.
GTATTTGCTTATACTTCTTTGAGTATCTTGATGGCTCAGGTCTTTGAGTGGCCGACTGACAATTGCAATCATTGTAAGTTCAAACCCATCAAGAAACAGTCTCTTTAAAAAAAGAGTCCATACGAATACCCAACAACAGTTATAAGTTTTCTGTTTGATTTTTCAATAAAGATTTCCCTGCTATTATTTCACTTCGCCATTGCTGATCTGGATCCTTGAGAGACATCTTAATAACTTTGTTCTACTTAATAGAGACTGCTACTACACCTGTGGTGTTTTATTACAACATCTTAAATTGAGATTTACAAATTTAAAAAAAAAATACATCTAGCTCGAAAATTTTATCTATACTTTTTCACTCCCAAAGAACTACTTTTTAACGAATTTCTTATTTAGCAAAACTTGTAGTAGTTTCGGTTTATTTTTATGCGTCTTAAATATACATAGTTTTTCACTGACATTTTTATTAAAAAAGTTTATCTGTATTAATAGAATATTACAGACATTACGATGTGAAACCAGCTAATATTTAAAAGGACTTCAAAACCACTTGGGAGGCTTATCCTACTTGTATGGGTCATTGGGTCATACATATTACATTTTTATTACGCTGAGCGATCACTCAACAAAAGTTTTTAAAATATATATGACTTGAAAGTTTACGTTGCAAGTAAGCTCTTTGGTAAAAGGAGACTGCGTTTTCTAAGCGCTATAACAGATATGGAAACAATCAACAAATTCTGCACCAACTACAAAAGATAACTGATGCTGTGTTCGTTTTGGCCGTCACTGTTAAGGATTAGGGCTTTTTCTATGAACGTTAAAAAGTAAAAACTCATTTAAAAAGTAAAAACTCATGTCAAGTGATGCAGTTCTTCCACATCGCAAAAAAAATTCATTACTTGTTCTCTCTCACATGGCACTGCATTTTGACCAATCTTGTATGAAAACGAGCCTGTATTCCAAACTTTTATGAACTTAGACACTGCAATAAAAATCAGAAAAAAGAAAATTGCTCATAGCAAAAATTCAGTGATTTATTTGAATAGTTTCGGAAAATTGTTAACTTTCATATACATATATGTATGTATATGGACTTAATAATGTATGTATGCATATTTTCGTGTATGTGTAGACGTAGTTTTACGGACTTCACTCCAGGGAACGTATGTTTGTGCGATTCTCGTATCTAAACCAATTTTGCTTACGTCTTCTTTATAAGTTTTACACTTTTTAATTCGGATTTTATTCTAGTATGTAGACGAGTGTGGAGTTTTCTCCAAACAAAATCATCCAAATCGATATGAGCGATATGACTTTATTCAATATATCCAATTTATTAAATACGTACATATGTATGTATGTATGCGCTAACGTAAATTGAAAACAGAATGAAAATTTTAAAAAGACAAAACGAAAGTTATACACATAAAGTTGCCTTAGTTGCGTCGACAGATAAAAAACAAAATTAATGGTATTTCCATATATGCAACTAAATTTCGATTATCCGGACTTTCTCCGCTCCTACCAAATGGATTTGGCTTCGTTACTCTATTAGCTATGAACTGTTGGCAGAAGAGAAGAGAACAGAAGAGAAGAGAAGAGAAGAGAAGAGAAGAGAAGAGAAGAGAAGAGAAGAGAAGAGAAGAGAAGAGAAGAGAAGAGAAGAGAAAAAAAGAATAATTTATATAATTTATAATTTTTTGCTTGTATTTTGATGAGTACAAGTAATCTGTACTTTTTCGCATCTTAGAAAATAGTTTTGCAAACTTTTCCTAATTTCAAATTATTGTGATACATACAAGAGCACAAAACTTAAAAATTTAGGTTTCACTTAATTATAATTTGCCTTGGGAAACTACGAGCTCACTCAAACTTTAGGCCACCACGATCAAAAAAATTGGTTTTGTAACATATTGCGTTTCTTCTGAAAGAAATTAAATTATAATTATGTTCGTTTAAATGAAACAAACGATAAATACGTGTTCACACTTGTGTGTGCCCACATTTGTGTGCTTTTTGCTCATGTTTGTATGTTTGTACATGAGTACGGCAGAAAGATTTGAAAGTACAATTTCGTTTAGTCAAAATAAACTCCTTAGAGTTTTTAGAAGTTTTGAACACTTTTAGTTTTGTTAAATATTCCCATCTCCATTGTTGTAAGCTGTCGTTTTATGGCATCTAGAAGGAAACTATTTATATGCATTATAATAACATTTAATTCTTGGCATCAGTTCCAAATGTTGCCTTCGTATTTAAAATCTCATTTCATTTCAGAATCTTAATATGTTTAATTTGGTTTTTTTTTTGTTTTCTTTTTTCAATCAGTGCCGTCAATCAGTGTACAGCCACTCATTCAACCATCCAACCAATCAGCCAACCAACATCACAGCACACATACCCGTACACAAATCGTATTTACTTATAAACATTTATATCTGTGTGCTTGTCAAAATGGCCGGCTTGTTTTTATTTCGCTAATTAACGGTCAATTATCATTTGAAAGTTAGAAAGTATTTTCCAACAATAACTCCACTGAAATATAATCTATTGAGTGCAGAAGCGGAATCAATAATTGGTTTTGGAAGGACAACTGATTTTGATTGCTTTGGGAAGAATATTTTTTGCTCCTTCTTTTCGCATCTGTTGGCTTGTGTGTGTTGTGTCTTTGTACCACTTTTGCTGGCAGTTTCTGATGACAGAAGCTTTTGGTTATTTTAATTATAAACTGAGTCTTGTGCTCATTTATTTATTTTTTCGGTGAAGGCAAAAAAAAAATACTAATTTTACCGGCACACATTGCCACAACGAAATAATACGAGTATGAAAAGTAAAAGTATTTATTTGTTTAGCACTATTTACTTTGACAATGTTGCTTAAACAGAAATTACCAGCTGGATTTCCGGTCACCCACTGCTCCACATTGAACTTTTTCCTTTTTATTTCGAGAACATGTGCACAAATAATACTTTTGCACAAAGAATATCACAAGTCAAGTGTTTAGCACCAAAGTCAGTGCACCAAAACTGATGTATTTGAAAAAAATAATTTCGAAAATTCAAAAATGAATTTAATTATTTATTTGCGATAAAAGCTAACTGAAATGTATTATTTTAAGTCTAAAAATAGACCTTATTAATTTTGTTCTCTCTTTTTGGGCCACCTATATGGCGCCGGCATGTTGTTGATGCTACTCAACTCGTCAGTAGACTCGGAAAAACTTAAAATAATGCTTGAAACTTCCTTATTCAATTATATATTATTCCCATGGACCCAATAAGAATCACAAATGCTCAAACAAACCTTTAATACATAAAACATTGTTATTGCTTTGCAAGTCTTTTACTTTTCTTAACACAATTTGGGCAACGAGCGACCAACCATTGGTTACTACGACTTGTATTTTTGAAAATATCAAAATGTCAAAGTTTTTTGATTATTCAAAAACAAATTTAATTCGTATTTGCTATAAATGCCAATCAAAATGTATGGAATTGTATTAATTATTAGAATTTTTGTTAAATCTGAAAAGGACAGAAGACAACTAATGAGATACCTTTATAGGCCAAAACCCTTGTTTTTCGAAACTAATACTGGTATTTTCTTGGGCTAGAGATTTTTATATATGTATCTTTGAAGCTTTGAACAAAAATATTGGCCGAAAAAAATGTATGTGGCAACCAAGTTTTGCAACTGATTGCGTATTACTGCATCAGTTTTTCCACATTTTTTTTTAATTGTACCCCGAAATTAGCAGAAAGCTCTAAGGTCTGATAAACCATACAGGTGGAACCAAAATTAACTAGTTTGTGGTAACGCACATGCAAGTCAATCGGTTTAGTTTTTATTGTGTACATCTAGATGTATGTACCCCTCTGTTTTGCCCACTTAAAATGTTCATCGCCCCTGCCTACAAAGAAAAAATGTTCGCCAGAAAACGTTCATAATATAAATGTAGACTTAAGGAATTGATGATGGAATGAATTCAGTTTTTTTTTTCTTCTTTCCAAATGTCTATCTATCTTACAAATACTTAGTTTGATTTGCAAAGTCGTTTTTTGTTTTTTGTTATAGTAGAATTTACACACGTGTTGTCCATTTACAGAAACTTTATTCAAAGATTATCAAAAAATTATTTTATACTCTCTTCGTCTACATGAATTTGTGCATAAATGTATAGAATTGTTGCTTGAGTGTGAAAATACATTTCATATCTGCTGTGCTAAATGATGAGGGTTCAAAAGATCCTCACAAACGTTTGCAGTATTTCCACAGTATAAATTCGGTATCCTTCGACCGTGAGCAGTAGCAAATACATTCAGGCAAACCCTTACCGCTGCATGTATGTATGTCACAACATGCATGTACAATTAAATGTTTTCGTATGTTAAATAAATATCAAAACAGGTCTTTACCGAAACCAAAATTAAATGTTTTCATTTTCGCAATAAATCACTGGAAAATTCTTTAATTAGAAATATTTCATTTAAATTTTAAATAAGATTTTTTAGTATTTAATGAAAACTTGTTGGGCTTGTTCGCAGATTGGCTTCAAGCATTTTACTTTTTTTTATACCGTCTTAACCTTGTTTATTTATATCTGAGTGGTTGGTCGTTTAAATTTAATAAAAATAAAAAACAAACTGTTGGGCCCAAGTCCCTGAAATTCCCAATGAGTATCTCATTGGTTTTGGCAGAAATGAAATACATATGTATGTATGAGCCTCATAATGCAGGACATAAAAACTGTAAAAATAAAAGGCAAGAGCAAAAGTTGTTTAACCATAGAAACTACAAACACTTGGCAGTTTAAGAGTTAGGAGAAAGGAAAGGAAGTTTTGGGGCACAAGAAGTACAAAATATATTTAGTAGACATGTTTTGGAGACAGTACATATTCTAATTACACACTTTCATACTCACACATCCATGCCATCATACATACAGAGCCATAATATAGACATGCGGGTAAAAACATAACATTATTTAATCACTTCGTGCAAGGTTTGCCTAAAGATTTCCTTCTGGATAAAATTTACTGAATGTTTGTACATTTCGCACATACACATGCATACATATTAAAGATGTGCAAACGTATATGTATAACTGAAGGAATACGAGTACTCAAAACAGATACACCAATCACATGTTTGTCTGTATTGATACAGAAGAGCGAAAGAGTAAAATTAATCATGTGTGTGTTTACACATACACACACACTTTACTCTTAAAAGCAATAAGAGATGAATTTTGTTTCTTCGCGTTAATTACCCATTTCCCAGCGGCGGACTTTCGTAGGTCTTCTAAAAGCAGACCTTCTTGAAAGCGTTCTTACATCCTCTTTCGGCTCCAGACCTTCTAATTCCATTAGAAACAAAACAAACGTTGGTCGGCTTCAACAAATTACCGAGTTGTATGAAAGGTTTTTCACGAAGTGGAAAATACTTTAGTTTTTTTTTTATAGATAGCAGGAACCTTTTAGAAGGACAGTTGTTGAAAGGCCTTAGAGTAGTAGCGCCTTATGTCTACAAATAAGCGCCGCTAGGATAATTGTCGTGCCGCTAATTTTGACAAAGTATCTGCTTCAATGCATACAACCTGAAGAAAAAAAAAAAGCATTGAACATCCACTTGTGTATTTCATGTGTGTTTTTTTTTTTTTTGCTTTGAAAAGGCCTTGAACACGATGTAACTGGTGGTAGTACTCTGATTAGCGGGATCGAGTGGACTGTGTGGGTGGTTTATACCAGAGAACTACCTTTGTATTTTACTCGTGCTGCGTGGGTGTTTATAAGTCCTCGATGGTACGAGAAATTATAAATAGGGGGTTAATGAAATGAAAATGATGAATTTGAAAGGACTAGTATGCAAATTTATTATATGTATATTATACGATGTTCACCATTGACCAGTTGAATTGATAGTGTCTTTGGCGCCCTTTTAGAAATCTTATTACATGACATATTATTCCATTTTGGAGATTTTAAGTGACTACATATTCCAATTGTCAACAAAAAGCATAATTCACAATAATTTAATTACAGAATGGTAAATATTATTTTAAGTTTAAATTGACTGTTAACGTGTACGTTTTTTAAGATACATAAATAAATTCAAATATGTGGAGTGTATCTTCAAGATGTATAAATGAAAAAAAGTATTTAAGGTTACAGATTGTAAATTTATGGTTTGTTAAAAATATTTTGTATTTTGAACATGCCGCCCCCCTTGCACTTGTGCAATATTAACGTTTGACTGAACGCAAAGTAGTTGAGCAAGGGACCGAATAGCTTCGGAAATTATTTGCTGATTTGATGAGGTTGAAATGTGGTCATCCTTTGGTGGTGGTGCGTTGCTCGTGGTTTTACGAGAATTTTTGTTGGGTTTGATTTTCCTGTTGGTTGTTTTTCGTTTGGCGATGCGGTTATTTCTTCGTTGTCCTTCTATAGTATTTCGCAAATCCGTTTGACGTTCACGGGTTTGGTGTAGCAAGGTGTGATGAAAACTATTGCATTTGTGACATGTGTCCCGTGATGCACAGGCGCGCAGGTCGTGGCTCCTGGCTAAACAGTTTTCGCAGTAGTCGAAGCGGCGAACAACCTGATTTCTCTTTGTTATAGTCATCTTTAAGAACCGATCACAGAACCTTAGTGGATGAAACCGCCTGCACACCATGCATTGATGTATGTCTGGATCACGGCTGCGTTGATTCGGCCTTCTAAAAAATCAAATTTGTAAATAGAGGACAAATTATTAAAATGATAAATGTGGTTTAGTTAGCTGAATGAATGTAAGTGAAGGTGAACGTATATTGTTGCATAAACTGGAGGTTAATGTATGCTGCGTAAATGAGGAAGTGTAATTAATGGAATGAAAATGTACCCTGATGAAGTAGTCATCAAGATTGCGTTTCATTGAGTAAGGGAAGGAAACATAATTTCACTATAGGTCGAGTTATTACTCCTGCTGAAGTACGTACATCTGCCACGCGAACGTGGCTATCCGCTCCTGAATGGATGTGTATTATCCGACCCAGGCGCCATTCTGAAGGTGGTAAGAGATCATCGATGACTACAACGAGATCATCGATTTTTAAATTTGAAGACGAACGTTTCCACTTGTATCGCTTCTGGAGAGCCTTTAAATATTCTTCTTTCCATCTTATGGAAAATTGATAGTGTATTGCCTTGACTTTCTCCCATCTGTTGACCAATGAAATTTTGTCGGCAGGAGGTTCTGGGAATGCCATAATAGGTTTCCCAATCAAGAAATGGCCTGGAGTCAGTGCCGTTAGGTCTTCTGGGTCGCTGGAAATAGCTGACATTGGACGGGAGTTTAAAACGCCTTCTATACGGGCTAAAACAGTAGCAAACTCTTCAAAATTAAGCCGGTGAGCACCAGTTACACGCTTAAAATGAAATTTGAAGCTTTTAACTGCCGCTTCCCAGAGACCGCCCATGTGTGGGGCATATGGTGGAATGAAACTCCATTCAAATCCCTGAGTTGAATATTTTTGTGCAATGTCATTAGATACGGTTTCTATAAAAGTTGCAAATTCTCTATTAAGTTCTCTGCTTGCGCCAAGAAAATTGCGGCCATTGTCGGAGACTACCCGATGAGGGAGCCCCCGCCTTCCAATAAAGCGAACAAATGCCGCTCTAAATGCTGAGGTTGACAGATCAGAGCATGCTTCCAAATGTATTGCCTTGGTGCTGAAACAGACAAATACCGAGACATATCCCTTGATAACAGGGGAGTTACGCAAGTGGGAAGATTTGAGATCAAAAGGACCGGCAAAATCTATACCAGTGGTTTGGAAGGGAGTTGAGAAGTTGCACCTATCAACGGGTAAAGGAGCCATTAATTGACAACAACTTTTCTGTTTGAATATAATGCAAGTTTTGCAGTGACGAATAATTTTCTTAATTCGAGATTTTAAGCGAGTTATGTAGAACTCTGTTTGACTCATACGGCACATTTGACTGCATTCCGCGTGTGCTAGAGTAAAGTGTAAAAATTCTAAATAGAGTAGGCAAAATCGGGAGTTGCCTGGTAAGATTATTGGGAATCGTTCATTGTAAGGTAATGAAGACTCTGATAGTCGACCATTTACTCTTAAGATTCCGTTGGAATCTAAGAAAGGATTTAATGTGTTCAATGAGCTTTTGTTGGGAATTTGTTCTGACTTGTTTAGTAGCGAAATTTCCAAATCATAAACAGATTGTTGGGAAAGTCGTATCAATTTTTCTTTTACGAATTGGATTTCTTGGTGAGCTAAATTTAGAGTTGTTTGGGCCATTCGTGGTCTTAATGAAGTATTGTCTATGAATCGATATACATAGCACAAAACTCGCAAGGCTTTGTGATACGAAGAAAATCGATTCAAGATATCCTCTGTAGGCGAAGTTGAGTCTGAAACTGCTGCCACCGAACACTGTTGCGTTTGAATAATGTGTTTAGTTGGCCATTCTGACTGTGATTGAATGAGAAACGGAGGACCATGCCACCATAGGGAATTGTTAGCCAGTTCTTGGGGACTGCAGCCTCTTGTACCAATATCAGCTGCATTGTCAGTAGTGGAGACATGGCGCCATGTTGCCTTTGGAACTAATTGGTGAATTTGAGATATTCTGTTAGCCACATAGGTTTCCCATGTTGCTGGAGGTTTAGCTAACCAACTGAGCACTATTGTAGAATCTGTCCATAGTATCACCTCAGATTCTTTGAAATCGAGCGATTCCTTTATGTGGTGTACCAAATTAGCTAATAGAACGGCTCCGTTGAGTTCGAGCCTGGGCAAACAAATTGTTTGAAGGGGTGCAACTTTACTTTTAGCAACCAGTGAGTTGCAGTGAATAGTGTCCTTAGTTTTGCATCTCACATACACGGCAGCACAATATGCCTGTTTGGACGCGTCTGAGAATCCGTGTATTTGTACATCATGTGCTGGGGAATATTGAATCCATCTGGGAATATTAATATTTTCCACTTGGGAAAGCTCGGAAATTAATTGATTCCATTTTTCGAGTGACTCATTGGATACGTCCTGATCCCAATCTAATTTTTCCAGCCATAGTTGCTGCATAAGCATTTTGGCTCGAATAACGATAGGATTTATCCACCCTGCGGGGTCAAATAGTTTGGCAACTGCCGATAAAACGGCCCTTTTAGTGACATTAGTTGATTGATCGCTCATGTGAAAAGTGTATGTGAATGAGTCAGTCAATGCATTCCATTTAATGCCCAGAGTTTTCATTGTGCTAGTTTCTTCAAATCGAAGAAACTCAGAATCATAGAGATCATCGGGTTTTATATGAGACAGTAATTCTGAATTATTGGCCGTAATCTTTTTGAGGGGAAACCCTGCTGATTCGAGTGTGCATAACAATTCAGATTGGGCTTGTAGCGCCTCTTCTATAGAGTGCCCACCTGATAATATATCATCTACATAAGTCTCCCTTCGTAAGATCGATGCTGCTTTGGGAAATTGTTCTTCTGAGTCTGAAGCTAATTGGAGCAGAGTACGAATTGCTAAAAATGGTGCGCAATTGACTCCAAACGTCACCGTTTTGAGTTCGTAATTATGATATTGAGAGTCGTGATCTTTCTGAAATAAAATTCGTTGGAAAGGTCTGTCATCGGGGTGAATGAGGATTTGACGATACATTTTTTGTAAATCGCCGCTGAAAACGAATCGATATTTTCGCCAATTCAAAATTATGTTCATAAGATCCTGCTGAAGTGCAGGTCCAGTGTGCAAAATATCATTCAGGGAAAATCCAGACTTTGTTTTTCGGGAAGCATTAAAAACTACCCTAACCTTTGTTGTTTTGTGATCTGGGCGAACAACAGCATGATGCGGCAGGTAGTATGAGAAATATTTATTGTCGACACATATTTCCTGGAATGTTGTTTTCGCCATATGATCGAGAGTCAAATATTCACTTAGAACTTCATTATATTGAGTTTGAAATTCTGGGTTTTTGGCAAGCGTTTGTTTCATTCGTGAATATTGTGCGAGAGCCAATGTTCTGGATGCCCCAAGGTATATAGAATTTGGGAATTCCCTTTTAAACGGTAAACGAACAACGTATCTACCATTAGATGTGCGTGTTGTGGTTTCTGAATAGAATTGTTCACAGTAAAGGTCATTTGCGGACATGTGTTTTGGGCAAGGTAGTTCCTCTTGCTCCCAAAACTTTCTAAGAAGTTCGTTTAGAAGTGATGTTTCGGATGGTACTATGGAAGTTGAAAATGAGCTAATAGGATGAGCATTAATAGGCCCGCTCAGTACCCAACCAAACACCGTATTGTATGCAGAGGCTGAGCCGCATATATTTTTTTTGATACCGTCCAGATTTATGAAACGCTCTGAGTCATTACCAAGAATCAAATCAATCTGAGCAGATTGATTAAAGTTTGGATCTGCTAAGTCTAGATTGTCTAAGCCATCCCTTGTTATTTTGAATGATGTTGACGGGATATGCTTAGTTACTTTCGGGAGAATAATAGCGCTTATAGAAAATTTAAAGTTTGATTTCTTTGCGAAAAGGACTAAATCACACTCCTGTGTCGCTGTTTGAACCTGTCCTCCGATGCCTATGACATCGACGTGAGATTTTTTGGTTGAAAGTTTTAATCTGTTTTTAATCCGCTCAGATAAAAATGTTCTTTGAGATCCAGGATCAATTAATGCTCTTACAGAAAACAGTTCACCCATATGTTCTATGTGAACTATGGCCGTTCTAAGTAATATGAACTCTGTGTTTAGTGATAAGTTTGCTTGAACTTGCGCATTTCGCGCTTTTTTGGACGTTTCTGGTATATTGTCATTGACATTCGCTGTGTATTGAGCTTTCGGTTCAAATGAGGAAGAATTTTGTTGAGGAGAAGTTGGGTTTGTCGACCCATAAGGTAATTTTACAGGGCTTGTGGTTTTAAACAAGTGAAGTAAGGTATGATGGGTCTTCTTACAGATGAAGCAAGTGTTTCGGCTAGCACAATTTGCTTTCAAATGGTTCGATGAGAGACAATTATTACATAGTTTATTGACATTCACAAAGTCTATTCTTTGTTGAATGGCAAATCTTTTAAATTTTGGGCATTGTCTTAAGTTGTGACCTTCATTGCAGAGTTTACAAAGATTGTTAAGATTTTCCTGTGATGCGTACGATTGAATAATTGATTGCTTAATATTCGGGAGACTTTGACGATCTCTTGTAGATCTCATGTTATCTATTCGCTCTACAGCTTCATATCGATCAATCAAAAATTCTTCTAATTGAGACCATTTTAGGAGTTCTCTATGGGACTTAAGAGATTGTTCCCATAGGGCAAGGGTCTCATTTGGAAGTTTTGAGCAGACTAAGTATACGATAAAGAAATCACAATTTTCAGTGTTGACATCCAAAGTTCGTAGTGTTTGAAGCACATCTGACACAGTCGAGTGAATTTTGCGTAGAGTTTTACTATCTTCACATGTGGCTATAGGGATTTTAAACAGAATTTGAAGTTGGTGATCCACCAACACTCGTTTGTTCTCATAACGTGCTTTGAGAGCATTCCAAGCTAATTCAAAGCTGTCATCGCAAAGAGGATAGCGTTTAACTATGGCTCCAGCTTCATTGCTCGTTTTGTTTCGCAAATGAAACAATTTCACAACTGGAGGGCAGTTTGTACCGTTAATGTATACGGCCGTGAACATATCACGGAAAGAAGGCCACTTTTCGTAGCTGCCTTTGAAAACTTCGGTGTCACAAGGAGGAAGTTTGACATGGAGGCTAGAGTCTTGAGACGTGTAAGGTTGCAAGGGTAAGCTTAGCCTTGAGGACCCGTTCTGATAAACTCCTCCTCTATTCATGCTAAGCCACTCTTTGATATTTGCCTTACAATTGTAGAATGCTTCCGCGCATCCTTCGAAATTTATCATGTTTTCATCCTTCACTTGCTTAGAGGCAGATGAAAGCATAAGATGTTCAAAGGAGGTTTCCAATTTTCTCCATCTGTTTTCCAAATCTTCAAGCTTTGTATCGAGCATTGAGTCTGATTGCCTATCGATTAGAGTGCTGCCGAAATTAAGGCAGAATGACAGAAGGTGATTTGCATCAAACTTGAACTTGTCGATAATGGGATTAAATGGAATTGGATTAGGTGGAATCTGATTAGATTGATTTTCTTCCACAGACATTGTGCGTTCGCTTTAATGTTAAAGGGTTAAACAGAAATAAATTATGAACACTGATTGTGTAATCGAGTAGTTTCTACCGTGAAAACCAAAAATTGTCAATGTCCAATGTTAGAAAATAAATAAATTGACAATGATAAATTGAAGAGAATAGTTACGGTCTGTATAAAAAATGTATTATTAAACAAGTATTTTATTCCAACAGCAAATTTATTTGCTTTCAATTAGTAATAACAGAAAATTTATTTTCCTAAAATTTGGGTATAAGAATCGGAGAAATATCAATTATCGCTGTGAAATTTATATATTAATAATTGAAAGCTATTTGTTGCCGGTGTCAAATATATTTGGTTCAAGTAACTCGTTCCAGATTGAACAGAAAGATTCAAATTCGCTGAACAAATTATTGCAACTCGGATGTTATAAAAATGTGTATTGGGTTATGTTGTCTACTACCGACACACATATGTGTTGTGATAAATGTATCTATGTAATGTGCATATGTTAACTTACAAACACCAAGTTTGGCATGCAATGACTGTATGTAAATTATATGTGTGTATGATATAGTACTGATCTTTCTTAAAATTTTACCTTGAGTATTTATGCAGTAATTTTTGTTTGTTTGTTGAATTATGTATTTGTTTGTTGTTTTTGGTTTTATTTCGGATCGCGACAAACGATTTTCTTTTTGTTATGACTTTTGAGGTTTGTTAAGCTGATGTTATTAAAATTTCTTCCTTCTGCTGTTAATATTTCTACCCGCATGAACTGCTTTATCATGTATGTAATGCTCACTTGTATATTGAAATCTCACCACTGTAATTTATATTATCTCTTTCAATGCTCAGAGTTTTAATGTATGTATGTCTAAATGATGTAAAATTACTGAGAACTTTTGGTAGCTTTGTATATATATGTATATATATACATATGTACGTATGTATGTTTGTATGTTTTTTCTGATATGCAGTTACAAGCACATAATAATTTGCTAAGAAAAACTTTTGATCTTGAATTACGTACCTACATATATGGATATGCACATATGTAACAATTTCATATTTTTTGATATGTGTATGTTGACAAGTTTTTTACATACATACATATGTCCATACAATATATGTATGTATATGCGAACCGGTATATTACTAACGGTTTCTTAGTTTTATTTCGGGATTGTTATTTTTTTTCTTTGTTTTTCTTGTGAATAATGTAATTTTCAACTTCAAAATTTTTTGCTTTTTCGGTATGACAAAGTACCGCTTTACATTTAGGTATGTGTGTACGCGTTTTGTACCACATTCTTATATGTATGTATTCTGTACATACATACACATAATGACGTTTTGAAACTTAATCTTTTTTTTTCCGTTTTTATTTTGTTTGTTAAAATATGAGTTTTCACGCACTTGTTTATTATTTCGTATGCTAAAAAAGTAATTTTATTTTAATTCCTCTTTTTTGTTTAGCGTTTAGAAAATATTTGCATGTTCTTACTTTTTATGTTTTATTTTTTTTTTTCACGCGATTGAGTTTCTTTTTATGTTGGGCGCCCGAATTAAACTAATTTCATTTTTAGTATGTTGAACTGAGAATAGAATTTACATACCTCATAATTTTAAGTTGAAGATCTGCTTTATTGCAAAGTGATGTTAATTAACAGAAACTGCTTGACTTGCTTTAGTTATAGTTTTGATGATTTTGTTATTTACCAATGTCCAGGAAGCGATTTGAATTTCTTGGTTCCTTGACGATCGAATGGACCATGAACACGATGTAACTGGTGGTAGTACTCTGATTAGCGGGATCGAGTGGACTGTGTGGGTGGTTTATACCAGAGAACTACCTTTGTATTTTACTCGTGCTGCGTGGGTGTTTATAAGTCCTCGATGGTACGAGAAATTATAAATAGGGGGTTAATGAAATGAAAATGATGAATTTGAAAGGACTAGTATGCAAATTTATTATATGTATATTATACGATGTTCACCATTGACCAGTTGAATTGATAGTGTCTTTGGCGCCCTTTTAGAAATCTTATTACATGACATATTATTCCATTTTGGAGATTTTAAGTGACTACATATTCCAATTGTCAACAAAAAGCATAATTCACAATAATTTAATTACAGAATGGTAAATATTATTTTAAGTTTAAATTGACTGTTAACGTGTACGTTTTTTAAGATACATAAATAAATTCAAATATGTGGAGTGTATCTTCAAGATGTATAAATGAAAAAAAGTATTTAAGGTTACAGGTTGTAAATTTATGGTTTGTTAAAAATATTTTGTATTTTGAACAGGCCTTAAAAAAGAAAATGCAAAGTCAATGTCTTGCTTCGAGTGTGTGGGTTTTTCCTATAGTATAATTTGCTATCGTAGCAGTTTTAAATCGAATTCGAGTCTTCTGCGATTGCTTTGGTGTCTACCCGCTGAACTACAACATGCAATTTCGATCAATTTCACAATCATTTGGGAGTCATTTATGAATCTCTTTTCAGTCATTTCTTATATAATTCGAATTATCTGGTTAAAATGAGAGTTGTACAAACAGTCATTTGATAAACATCTGCGCGACCATATTTTGTTTCCTCACAGTTAATATATGTACATAATTTGTATTTGTTATTTAAATTAGTCGCACCCAGATTTTGGTATAAAAGACGAATCTGTGCACGTCCTTAATACATACGCACATGCTTACATACATTTGTATCTGTATGCATGTGCTTGTGTTCCTCCCTTAAACACGATTCTTTCGAACTCCCGTAACGCGTTCCCTTAACTGCGAGAAATGCTTCCGAATTCCTGCGCTCTCTTTCGGAAGATGAAAAGCTTCCCTTTTAATTTACTCGGAATATGTTGCATCATGAAAAGCTCCCGAGCAAATTTTGTTTTACTTTTCTCAAAACTCAATGGAAAATCACGTCATCATGAATAACAAACCAAACACAGTCAGTCTCGGTTAAACTTTGTCTTTCTTCGCGTTCGAAGACTTGCTGTCATACATACATATTTGTTTGCCTTTCCGTGCAGCCTGCCTACTGTCTTCCGTTACATACATATGTGTGTATGTATGTACATATGTATATTTCAATCTGTTTGCAACAATATTTCTTTTTGCGTTCTTATGCGTATTGAACTACTAACCTACTGTGAGCATGTCTGTATACGTGTGGTTATGGATGGATGCATCCACGTATGTATGTACGTACATACATACATACATGTGTGCAAGTATGTTGGTTTGTTTGAGTCATTGCACTTTAATTTGTTCTCCGCCACCCATTTTCCCACCCACCCTTTCAGCCTACGGCATAATAGGCTTTGAACGCGCAACTGACGTGATTTACACCCTAAAACTACCATCCAAACAAACACATAAACCAGCAATTAGACGCTGCTGGCTCAATGCAGGACGGCACATCTGCAAACACACAAATGTGGAAAAGAAAAGTCAGAAAGTAGTAGAACAACATGCTTTTCTAAAGTTTTATTTTCTCTTTAATTACAATTATAATTTTTGTGTTTATAAGACGTAAGCCGATGGCCAATAGCTGCCCTGTCGAACATTGAGTACTCGACCACTAAAATGTTTCAGTTAACATTTATGCAGTAGCTCCAATCTAGTGAACTACTAAATACAATTTATGCAATCAATTAGCCGTTACTCTCGAACCGTGAGAGACAGAGTGATGAAATTTGCACAATATATGTATTCACATATGCTCCACAACAACAAATGCTAAAAACAACAACAACTCTAAAAATACCAGCTTCCCCTGGTAACAGTCAGCTATAACTCTCGAACCGTAAGAGATAGAGGGCCGAAATTCGCACAGTGTATGTATTCCCAGATGCCTTGCAACACGAAATGACAATAACAACAACAAGTCAAAAGCTACTAGGTGTCCCCATACAACATAAAGCAGCAATTAAACGTAACTCTCAAGCTGTAAGAGACAGAGAGAGAGGAAATTTATACAATATATGTATTCACATATGCCATTCCATACGTACATTACACATACATACGTACGGAATCCTAAGTGTGCGAGCCAGCCTCGTACTTGACTGAATTTATTATTGATACAACGTAAACATTTACGCCATGTCATGCGGCATTTGTTAACATTTCACGTAAACCAGGAATTTTCCAGCATTCGACTATACTTATTTATGAAATTTTGAATACACCAAATTAAAAATGCATGTTTTTGTGTATTCGAACAAAAAAAAAAACATAAAATAGACAGCGTTGATTTTCAATAATACAGTGGCGGTGGAAACGAAATGGCAAAATTTCAAGGCGCAACAGGTCTAATCAATAACTAAAAATTGTTACGAATTTCGCACAAGTTTTACTACACCATTTTTAGTTGAAATTGAGAAAACTAAAAATTAAATTGAGAAATTTAATTTGATATTAAGAAAGTTTAAAATGAAATTGAGAAATTTAATTTGAAATTGAGAAAATTTCAAATGAAATTGAGAATTTAAATTTGAAATTGAGAAAATTCAAAATGAAATTGAGAATTTAAATTTGAAAATGAGAAAATTCAAAGTGAAATTGAGAATTTAAATTTGAAAATGAGAAAATTCAAAATGAAATTGAGAAATTTCAAATTCAAATTGAGAAAATTCAAAATGAAATTGAGAAATTTTAATTTTAAATTGAGTATACAATTTTCATGAAACAAATAGCGACACGGTAGAAGTCGTTTTATCCACCACGCGTCATTCTTATTAAACATATAGCACAATTGTCCTTAAGCTCCATGTCCGTTGAAAAGAAAAATTTATTTTAAATTCCGCACAGGCTGGTTTTCTGTGACATAAGTAAGTAATTTAAAAAGCCTACTTGTCGCAGTTTTTTTTTTAATATCTTCAGTTTATTTTATATGAAATTATGTATGATATGTTTTTTTTTCCTGATATATCTTTTTATTTAAATATCAGAAAAAATATATATATCCTCACCTTAAATACCAAACAACCTATCAGCAGTTTTCAAAAGTTTACAGGAGAGAGAAAAAACGTTATAAAATTGGAACTATTTGCAATATTGAACCGAAAATTATATATTATGATTAAAATGAAACCAGAAGTATATATCGGTTGAGAAAGCTTTGTTTTTCTAAACACAGCTTATGATATGGCGCTTAGGTTATTTGGAATTGTAAAAACCTGAAACCAAACAACCTATCAGCAATACTAATTAGTATGAATAATTAGGCATTCCTTTGAACACATGATTATTATTTACATTAAATAATAATACTTATAGTTTCTCTTACTTGTTTAAACAAAAAGTGCTTAATGTTTGCTTAAATTACACTATGCAACAAAATTAAACTTTTATCATGATTTTTTATGATTTATTTTCCTCTTTATTTCGTACGTCACGGCCTTTTAAAATAGAATTTTTTTAATTTTCCTAAAGTTTTTGATTTTTAAATAATATTATAAGTGGTTTTACAAAAAAAATCTACGTGTAAAAAAAATCTTTGTGGTAAAAGCTGATAATTGTCTTTAATATTGATTTTGTAATGTATAGATCCTGTTGGGTCGTACGCCAAAACACGAATCATGTTAACTTTAGGGTCCCCAATCCCTTTTCCTAAAAAATAATTTTATTTAGGTAGAATGAAGTTAAATGGCAATAAAATAAAAGAAATTACCAGGACGGATAGAAGTGTATCGCATTGGAAGATTTTCATAATCCTGGAAATAATCATGGTATAAGTGATGAACAGTAAGTGGATATGGATTTTTTCGTGCATCTTTCATTAGCTCAATTAATTCAGAGGGCAAATTAATATTTTTATTATTGATTTTTCTTTGTATTAATGAGTGGGTTGAATCGCATTCCATTTGGGTATGTCCCACGACTAAGTATTTATGCTCAATGGTAACATTATTTTCTACACAAAACGAAAGTAAGGCATTGGACAATACAACATTTCTGTTTTGATAGAAGCACCTATCAGAATATATTACAAAATAATGTACATTTGGCGTATTGAGCATTTTTTTTTTTTAAATGATTTACTATAATTGTGGCGAAGGTAGAGGCAATTAGATTTCCTTCTGTTTCATCTCATACGTAGTTTTCAGACTTATGAGTTATAACATTATAAATTGTAAAGTTGTGGACCTGGAGTTTCATTTTGTAGTACGATGCATTTGCCTTTAACTGCGGTATTAGTTTTACGGCTTGCATATCCATGCATAATAGCGATAGTAAACCCTCCATAGCATTTTCAACATCATGTTTTTATAAAATGTAATAAAACGCAAACAACAACAAATCAAAAGTAACTGTGTTTCAAAAAAAAAAAAAAATTCGAATAAATGATTACTCTGATTTCTTTAGCGTGAGTGGTGATAGGTTATTTGGTTTCAGAAAATTGTACACTTGCTGATAGGGTATTTGGTAATTTGGTAATAGCTTGGTTATTTCTAATATTAGAAGTTTAAAATTTTGCATACATATGCTTTATGATATAGGGAATAATATTAAATAAAAAACTCAATTTTGAAAAATTTGCTGATAGGTTGTTTGGTCTTTAATGTGACGATATGTGTGTTCCTTTCAATAAATATTTCTTAACGTTTTGTTTAAATTTTCTCAATTTGATTTCGAATTTTTTCAGTTTAAAATTAAAATTTCTCAATTTCATTTAGAATTTCCTCAATTTGAATTTGAAAATTCTCAATTTCATTTTGAATTTTCTCAATTTGAATTTGAAATTTCTTAATATCATTTTGAATTTCCTCATTTTCAAATTTAAATTCTCAATTTCATTTTGAATTTTCTCATTTTCAAATTAAAATTCTCATTTCTATTTTAAATTTTCTCAATTTTAAATTTAAATTCTCAATTTCATTTTAAATTATCTCAAATTTAAATTCTCAATTTCATTTTGAATTTTCGCAATTTCAATTAGAAATGGTGTAGAAAGTGTTCATTACCCCAAAAAATTTACAACAACAATTTTGTTTTAATAACTATATTTGTGGTCTGAACCACTTTTTCTTTTCTAAAAGAAAACTATGCTTTTATCTTGAACTTTTTTTTTTAATGTATTTAATATATCCGTTTATATCCTCGTTTGACTATCTAAAAATTGTATTTCAGAGGATCCGTAAATCGCGAGAATAGTCGTTTTAGGCTGGTGGTTTATACTCCAGTCAGCAACGATCATGTTGGGTTAATTTATGACTTCTCCCTTATTTTCTTGAAGGCGGTTTGCTCTGATTTGAATGTACTTACAGCACGTTTTAGTCGCCGGAGATTGCTCTGAACATTTTACAGGATTACACGAAAAAGCACTTTCACTTCCACCAATATAAAATGCCTGCGATCTCCAGCCCATTCATTCATCTATGCAAACCTGGAACCCACCAATATTTTTACAAATACACAAGCATCGAAAAACTTGACATCTTTTTCTTTGTACGCACCGCACCACACATTTTTATGACTTTCATTTGGTATTTCTGCATTTGGGGCATATTTACAGCAAAGTGATACATTTGCGGTCAGGCCCTATTATAACATAATAAAGTTTTTCAAAATTGTATACCAACTATATCCAACCACTACAACTTTGTCACGGACCTCCAGAATTATTTACAGAAAAGTACTTGTTTTACTTCAATTATGTATATTGATATTTTAGTTTTTATTTATAACTTGGCGATGCCTTTGGAGCAGCACCATAAATCTTTCGTATCAAAATAGTTCAGTTTTGTAATTTTTAGAAAATATCTCTTTGGAATTCACTTTAAATCAAAAATAACAAAATATGTATGTACATATACACATATATTCAACAAAAACACGTACAAATGAATTCAACTGATTGAGGTGAAGGTTCTTATATGTTTAAGATGAGCAGGACTTACAGTAAACAATATTTAACATTTAATTTATATTTGTCAAATGAAAAAATAATTAACTTATTTTGATTTAAATGGTTGAAAATTGTTGATTTTGTTTAACCAAAATAAACATTTTCCACGTCAAGAAATACTCCTGGAATCGTAGCGCTTAGCTATCAAATCTGACCTTGTCGACACCATAATATTATTAGAGATGGCCTTGTTTCTAAGATTTACGTCTTCAGTGAGAAAGAGAAGATTTGGTATATGAGTTTTGACTTGTAGACAACAATTTATTATGCTGTCATCGGCTGAATTGATGTTGATTAAATGCTGACGTTCTTCTACGGCGGATTGAGCTAAGGATGCGGAAGAGTTAGTGGTCTACATATTGTTAACTTTCCAGCATATAATTATACCTTGCACATGTAATGAGTTATTTTCCAACTTAGTATTTAAATATTTAATAGCACGAACTGCTAGAGTTTTGACTCCTTCTTGGCTGCCAGAACGCATTTTAAGTTTGTCCAGTTCTTGCAATACCGAATATGGAATATACAGCAAACTGCCTTTAGTATCTGTAATTGGAATAAAGTTATCTTGATTAATTATAACTTTCCAATCCTAATTTTACTTTTAGTGCAATTCTTAAATTATTTCTATACTATTCTATATAAAATTTAAGATGCAAGACTTTTCTATCCAACTAAGCTAAAATGTGGATTCCCAATTCATATGCACTTAATATACATTACCACATAATTTCATCTCTGACAAGTCTTCAATAAATGTTAAGTCTTTTAGCAATACATTTGTATCCACAATAATGTAGTAAAAACTCTTTCGCCACTTCTTTGAGTCGTTTTGTTTTTCTGCTGAAAGGCGCAAGAGATTTCCATTAACTGTGTCAATAATATCGCCCATTGTTAGATTCTCATCGTCGTTGACTGCTTTTAGTGGCAGTTTCTTAGACTTTTCTACAACAAGGGTTGGCTCTAGAGCTGTGGTCTAAATATAAAAATTTTAAACTTGTGAAGAAATAGTATTTTCGACAAAAGTACATACCTCCTCACTCTGACTTTCTTCCCTCATTATGGGCTGCCAGTCCATAGCCTCAACTTCTGCAACAAAGAAAAAGCAGTACAATTTATGTAAATTTAATACAAACATCTTCTTATTGATTGCATTTTGTTGTTTACCATCTTTTCTAGATTTTTCGCCAGTCAGTGTACATTTATTAGAATTAGTTTGATGATCGTTTGAGGATGTGTTATTATTTGTTTCGATAGCAGTTGCGGTGCGAGAGCTATAGTTTGCACTGCTAGACTTTTGCTGCGCAAGTAATGTCTGTTTTAAACGTTCCAAGCGTAAATTTGCTATAAAAAAAAAAAATTATATTTATTTAATTTTCATCAATTTAGTGATATAATATAAAAGTAATATAATGCCAAAAACTACTTTCTCTATGAGTTAAAAAGCCTATAGTGTTGTTTACTTGTTAAAGTTAGAAGAGATAAAAAGTTTGTGTTTGTAATTAAGTGATGATTAAGTGATGATCAGAAGCCTTTTAAATTTCATTCAAACGGACTTGAAGGTAAATTTAAGTGATATTACCATTACGTTTAAAAAGGCAATAACTTTATACCTGGAGTATCTTTAATGCTTACATTTTTAAAATTTATACTGAAGTAATGGGTGGTCCATGTTCAAGTTTAACAGAAACATTTTACTAAAACTTCCACAACTTTTATTTTACTGCATAATAATTGAAGTCTTGCATATTTTCCGAATATAATTTTTATAATTTTCGTATAATTGTAACTAAACTCTTTACCTGATCCTCTCGAACTCGAAGGGATGTTCAAACTTTTAGGTACGGCTTTTGAAAGCGAGCAGGTAACTAATTTGTTTTCGGGAGGTATTTTGCGTTCTTCATTTATTTCATTGATGACTGCCTCTTTTATGGCCGACGCCGAAAGTGTTTGCTTTGAATTCACTTTGTTAGTTTTTTTAAATTTTGATGTATTGATCAAACTAAGCGATTCATCAGTCTTAGAATGCGAGTTTTCATCAGCAATCTTCTTGGTCACATTAAAAGGAAATTTGCAAATCTCTTTTATCTTTTTAACGATTCCGGAGCGTATATTTGTCAGCATTGAACCGTTTCTTTCTATTTGTAAATTTTTATTGCTTGCCGATCGTGTCAAAGAGTCAGAATCTTCTTTACAAACATCTACTATAAAATGATCATTTGTGGCGTTTCCACACTTATCTGACGGTGAATCAGGTAGAGGTGTTTTATTGGCATTTTCTTCCACAGAAGGTTTGACACATTTAACCGAATCCAGTTTTGCACTTGGGAAACTGGCAGCATGCTTTTTCTTTGCTTTTTTGGACGATTTTGCTAAACTTCTCGAAGACGAACTTGTTGATGGGCCAGCATCATATTCATTTTCTTTTAAACCTTTCGGTTTTGTAATTGATGTACACGGTTTTGTTTGGCCTAATTTCAAGGAATGCTGCAGTCTTTTCAAACGATCCTGTGCTGGAGTCTTGACCTTTTCCACTGGAATTAATAATAATTATATTAGAAATTGAGCCACATTAAGATTATTAAAACAAACTTGATAATTTTAGCGGCGAGTCATAATCCTTTTCTTCAATAGATTGTTTTGATGGCAGCCATTGCGTCTCCCCTGTTGCTTTATTAAATAAATAGAAACGTCCTGGACGACTTTTTGATGCAAGACGCATCCATTCGCCCTTTTTGGATTTTCCTTCATCCATTTTTAATCACAATAACTCCGAAATATATATCTAAATATATGATTTATAAACGGAACCGCAAACACAGAGTAAGACGAAACTTCTCAACAAAATTTATTTGTTTTTTTTTTTGTTGTGACATTGTTTTTAAAGCTCAGGCTTTCACAGGGTTGCTACTTCAGCACCAATGATGGTAACTGCACCTTTGAAATAAGTGGTATTTAACAAGGCAGATTAAATAGGTAAAATCACTAAACCAGCTGCTTGTTGTTTATTAACTGCTCACTGTCAAAAGTTTGTTTACAAGCCGTTTAGCGTGCTCTGATTTCTAAGAAATCTGCAAGTGATTTTGTAGCTACTATTGAAGAAAAAGTAAAATAAGCCAGTGATTTTGCTTGTTTTATTCCATAAAAATGTGAAGTAATAATTTTTAAGTGGTTTAAATAAATTTATTTTATGAAATTTGTGTAATTTCGTTTTTTGTACACACTCACAAACCAGTTTAACAAAACAAATGAGAGAAGAATTTGACAGTATGCAGTTATTTTTCTACCAACAACTCTCGTGTATTTTTTTATGTTCTGCTAGTGCTTGAACCTAGTAAATCTGCCTTGGTATTTAAGAACCGAATATGTGTGGCCTTACACTTGGGACTGTGAGCGACAGACAGATGAAAATTGTTCCAATCGATGCGGTGCGGCAGAGTATGCTATACACGCCTCTATCACAGAGTACTACTTTGTGCCTCTATGTACAAGATCTTTATGCACATTTTTTATTGGACTTCATATAATTTTTCCCAAGGCGAATTAAGTAATGGATTCGCCTTAAATTTTTCCCATGTCATTTTAATCATGATACAACTAACAAGGTAGCCTTTTCGCTACAATAAGAACAACTTCAATAAAAATAACATGCATTTTGTTTTTGTACAACTTATGCAAACTGTCAAAAAGACTCCACTTCTACATTTATAGAAGAGAGATGCACTGAGCTTACGCGGATTAGCTATCTCGTTTTGGCTGCCTTTCATCTTGACAACCTAAAGTAGTCAGTTGATTAACGGTTTAGCTGACGAGGCTACCTTGTTAATTGTATCATGATTTTAATGGTATTAGCTGCGTGTGTGTGTGTGGTTTTCTGCAGCGGCTAAGTAGAATTTCTGTCTGTGTATTAATTTCCCAAGTGCGTAAGCTAAAAAAATTCAAAAAATATGAATGCTTTTTAATTGACAAAGCAGAGTTGGATTTCAGTGGTTGAACACAGCCATTAAAACTTTTTTATTTTATCTATATCATACCGGGGGAGAGTTTCTCTCTACACAGAGGTAACCACCTCGTATAACAACTTGAAAAAAGTTAAGAAATATACAATGATACAGATAAAATAAAATGGTTATAATGGGTGTTTGATATAATTAAAAACTTAATTTGTTTTGTCAAATTAATATCAATCATAAAAGTAATATAGAAAGAACTTAAGCCCGATAAACTTAATACAAAATAGATATGTAAATAAAAAGAATTGTCAAATTGTAGGAAAATATTAGCTAAAGGAAACACAAAAATTGTCCTCTGTGGTCACGTAAACAAGTTCAAAAGAGAATTTCTCGAGAAGACCTAGGACCTACACTAATAAAATGCATGTGGGAGCAAGGCGAATTTAACTCACTAACGGAGAACTCTACTGCACTGGTATAAAGTCACTTTACTTTGTATCCAAGGCTTGTTCATTACCAGATAGGTGCACTAGAATTCGCCGTACAACACACACACAAACTAACGCATGCATTTTGTCAATGTTGAGTGACTTTTGTTGTCAAGGTGGGAGTTTTTGCTAAGCTCTTTAAAAGTGGCTTTGTCCCTTAAGCCCTATGAAAACAAACAAAATTATTGTCACAAAACTTTTCTACCCCTAAAAATATTTCGAACTTTATGTAAGCAAAAAAAAATAGTAAGAGTTATTTAAAGCAAGAAGTAAAAAAAAAAAACCAGCTGTGCTACCAAGTTCACTATTTAAGTAGCTGCCTTGCTTTGCATTTTATAATAATGTGCACTTAAAGCAAAGACAAGCACCTTCTTACCTCTTCTCAGAATTAAAATTCATTGTATTGTTTTGTCAACTTTTTGCAGGTAGTATCGATAATATGTCATCCCTGGTATTAGTTTAGTGCCCATCTGTTTTTATTGCAACCACAATTGGTTTCTATTCCCATTCCACCGGTGTTTCCTGATCAAAGAACATTAAATTCCAGAGTATTTTGTAGGTGAAAGATTTCTATTGAAATATCGTGCCTTTTGTTTGGGATCCTATAAATTGAAATGATTAAGGTTTGTTATTTTCGCTTTTATTAAAAAATTATGAATTGCCTTTGTTTTGAGCTTATGGGCAAAGTCCAAAATACGACTCTTAATTCGTTTTATGTCTGGTTGCATCGGCATTGCACAACAAATGCTCCTACGAAATAATTTATTGTAAATTATCACTTATCTTTAAATTTCATTTTGTTCGTAGAACGCCGTATCTCTTGTTACTGGTGGTGCCTCTGGGTTGGGACGTGCCACAGTTGAAAGATTAGCTAAACAAGGAGGCCGTGTTGTGCTAGCGGACTTGGGCACTTCCAAGGGAAATGAAGTAGCAAAGGAATTGGGAGATAATGTAGTTTTTGTTCCAGTTGACGTCACCTCTGAAAAAGATGTAACTGCTGCAATAGAAACAGCCAAAGATAAATTTGGACGTTTGGACTTAACTGTGAATTGTGCCGGCACTGCTACCGCTGTGCGCACTTACAACTTTAACAAAAACGTTGCCCACAGATTAGATGATTTCTCCCGCGTTGTTATGGTCAATACTGTTGGCACATTTAATGTGATTCGTCTTTCTGCTGGCTTAATGGGTGCCAATGAACCAAATCAAGATGGTCAGCGCGGTGTGATTGTGAATACAGCTTCGGTTGCAGCTTTCGACGGCCAGATCGGCCAAGCAGCTTATTCAGCTTCCAAAGCTGCTGTTGTTGGAATGACTTTACCGATCGCTCGCGATCTGAGCACTCAAGGCATTCGCGTATGTACTATTGCTCCCGGACTATTTAACACTCCCATGTTGGCCTCTCTTCCAGAGAAAGTTCGCACTTTCTTGGCCAAGTCTATTCCTTTCCCCCAACGTTTGGGTGAACCATCCGAATACGCTCACTTGGTGCAAGCAATTTACGAAAACCCTTTAATGAACGGAGAAACCATTCGTATAGATGGTGCTCTTCGTATGCAGCCTTAAAAAGGTTTCTTTTACTTTTAATTTCGATGTTAATAAATAAATCTGCATTTATTTTTGTATCTATTTTTTGTAGCAGATATTAAAACTAAACTAATTCAATCACCTGCCAAGGAAATTAATAAAATCTTGTATAAACATTCATTATGAAATTAAATTCTGTTAAATAGAATCAAGTAATCATTATTTGTTATTCATAGCAAACGGAAATTTCGAGGCGTCGGCAGAAGGTGGGTTGTAGTCTTAATTTTTAATCTTATTTGCCGTAGTTTAGCACCAATATGTTTCTCTGTTAATAACTTTATTTTCGTATTGTAGCTTGTGACAATAATCTACCAAGTCACGAAGTTTTTCAAGCAAGTTTCCATTTTTGAAGTGTGTATTTGTTTGCTGGTGCCAAGGTAAGACCTGTCTGTCCTATTTTACACGAGTTTCTAAACAAAGTGAAGTTAACATGCACCTAAATACTAGATCTATGCATTTTCACTGGTTCAAATTCGTTCAATTCTACTGTATCTGGAACTAGTACGCTGTTCCTCAAAACTTACAAGTGCTGCATAACAAGTATTGTTCGGAAAAATTCAGCAGCTAATTTTTAGTTCCCGTGAAAACAGTAATTGGATTATTAAAAAAAATTCTGTATATATTGTTACGTGTTTACCTTTTAAAAACGTTGTCCATAGATTCTTTTGTTGTAATGATGTTAAAACACTCAATTCTTCAGTTGACAATACTCAACAGTTCAACAACAGTTTACTTAACACACTGTAGTCACAAACACATTACTAAAAGAAGAACACTATTACTTATTCACTTTTTATTACTTAAGACACTTTACACGTTAGCGCAGTTAAAAATAGACTGAACCGCCTCAGCGTTAAGCTGAGCTGCTTTTATACCTCTCAATGATCATTACTCGAACAGTCAAGAAGTTTACAGAAGCTGATCACGCCACCTCGCAATAAAACTAATAATGAACAAAAGCCACACACACACACCAACATACATACACGCGGCAATGAAGCTTAAGCATATCAGCTGCGCACATACATGCACACACGAATATTGTATCGGTGGTGGGGGTTTTTTTTTTAGTCATCTTGCCGTTGCGCAGTGTATATACTTTCGACACTATCCGGTTAACAACTTTTAACGAAACCTCTTCAGTATTGCCAAACGTTGACTATATAAATAGAACAAAAAGACGATACAATAACTAACTAAGACCTACCACGAATGTATACTTTGATGGACTCGTTTTTAAAAATATACCATGTTTATGAAGATCTCATTTAGCGAATATCTATACATAATTTGCCAAAAAAAACTTTTAATAAACATAAAATATTTTTTAAAAAGCCAATCAAAAAAAGCACGCCTTTACCACCTATTACGACTACACATCACAAAAAACACTACACATTCACAAACAAATAACATGTTAATAAACGTATTTATATAAAAAATACAGTTAAAGTCGTATTAAGTAAATTCGTAATAGATGTTGTGTCGTCTCTGTGTTTCCTACAAATACATATGTTCGAAGTTTTGCAGTATTGAAGGCGAGGCGTTAATTGCTGTTGACTGGAGAGCGTCGAAGATATATTTATATACATACTGGGTACTATACGGACAAATTAACAGTATCTAGTTATCACTTCCTCAACTTGGCAAAATTAAATGTTCTATTTTATGTTATAACTTTGTTGTTTATCAAAGTTCTCCCCTTTCTGCGCATAACTTCCTCTTTCCGCCTTCCTATTATCCTAGTTCTAGTACAATGTAATGCATACACATGTACATACATATATGATAAAAAAAACTTCAATGCAATTAGAGTGGGGAAATTTGGCATGTTTGGGAAACCCTGGTTTTTAAATCTCTCTGCAAGAAACCTTTTTGAATAAGCGACAAAACAAAAACACACATACAAATGAAGCAAAAAATATAAACTCACTCGCTCGCAGACAACATTTTTAATATTGTCTTGCTTTTGTGCTAGCTAACCATGATACAATTAACAAGGTAGCCTCGTCAGCTAAACCGTTAATCATCTGACAACTTTAGGTTGTCAAGAGAATGCAGATGTGAAAGGCAGCCGAAACGAGATAGCTAATTCGCGTAAGCTCAGTGCATCTCTCTTCTGTAAATGTAGAAGTGGCGTCTTTTTGACAGTTTGCATAAGTTGTACAAAAACAAAATGCATGTTACTTTTATTGAAGTTGTTCTTATTGTAGCGAAAAGGCTACCTTGTTAGTTGTATCATGGCTAGCTAACGATATCGAGTGACATCGTTGTCGTGAATTATATAAGTACATAGTTATAATGTAGTCCTACTTCGTTTTGGCATGATATTTCGTCGTCTTTCTTCAAAATTTGTTTTTGTTTGGACCGGTTTCGCCAATGTGCTATCTCCAATATTTATCGTCTTTTCCTGGTGTGAAAATAAAATTATTTTTCAACAAAAACTAAAAATTACATATTAGCTTTTAAAATATAACTTTAATAAAGGAAACAGTGCAAGGGACTTGGCAGGTAAGGCTGCTTAGTTTATATTTTATAATAGAAAAAAGTTCCCAATCATTTTTTTTTTCTAAAATTTTAGATTGCATTCTTGCTTTAAGAATTTTGTAGATATCAAATTGCTCTTCTTAGTTTTGCAAATCGCGTTCTAAATGTTGTGACGAAAAATAATAATAGAACAGGTATTCGATGTTCGAATAATTCGACAAATCGGGCTTTTATGTCGAATTATTTGACATACGTACGTACGCACACACACACACACACACACATGTCTGCATATTTTATATGTATATGTATTTTGCTAATAAATGATATCCATCCATCTGGACTCTTTCACAACCGCCTATTTTTTTTTAGTGTTTCGTTTATTTATTATTCAATTCACTAACATATTCAACTACAAATAAACAAATAGCTTAAATTAAAAAAAAAGGATTTTAAATACACCCTGGTCCATAGTCGAACTCTCTAGCGTATTTAGGATTAGATACCTATCACATTATTTTTAATTATTGTTATCCTAACATAATTACCCATATATACAAATATCTATATGTAGGTTTAGTATTGATTGTGATTATTGTAGGTAATGAAAAAGTATTTAAAAAACATTACTTTCATATTTAGTTCTTTCAAAATGGTTAATAAAAGTAAAAGAGAGAAAAGGGTTAGGTGTTGTACCACCAATATCTGGTCATATCCTTCTCCTTACTGTCTAAGTTAGGAATGGAAGTATCAAATCTGAATTCCTGATTGGGAACTGCGTTAATGTTAAATGTTTTATCATTTGCTCTTCTATATACATATATGATAGAAGATTGGGACTCCAAAAGAATTTTGTATAAATCCATTTTTGTCTAAATATATGAATGCTTCAGAAGGGAGATAACCTGATATTAGAGTACTTAATATGTATTGATCGTTAGTATAGTATGGCGCTAAAATAAAGTTGTTATTTGTACATTCTGTACATTTCAATATATAATTTCTAGGCAGTTAGTTTAATTATAAAATTGTCAATTCGACTTACATACATATATTTGCAGCATTATACAACAACCGCCTATGTTCGGCGAAATTGTTGACTGCAGATATTCTTTATTATTTTGCCATGTCTTCAACTTCCTTTCCATTTTCCTTTTGGTCCTTAACGTACATACATAGATATGTATGTATGTATGCAAGTACGTTTGTGCGTATACTGTATATTATTCCCTTTTTGTTTAATTTAAGTTTTTTAATACTTCATTTTTATTAGCTGATATACACATTTTCATATTGTACATGTTCGTTAATTTTCTCTTTTTCTCATAATTTCTTTTTGATTTTGTTTGCTTTGCATTAACAAGAAGAACCTTACTTTTCACTCTTTCTTTCTTTCTTTCTGTCTTTCTTTTCTGCCGGAACGTTATTGTTGTGTTACCGTTAGTATGTATGTGTGCATGTACATATGTACTTGGTTCTCTGAAAATTCACGTAAAGAGAAAATTAAATCCTCTTTTATTTAGTGGAAGAAAAAGTCATTCAAAAATTCTATACTGTTTTGTTTTAATTTTGTACGTTTATCTAATGTGTTTGTTGCTTTCACGTATGTGCATATGTACGTGAATTAGGACTCCCATCCATTACATGAACCAATGCAACTGTGAGCGTTTTTGTGTGTATTACTACTACTATTACTACTACTAACCTATATAATACGTTCCCGTATGTAAGTATTGTACATACATACATACATACATATGTTCAATCGGTATTGTTCGAAGTTCGTTTTTTTTTGTGAGTAGCAAAAGCACATGTTCTGTTGTGAACTTAAAAAACGCTCACGGGATGCTTCCGTAATGCAGCAGAAAGAAAGCTTTTATGCTTCCCGGCTTTTTAAAAGATTGTTGCTTTTTAAAAGTTCCAAAGGACAAAAAGTGGCTCACTAGTTGTTTTTCTCCTTTAATGACTGACGTACGTGTTCACGTATGGCCTTCTCTAAGAGGAGAAGAACGAAAGTGATGAGCTTTCATGCTGACTATACTCTTAATGTATTGTCTTAGTTTCTAAAAAAAAAAAGCTGCCTCTGTACCCAAACAAATTCGAAAAATCTCCACAAATTCCCACGTCAATTTCTTTATGTTAGTAAATTTTTTTAGAAAAATAAGGGAAAATGTTCTGCCTATGACACTAATCAGCCCCAGGGTGCACGTACGGTCAAATTTTTTCTCCAATATTTTTTATGAACACACCGACCCCGTGCAACTCCTCCTTGGGGTGATTACAAAAACGCAAAAACTTGAAATTTGGGCAGCTCGCAAATGCTTTTTTTATCTCGTAGTGAAACTCTTTTTCTTCATACCAAAGACCATCGAAAAATCTATGGTACAGTATTGACAAATTTTTGTTCTTATAAATCGAGAAACCCTAATGTACATACATACATATGTAGATTAACACATACTATTCATATGAGCGCAAATATGGGTGTTCAATATTGTCGATTACTTTTTCCTCTAAGCGGGCATATCAGCTCGTACTTCTTCATAAAGATTTCTATAAATAATTAAATAGCAGTGGAAGAATGAAATATAAAGTTTTGCTTGTTTTATTTCTAAGATTTTTGAAAAAAAAAAAAAAAACAATTATCTCATGTTTCATAATACGAAGGAAGTTGTAAAAAGCAGCACAGTCTTGTAAGATGAACCGAAATCATCTGAGAAGAATTATATAAATAAAATGTATTGCAGCGTAGCTCAATGTAATTGAAACACATTCAATTGTTATGTTTTAATGCATTCCCGACAAAAAATCTACAAGTTGATTTGTGGCGTATTCTCTTCTGAGCAACATTCATGTAACATTTATTCAGTTCTTTGTCTAGTTTATGTTGTTTTCGAAAAAGTATGCAACAGTATAAACAAAAAGTTTCTTTTTTTTTCTGTATGTATATGTTTGTCACATAGAAGCGGGTTAAACATGACGTGTATTCTGAGCTCAACCTTAAGCTTACGGAGAGTAATGCCCTCCTCTTTCACAACTGTGTTTGCTGTTTAAATACCTATCTTATTGTTGCAACCAGGTCTGAGCATAGCAATAATTTAGTTTAGCGTGATTAAAATCAAAAGAAAATGTCAAAGCTATGAATTAGAAAAAAAAAAAAAAAAAAAAAAATAATAAAAATTATGTTCATCTAAATTTTTTGGGCAAAACAATATAGAAAATGTTGCACTTTTTGTAGAAAAGAAACCTGCATGAGTCCACTTTAAAACAGTACCGCTAAATAAGTATATAGAAAGGTGCACACAGAAAGCATTTGAAAAGTGAAACGCTAATCGTATGTTATAAATTGTGTTCTTTTGTAAACTTAAAACATGCCAAACTTCTAAAAATTAGTTCAGCATCATTTAAAATTGGTGTTAATTAGAAGCAGCACCATATCTTTTAGAAAAGAAAACGCCATTAAATAGTCGTAGATAAAGTTTGTCAGCCGCTGCTGACAAACCATAAATTTCTCATCACAAAAGCACTTGTAAAGTCCCCACATTTGGTGTCAAATCGCCACTACTGGTAGCCCTTTATAAAAAGCTTGCGTAAAATTGTATTATTATTGGTTGTTTGTTTACAAGTGAATGTTTTTTTTTTTGCTTTTAGCCCACTTCTTCTGTGTGGGAGAGAGTAAAAAAAGCTCAAGGTAAATTCTATGCAAAATTTCGCATTTTCTATTGCCATTTTCTGTTTTCGTTTCTATGCTCTTAAGCATCTTCTTCTTGTTGCTTCTTGTGATGGATTTCGCTAAACTTCGGTTTCTTCTATTCTATGCAAGCAATTGCACGTTCACACACATGTAGCACATTAATGTGGTCTCTAGAAATGTTTTAATTTCAAAGGCTGATAGTCGTTGGATATACGCCGCGATGCTAAGAATCGTCAACGCTATTGAGTCAGCTTGTGCTTCAAGAAATACCATACGAATTACCGTTGAATGTGGTGCTCTCTATACTAATTAAGCTGGTATTGTGAATTGAAAACCGCCACCACCACAGACACTACGCAGCAAAAGTGGACTAAAGGCAACAAGCAGCGCTGCATTTACATATACATATGTACATCCATAACTATGTATGTATGTGTACAACATACGTACGTATGTATATCTGCCTTAGATTCGGTTTTGATTGTGAAAGAATTAAAACAATCTCATACTGGGCATAAAAAAGCAATAAGAATTTTCAGTTAAATTTAAAAATTAATAAATTGAGTGCTTGTCGGTGGTCGGTCGGTGTTAAAACAATTTTCAGCAAAAAAAGAAAAGTATGTAAATCGAAAGCTGAAAGCCAATGGCTCACAAAAAGTGTTTAAAACCGCTCGAAAACATACTAGAAACGTAAAACTCCCGAGTCAAGCTGCTTGTATCCTCTTTCTTTAGACAAAAGCGAGCGCGTGCTTCGTGTTTGCGACTAAATCGTTTTTGCTCGTGTGCTAACAATTGTGTGGAACTTCGGTTTTTATTTCTTATCATTAGACACTTTCGTCTGCCGTTTAATTTCTTAATAATTTTGAAAAAATTAATCATAATTAAGTGTTTATTTGTGCAAACTACATACATATGTATATGCATATGTACATACATACATATGTATTCGAAATAAAATGTTTATTTGTTATCAAAAGAAACAGCGAAGGCCCAAAATAAATTATTTTTGTCCGACGTAAATTTATTTATAAAAAATGTTTTCTATGAGTAAAAAATCTTGTGATTTTCAATTAAAGAATAATAAAAAAGCAATTAAGAATTATATTTTGACAACTCTTTCGCTTGAATATGAAAAGGTAATTTAACGATTTTACTTTTGTGTTAATTGAGAATATGTTTTATGTAAATAATTTTGCATTGTATGCTTTTTGCTTGCACAGAACTGTGTTTGTTTGTGAATACAAGTGTGTGTTTCCACTGGATGCGTCCTTGAAACTCAGGATGTGTTCTATACTGCTTAAAATCTTTTCTGAAAAAGCGATTTTACATCCTACTTTGGTACTTTATTGTGCTAAAGCAATTAAAATTTCTTTTACTTCGGGCAATTAAATGCCGCAAGTAGAAACAAATAAAGTTGAAATTGCACTGAAATTATTTATTTGCCTAAACGTTGTAGATTTTAAAACAAAACGTTGTTGTTCGCTTTTGCCTTTGGAGTAGTGACGATTTATTTAAGTTAAAAACTATTCGGAAAATGACAACGCCTTTGATTATTCTGCACTTAAAGTTTTCTAAAACCCAAATCAATTGTGAAAAAATTTACAATCTTTGTGACTACGAGTGCGAGAACTCGATAAGTTTTTTCGTTATGAGAACGAAGCAGCCTGATTCTTTCTTTTATACTAATATATGTAATATTACACATACATATTCTTTTTATACACAGCTGGTATTTAATTACAAACTTATTATACTTCCTCTTGTTGAGCTCTAACAACTCAACAGCAACTAAAAATAAAAGCAATTTGCTTAGAAACATTTAATGGAAGGTCCGGCACAATTGTTTCAAGTGTGAGACGTTCAAACTAAGGTGCTTTATTAGCACTATTTATTCTGGAATTTGCAGCATGATGCATTCCGTTTTATTTTAAGCTATTTTAACAATAATCGCTTCTATTACTTTAAAATGTTCAAAAGATCTTACATCTTTTACAGTTATCTTATAACAATTGTTAATTATACTAAAATGCTAACTATGACTGGATATGGCGTATTTGAATATGGCTTTTATGATAATTTCTTAACCACAATTTGCACACGTGCAAGAGCAACTTTTTTCGAAAATCTATTCGATATTTTGCCTGACGACCTCAGTGAAGGCAATGCGTTCTGTGTATGCGGTTAAACGCCAGTAAAATAAAATTCATTCTTTAGACATTTTCCCAACTTGAGCTTGTGCTAAAATATTTTGTATATAATCAGATGCACTCGGATTTCCAAAAGATTAATACATATAGGAAAATATGAGCTCTCTATCCTTCCGTTTACCTTAAAAATATTTGTTTGCTTTAGAGTAATTTCGGTCTTGATTTCAGTGCCAACACTTCAGTTGATCTCGAAGCGTTGCTGTTTTGTATAATTGCATCAATTATAGCAAACATGTACTTTTGCTTTTCTCTTCTTGTCTGTTCGATTTCATGAAATATTCTGATTCTTATTAAACTTGCTTCGCTTCCTTTATAAGAGTAGATATCTGAATTAATTAAAATTCGAATTCGTTCTGTCCCTTACTTACATAAACTTCAATATTCTATAAAAAAGCATTTATTGATTTGCCAGCTTAAGGCAGGTAGGAGAAAAAATGCGGACGGCTGATAAAAGAAAGAAAACCATGAAAAGCTTCTTAAATATTTGTGCACTACACACACTAAAAATGATACTTGTACTGAGTCCACAAGTGCTACAATAAAATAACAACAAAACTTAACAGTAGTGCAACAAACAGAGGAATGCTTAAGAAGGAATACAATTAATGTGTTCCCATGAAACAAAATACGTCTTCATCCGACTGGCGAAAAGTTTTTATTCAGAGCACGCCCACTCTTGATGCAAAGCAACCTTCAGTATCAGTTTATTAGTTATTTTCACACATGTTACGCCGAGTGTTTGCACTCGTTTTGCAAAACCGTCACACCATTTTCTGTTAGCCTAAACAAATGAGCAGATTTTAAAGAAACACCATGGACTTGTAGGGTCTTAGTACAAAAAACAGTTTTCTTTGTGCAGGTTCCATAAGTGTCTCCCATTAAACCGGTGTTGTGGTCTCACACTGCTCTATATACTTCAGGCGTATTTTGCCAAATTTTAGCTGTTTATTTATTTTTGGTATAAAGAATCGATGTATAGTCATAATTTGACATGCATAAATACGTTTTTAATACTTTATATAAATTTTGTTTTGAAGCAGCAAATTCCTTTTCAAACAAACAGACATTATAAATTGTCTAGGTAGCAATGCACTTACACCTTTTCACTCACAATTTGCTTACATTTCACTTACATTTGAGTAAAATTTTCATGAAAGTAAAATTACATTTACAAATTTCGCAGCGTTATAGAAAAATGGCCATTACATAAACACAAGGAAAACCATTATGAAATTTTTTCTTCAAATACACATACAGAACACATCTGGTGTCGCTTTATAATGATACTAATAATAGAAATAATGACGATTATAATTAGTTCCAATATTTGCCCCTACGAATTTCAATTCTGGATAATTTTGGGATTTTTTTTTTCTAAAATAAACTTTAATATTCTTTTGCAGAAAGATCTTAGATACGGCGAGAAAAATTTCATGAAATCTCAGTTCTATGTAAATGCAGCATAAAAATATGTTTATTGCAACGGAAGTCTCACGGAAATTTACATTCCCATAAGAACTGTGTGTAAAAAATCTTTGAAATTTAACTGTGATAAATTCCTCATGGAAATTTCCGCAGACCGCAATTTAATGTTCACACATTTGCTTGGGCGCGGAATTTTCGCACAGCGAAAACAGTGCCCAATAAACACGTTGCTCAATTAGAGCAATGTTAACAATATCTCTATTGTTTTTTTTTTTTTTTTTTCAAAAAAGAAGTCTTGTTATTTTAATAAGGAAACCCTTATTGAACAACAAATCAAAAGGGAAACTTATAATTGTTATTATGTATTCCTATTGATTTTTTAGAAAACACTTCCTGATGGACTCGAACCCGTAACCCTTTGACTGTCGACCAATCAACCACCTCAGCCCATCAGGGCGTTCAAAGAAATTTAAACAAATGCAGTAGAGGATGTGAAATCTAATGAAATACTTTTTGAAAAAATTAGTGAGGTAAACTGAGGACATTTATTGTATACAATTTAGTAGAAAATCTAAAAGAATCAATGGATGTTTTTCGACATCAAAAATAACAGAAACTGAATAAACAAATATGAGTAACAAGTTGTCTCTTTAAATTAAATTAAGATTTACCAAATGAAAATAATAAGGAATATCCTTGTCTTGTTGAAAATCTTATCGATTACATTAGGAAGTTTTGGCTCTGTGTAACACTCAGCTTATTGTTTTAATTCTTTAAAGCGAAACTATTTGCAAATACATACTGAACAAATCTTGATAAAATCGCTTTTTTTTTGTGTTACGGACAATTGTCACAATTGTCGTGTTTTGGTTTCGATTAAACTTCTCTATACAAATATACACAATTATTTTGCAGTGTAAAGATAATTATTAATTTTTTTTTATCCCAAACGTAAATTTCCTAAGGACCTCCGTACCGGGCTGAAAATTAAAATAAAAAGTTTGGATCTGAAAAGTTTGCTGGGTATATAAAAATGTGTGTGTGTGTGTGTGTGTGTGTGTGCGCGTGTCTGTGAGCCTGTGCACAAAAGAGTACTAAACGTGTTGCACAAAAACATCGTCAGTATGAATAAATTGTAAATGTTATAAAAAAAGAAAAAATATGTCCATACAAAAAAATGTTATTTCTTCTTCGAGAAATAAATTTGTTTGTTAGAAAAAGTTTCAGAAACACACATAAAATTTTTAAGTGGAAGTGCATTTACCGTATAAAATGTGTTTTGAAAGTCCTTGTTGTGGAAAGGATTTAAATTTAAAAGACTTATAAAATTACGTCCATTTTACTTTACACATGCAATATAAATCTGAAATGAATCCTCACTGCGCTACGCATTCCGGTCGGTCCAGTTGACTTTATGACGAAAGTCTCGTTCAGCGTCTTGCTGATTCTTAGCATTCATTGCAAGCTTTGATTCTGGCATCTTATAGGAGCTTGCAAAGTCTAACATCTATACCTAAACAAGAATTGAAAGCGGTTTTTGCGATGAAAAGCTACTATTTTATTTGCTTATTTTTTTATTTATAATTGTTTGTAACAAAGCGTTGAGCCTTGTCAAAATCGGATTTTCCAATTGCAAAGCGTTGCCGCCTCGTTGTTTCGTTATGCTCCTTACAGGCATACACATTTTAAAGGCGTAATAGTTTTTGAAAAAAAAACGTTTTTGGCTTATGTTAAGGTATGACTGTCACTTGCCGATAATGGTAGCAAATGAAAAAATTTGATCTATTGAAGATAGGCGATCATGCGCAACGCAAACTGCATAAAATGTACTACAAGGTTGGCGAATAGAGCGTGAAATTTCGAAAAGGTTCTACGGTATATAAACATTGTGTTGCCTTGACGATTTGCGAAAAGTATAATGAAAAAGAGTCCAGCACATGCTCACGAATATTACGACATCGTAGCGCAGGCTTTTAGTGTTTTAGTACTCACTGCCAGGCCCGCAATGTCATGCGACATGGCTCTCTCGCTTTTTTATATGCAAAACAAAAACAAAATTAAAAACTTTTCTGCTGTTGTCAGTGTTTTTGGGTAAGCGAACGATGTGGAGTGACATCGCGGGCTTGGCATTTGGAATAGTTGCAAACATTTTTTCTAATAATTTTTTTTTTTTTTATCAATTACAGATTAATAACAATTAAATAAAATCAATTCGAAACTAATAAAAGTGATATTATTATTTAGAAAACAACAGTGAATTCAGTAAAAGCCCTAAATCAAATGTGTCAACATATCATTACATATTAAAACCAACTAAAGCATTAAGAAATTTTGTGAAATAAAAACCGCAACTTCAGTTAATAAATAATAACAAAAAAGTAACCAAAAAATAATTTACTAGAATTTTTTTAACTCAAAAGTAATCAAAGTTTAAAACAACTACTTTAAGCCAAATTTAACTTGAATTAATTAATTTATTTATCCTACAATAATTAAATATCTTAAATCATATTCATAAAACATGTGCAACAAATAATTCAAGTGCAAATTAAAGATTAAATTTTCATTGTGCAAAACAATCTCCGTGATCCTAAATCTTTTTTATTCAACAGCAGTTTGTTCGATTTTGATTGTTAAATTTCAAAGAGTGTGTGTCGCGTTTGCTTCAAATAAAATATGCTGGAACGAAAATCTGGTTTATCGACAAAGAGTGCTTGTGGGTGCGTGTGTGCCGTGTGTCTTTTTCAACATTTCTAAACACGTAATCTTATTTATACATGTAAATATTTATAATAAAAGCAATTAGAATAAAAACAGTTTTAAAATAATAAACAATTGCAATAATTAATATTAAAAATACATAAATAAGTAATAATTTACCTAGCAAATAATATCTTCATAACCATTTCTAATTGGTGGCCAATGAACATTGCAAAAACACTTGTATTTTCTAATAATAAAGTTTTACTACTTTCTCCGCAATATTTCAAGTTTATGCTGTGCAACAATAAATTTTTAAATCAACCTGCAATCATATCACTAAAAGCATCAAAGATAAACACAACTTGGCAAAGTAGCTGAATGGAAGAA
Organism: Sturmia bella; assembly: GCA_963662145.1. Taxonomy (NCBI): domain Eukaryota; kingdom Metazoa; phylum Arthropoda; class Insecta; order Diptera; family Tachinidae; genus Sturmia; species Sturmia bella. The sequence continues at coordinate 79,564,094 of OY759170.1, read as the reverse complement.
AACCCAGGAAAAAGGAACAAATTACAGGTGAGTTAATGCAACTTAAGTGCAAGTAAATCTTAGTGCTTTGCTTTGTATAGTGAAGGATGTGTCTGAAAGAAAATGTATGATTTTTTTTGTTGTATTTGAAGAGAAAGAATTTCGTACACAACTTCGCTCAAAACAAAAGCAAATTAAAAACAATTTACTTGCGAGTGTAATGACTGTGTTTTCAATTTGCAATTTTCCTCTGTATTCCAAGAGGAATACAACATCATCCCAACATAAGAAATAGTCCTTTTGCTTAACCACTTCTGATAATATCGAATATTCTTACAGCGGCTTAACGGTTTTCAGAGTCAGTAATGGAAGATGTTGAAAATCTAAAAAATAAGTTAGTTTAGGCTGCCTACATATTTATTTTTTCGTGAAAACACCTTGAGTTATTTCTTCTTCTTGTATGTAACTGCAGAATAATTTCTAATTGTTTGAAATTTATTTTGAAATGCGTTTTAGTCGGAAGTGCTTCATGTGAGTTACTATTAAGCAGAAAACGAAATAAAATTCCCCTTGTACCTCTGCTCCATTGCTCAAAAATCTTTCTTACCTTAAGTATGCATGTGCACATCTGGTAGAAATGGGTTTAACTTATTACGTGCTGCTTAACAATCTCATTCATAAGCACACGAATCTTTAATTCGCATACGCAGTTCTTAGTGAAAGTAGATGAGTGGATTTTCACTTCATAAATACTGATTTTCTGTAACCATTCCTTTTGACACTTTGTTTTAATTTTCTTTGCTATTTGCACATTTATTTTGTTTCCTTCTTTGTGTGACCTTTGGAAACAATTTTGCGCAGAGGCTTGGACTTTAAAATTTGTTGCGACCATAAAAGTTATCTATCTCATGCTGTTGTAGCAAATAGTGTTGAACATTTTTATGGACTGCTTAAGTACGTTCTGTGGCTTTGGTGTGCAAAGAAATAGAAATCGAAAAACGAAGAGATGAAGGAGCATTAAAAGTAAAACACAGGTTGTTGCGTTCTTGAAGGGATTGTTTAATTGCTTCTTGAAGCCTTTACATTTTATTTTTATTTTATAGCAAAAGTTTTTTACTGAAATGGTTTCGGTAAAGTATTTCACTAAATCGCTCAAAATAGTATTTGTTTTTTTGTGTTTTAATGCCAGTGGTAAAGGAGATCAGAAAACCCGGTTGCGACGACTAAAAAATTTAAAATTTTTCGTAAAAGTTACAATTTTTACTGTTGCTAAAAATTCTGTATTCAAATTATTGTTTAACAAAAAGGATCGAATATGAACTTAATTATTTATTTGCTTTAAAAGCCAATTGAAATGTATTAATTTGAACATTTCTGATTCTCATTTTGTTCATGGGAATTATTGAATAAGTAGTTAAGTTTCAAACCAACTTTAAAGAATTTTTCAAGTCTACTGATGAGTTGATTAGCACCAACGAAATGTCGTCGGTAAACATTTTGCAAAGGTTAATTTTTGGACCTGAATTAAAAAGGATCGAATGTTAGACAATCACATATACTGTTGTAGCATGTGGGTCACGCTTGAAATGGTCAAATGCAAAAGAAAAAAATGTAGAAATAGTTTATTGAATATTCAAAAATTAACTCAATTATTAACAATTGTAAATCACAAAAGTTCGACTAAAAACAGCCATTTTTTCTCAAACTTACAAGTAGTGATATGTATTTTTTTAAGCAATGTCTCAGCAGAACGAAGTAACTGATTTATATTATCTTTCAAGATATTTTATTCGCGTCATATGCTTCAACGGTTCAAGATTCAATTACTGTTTTTAATATGTGCAATATGTACAGATTGCAATACTGTTTTTAATATGTGTTAGAGAGTGGCTAAAAAAATACATACATATAACGTCGTATGATGAAATTTCTCTTGCGCAAATGGCTTAAAAATAAAACAGTTGGGCGATTTAATCAAGCCTTTCTAACACTTAAAACAGTCTTTAACACTAGAGTGGTTCAAAAGCAGGTACTGTTTTAGGTGGACAGAACATTGTCCACTATTCGATTGCAAGTTAGCACCATCATTTTCCACAAAAAACATGCATGAAATAATTTTTTTTTCAAACTGGTGCGTCAATGAAGAGGCAGCTCGGTTTTGTGCATAGTTTTACAATTTTTGATGGTCTTAGAAGTGAAAAAGACAGTTTGATTGTTCATTTTGAAAGATTAAAAAGTAAATAAATATTGAAATTACAAACCAATTAATTAATTATCGCGCAGTCTTAGATTACTACTCACATTTATAAACTCAAAACAACTACCACTTCTTGTTGTTCTAGTTAATTTAAAAATAAATTTAAACAGTTCATAAGCCTTTAATTCAAAAACTGTATATTCAAAGCAAAATATGAAAATTTATTTTCGTTGTGAACACAAATATACGAAACAGAATTTATGCTCGCTTTAGAAAAAACCGGTAAATAATGATGAGTCCCAAGATCTTTTGGTGATCCTTCACCCAAGCTAAATATTTGGAATATACGTGTAAGATGTGCGAGTTTGAACGGCTTCATAATATTTTCCAATTCATTAAATGTAAACTTAAGATGCCGCCTAAGAACAGCAACAGCAAATTCTTGGCTGTTGCCCGTAATATAAAAGAAAAATCAAAGAGCAAACGTTAAGTTTTCGTGAACTGATTGAAGTAGTTTTATTGAATAAATTAATCATTTTCTAATTGAATTTTTTGTTACACTGAAAACGATTCTCTGCAAGACAGCAAACAAAATGTTAAGGTCGACTATGAAGCGCACAGATTAACATTAAATTAAACGAAATAAACAATTGTTTGAATAATAATAAAAAATAAATGCAGGCGTTTAAATGTTTAAAAAATGTACATTCTCATTAAAAACACGCGCACGATTAAATAACAACATAAACCGAAAAAAACTCATAGAATTTTATTTTATTTTCTTTTTATTGTTATTGTCTTCAAAATCAAATAAAGTTTGAAAAAACATCTCAAAGCGAACAAATAAAAATTAGAATTCGCATTCGCATTCAAATTTGGAAGCAAATGAGGGCCACAGTGCTGTTGTTGTTGGTGTTGGTGTTGTTGCAAATTCGGGTCATTAAATAATTGTTGGTGTAGTTACGAGTTACAACTCACCGCATGCATCATTGCATACACAACTACGACCAAAACAATGCAATAAAAGAAAAAACAGAGGTAACAGCAGCAAACACAATATTGAACATGTTTAGCCGCAAATCATGCTCACCCACCCCACGGGTGTTTGCTTACGGACCTCACGAATTTAAACATTTTAATTGCTTGTTAAGCTTATAAGAATCATTCCGCACCCTACTGGCAATGAGTTGGCCTACTGCAAAAAAAAAAATCGATTTGTGTACCACTTTTTTACGTACTGACCCAAAATACACATACACGTTAACTCCCCTGTCAGCAACTCGCTTAACTTTTAATCCAGGTTGATGCCTGGATTACCTTCAATGGAGTTAACGGACTATTTGAACGTGGCGATGCCGTGGGAGGTAGTCGAGTAGGCTACTCTGCATTAACTTTGAACTAACTTAAAGCTGAGTACTTATAAGTTAGTGCAGAGAAAACATGGTTGATTTTATGCTTCTCGGTGGTGGAAAAAATGCTTCACTCGTTCCAAACGAGTGCAATAATATATTATTATAAACAAAACCAGTTTCTAATGAACGAATTTACGGATACATACTCGTTAATTTGAGTAGCTTATATAAATTTGACTGTACATATCTTAATCCTTTGACTTCTTTTTATATAAATCTTGAAATAATAAGCACAACGACAAGCAAACATTTGACATGAAGTAAATGCTGTTCGTATTATTAGCAAAAGAAAAAAAGATGATGCAAACATGCTGCCAGAAACATTTCGTAAATTTTCACAGAATAAACAAAGTACTACAGCAACTTTATTTAATAGTTATTTTGCATAAATTTGTTTTATAAACTTTTGACAGCATTTTGCACGAAGCCGGGAACAATCAGCTTAAAGTGGTAAAAGTAAATAAAATGTTTATTCTATGTATTTTTAAATAAATATTTGCACAAAATATTTACACAAATTATATCTGCTGTTTACATATTGAAATTGCATTAAGTTTGGGCTTGCTTGCCCAAACTGAGCAGTATTCTTTATTATTAATTGCGGTGAACAGCATTTTTATATTATAGGCTTATTTCTATACATAAATACGTATGTACATATAAATATAAGTCTTGCTGCTTAAATTTGTCCTACTCATTTTTGATTGGCAGCACTCAAGGGACATTCCAATCAGATTTGTTTCTTAAATTACTTTTATTTGCGTTAAAAAGAAATATAATAAATTAGAAATAAAATCCAAGCGAAAAATATTTAGCAATGCTAAAATTATATTTCGCATTTCATAAAAGTGCTAATTACCTGCGTCTTAGGAAGAAAGTTAAAAATGTAAAAAAAAAACACATGCACGTGCAAGTATCTGCTTTGAATTATTTTTTACGGTTTGCGTTTTAAAAACGGAAACGTGGTGTGGACACGTTTCCATAATGAGATGATATTTTTTTATTCTGCAAACTGGAACAGAGAAAATGTAAAATACAAGTTAATGCAAGTTCTCATTTCTCGGACTGCCTACAGATAATAAAAATACTCTGAGAAAATTTTCTTACAAGAAAATTGCACGCAGCAAAGTTAGAAATGAACACGTTTAATTAAACACATGCTTACGGCTGATCACTTGCTGTATTTTTTTTCATTCATTTACACGCTCTAAGCCAAAATGTTGTCTTTTTCTTACAGCCAGTCCTGAGCTATTTCATCTCTTGTGTAACTGTTTGTACACAATATGTATCTAGTACAAATATACAACTTTTTCCGTACCTCTAACTTTAAAATTAGCTTTCAGTATTTATGTAAAATTAGCACGAAAAATGAAATTGATTGCAACATGCACACAATGGCTGGCTTTGATCCCGAAAAGGATTGAACATTGAGCGCGTTGCTCAATGTGGTTCTTTTATTTATTTTTTTCGTTCAAATTGGTTAACCAATTATGGCAGCGGTTTGTAGCCTGAGTCCATAATTGTGTAATCTATGAATGTGTTTGCGTAAGCACGTGTGGCTTAACACGCAATTTCACAATGAATTTCACTGGCCAATAATTGTTCAAACATTTGCTGATTGAACAAAAATGCATTGAAATGAACGAAGTTACAGAGCTTTTAGCAGCAAATGGAATGAAGGGAACATTTTTAAAACAAGAATCCCTTTTCAAACATCCATTTCGTATTTTATTATTTGTTATAATTTGCTCATAATATCCAGTGGGCGAATTCTGGCTTTCGTGATCGAATGTTCTGTGTTTGTTGCTTATTTTGTTCTTGTTTTACTTTGTTTTTACCATCGAGTATATTCAATCACGAATTCCGGATTTGCCCCATCATTAGCCCTGTATATAGTCTAACAACCCTTCAGCCGAGGTTAGACTTCACTCGGACTTCACAGCTAAAGGGCTCTCCAGTAGCAAGCAAGGCTTTTCTCCTCCCATTGTCTTAGAACGATTTCCTTAAAACTCTTGTTAACCCGCAATACGGTTTAGGGTCTATAAAGGACCTTATTGCACACCTTTTGGCTGAGCACTCCGCTCTTTCATTGCCTTCATGTCTTTCGTAGCCCGGTATCCATATGAGAGCTAATCTTTTCCTCAGAGATAGGGCCTGAAGATTCCCAAACTAGTCTTGAATGGAATGAGTAAGATATTAGCACTTCTAGAGCTGATTGATTATCACAGAGGACGCATATGTCAACTATAGACATGTTTCTACGTAAGCATTCCCTCGCACAAAAGTCTATGGCATGGACCTCCACCTGGAAAACTGTGGCCGTTTTACCCATTGTAATCGCCTCTTGAAAGTTGGACCTAATTATTCCAGCATTTGCACTGTCATCATTCAATTTGAAGCCATGTTTAAACTGGAACCCTGTTCTAAAACCACGTTATCATTTCGCCAGGACGCGCGGTCACCAATGACCAATGGATAAATAATGTTTTTCTTATTTTATTTTAGTGTGCAGTTCCGTTTACAATAAGAGCTTAAACTTTCATAATTCATGATGTTTTCTAATTAGAAGAAATGTGCCATTTTCACTTTGACAATATTTTTCAGCACTAAGTCATGAGTTTAAAATTGCGTTCCTGGAAAATCAACAAAGCAGACATAAGCATATAAATAACTCAATACTCTTTCGCACTTTCGCACAATTTTTACTTTAACTTGATTGTTGATTTTATAAACAATAATGCATAAAATAATCACCCAGCAGGTACTGTCATGCAAGTGGTTGAATTGTGCTGTAAGGACTTTTGGAAATCAAAGACTTTTCAAAAAACAAAAATAAAAAGCACATATTTATCGTTGAAGTTGGTGTTGTAACCTTTAGTAAATATAACTGAAAAATTTTAACATCAAGTGTTTTTCAACTATCATTTTCAGTTTAATATCTCCGACTATTTTATCAGCATCAGTAGAGCAAAATAAATGAATTACCTGAAGAGTAAAAAATACCTGCATTACTGCGTTTTGCGCGAATGCGGTAAAAAGAATGGGACCGATATTTCGTTTTGCAACATTTTTAGTGCACTAAACCATAAAATTGGATTTATGGCTCAAACGAAAGAACGGTAAACAAATATTACCCGGGGAAATATGATACTTTCGCACTCATGCACACTTCCACTCACTGCTTGCCGTCTTTTGACATGAAAACAAAATACTTTTGTTAAAAGTTTTTAGCAAGTAAAAATTGCATTTTACGTTTTTATAGCGTTACTTTTATTTATTCTTTCATGCATTTATGTGCGTATGGATTTCTAGAGCAATAGAAAAACATGAACCACATAAAGTTCATACCACCATTAATGTGAAAATTGTAATATAAATAACCTCAAAATTATTTTTGGACAGCTTTATTAAAAAAAAAAAAAAACTCACGCAAGAAAGATAAAAAACAAATTTTCAGCTCTAAATAAATTTTAATGTTTGCACATGCAGTCCCAGACCAGACACACTCGTGCACTCATTTTACAAAAATATGCAATAAATTGTTGTGTGAAATAAAACGGCGGGGAATATGTTGCGTGTCTCACATGAGGGATTTCATATTTTAAGTAATTTTTTTCCCGTTCTGGAAACAGAACAGCTCTGGTTTTTTGTTCTTATTTACTGACCCTGTATTACTTTTTTTTATTACTAATTTCGTTCTCTGAATTTGGAGAAATATTTCCATAATATATTTACAATTAAATGTTGCTATTATCAGGGTGTATGTGAAAAACAAGCAAATATTCTTGATTTCAAATAAATAGTTTCATATTATGTATGTACGCAGACATAAAATGTACATCTGGCAGATATGCCATTAGCGAAACCGTACTGAATTCGCCAGCAGTAGTGAAAATCTATTATTGGCTTCACCACCCATTTACACACGGCAGTACAAGTGCAGGTAACTGAATACATTGACATTTTTTTTTTTACTAATACCATCATACTTCTGCAAGTTGTGAGCTCACTTGCAAGAGATTTTGATCGCCAGTAATTTTTTTTACTTGCATGTCGGTAAAATGACAAAAAGCAAAAACCTTATAAAGTTCATATTTTAAATTTAATAGATAACTTACAAGGAATGATATTTTTTTTATCTTACATACCGAAAAATGTAAATGTTTATTAAACTCGATATTTCGATATCACAATGGATATCTTCTTCAGGAATGTTTTGAAGTTTTTTCAAAATTTTTTATATATTCTTTTTTTTTTTGAAAAACATCAAAACATTCCTGAAGAAGATATCCATTGTGATATCGAAATATCTAATTTAATAAAATTTATAAAAAAAACAAGTGGCCTTAAGACTCGTACAATTAAAATACTAAACAACAAAGGTCAAAAAATTAGCATCAAAAATATATTTACTATTTATTTGATAAAAAAGCTATTCGTGTACTTTGCTTCCCCATAACAGTTCGTATGACAATACCTTGGCAGCCCAGCTATTAAAAAGTCATGAAGATGGCCAAAAACGGAATAAACAATACAAAAAAAAGGCAAAAATAGTGATTTTTAAATATAAAAAATGGAACAGTGATTTTGTAGTTTTTTCCGCGTAATTGTTTTATTATTATCGCATTCATTTAATTCTTTTATTTTGTAAAGTAAAGCAATTTTCTTTAAGACCATTTTCTTTGACAACATATTAAAAATGAGCTTGCACTTGCCTGTGTAAATAATCAAGCAAGTAGCGAGCAACAGCTTTTATTATCACTGTATTGGTTGTTAATATGTACACACAACTTGCAACAAGCTACTTGTATGTGTAAATGGGGGGGTGAGTATCGGTTATTCATCTGAGACCCACTTTAGACATTAGAAATCGAACCCCCTAGAAGCATAGATATTATTGTCTTTGCCTCTGGTACTTGTAGCATTTTGGTGTGAAACTAATGTGTTCAAATTCAGTCAGTTGAATGTGATCCTGTCCATCTAAGGTGAAGGACAATCCCCGGGTAATAGGGAAATGCAAAAACTCTGTCTCTTTCATAAATATGAGTTTGCATATTGAATAACCAATTTGCACGAAATGTAAAAAATTATCCGAAAGTAAAAAATGTGGGTGCTTTTCATTAGCGTGGTGGCTTTGCAACAGCTAGTTGTTCCCCAGCTAATTCATAAATAGTTTTGCTTTATTATTAATCCTTGTTATTCAATGCTAATATCGATTATAACAGTTATTTGAAGTACTAAAGCTCAACTAAAAGTATGCTATTAAGAGAATTGACAATAAAATAGGTTTTTAAAATAAGTTCCTTCTTCATGTCCGTTTGTTCACATGAATGTTCAACTTTTGGGAAGACTTAAAAAACACAGTTGAACAACGATTTCAAATGCACCACACATCTTAAAACTTATCACTCAATTTCTTCTTATTTTATTTGTAATTGTTTTTGGGACATGCAATCTTTTATTTGACCCGTTTTTGCTTTTAATTTTCTTTAACTTGGCTGTCGTGCAAATTAATGAATTTTTATTAGATTTACTTCTCCTGTTTTTGTCGAACTCAGTTTTCATTTATTTTGCTTCCTTATCTTTTCGTGTCATTCCTCCAACATTTAGCAAATATGCGATTGCATGGCGTTGGGGTTTTTTTATCAAACGTTTTTCGTTTTCTTTTTGCTTTCGGACGCCGTTTGGAGCTCTTCGTCTGTCTGTCTGTCCATTTTGTTGTGGCGCTGGTTTTGCTCTTTCATTTACTAAATAAACTTTTTTCTGCTAAGTTTTCAAAAATTAATTAACATCCAGATCAATTTGGTTGGTTAGACTGGTTGTTATTCGAAACACACCTCTGATTTATTTTCCTGATATTCTTTTTCCACTTTCAAAGGTCAAGAAAGTAAATAATTGTTTTACAGACAGCGATTGGGACATATTAAAGTTTATCGATTCTGTTGCTTGTACTTCAAAATAAAATGTGCGAAAATGCGCAATAATGACCAATAACGCTCTCCAACACATACCAAATTACAATGTTCTACCAACTCATTACTATAGAGGGTACATATGTATGTGTAACGACATTTTAAAAGTTTACATGTGAAACTGTTTGTACCCTTATATAGTAAAACAGTAGAAATCCGCGTGATACTTCGATTGGAATATTTGTCTGGAATAATTTTTAAAAGCGAACAGGACGGGAATCACCTTCAAAACGTGGATGTATGTAGTTAAAATGTTCCGCGAAAATATTTGTCCCAAAATTTTATTGGAGGCTTCGCAACACACTGAAGGCGAAAACTCACACGTATAAACAAAAACGTTATAGCTGATTGAAGAAAAGCAAATCGAAAACATGAATTATAATTATTCCGCAAGTTTTGACACATTGTACGTCTAGGAAAAAAATTTCAGTAATCTAGTACATATATGAAAATATATGTACATGTATGTACATATAAATATTTTGAGTTCCCACGAACTGTGAACGCCCAAGCGTTGCTGTCCAAGTTGTGGAATTGTTGAAGTTTTTGCTTTTGCACATTTTAAGTGTCTGTGCTTCTGTTTGGTTGTTCTAATAAATTGCAAAAGAGTTCTAATATGCTGCAATAAAATATTGCCTGTAATATTCTGAATAAATCTTCTGAAGAATTTTTTTTTTACTTCACATGTGTGAGAATTTCAATAGGCCGTTAAATGAGTATCAAGTGTAAAATGCGAAAACTCCGATATGTATACATAGTATATCTATTAATATATGGGAGTTATATAAGAATCAGTTTTGCAGAACATTTGAAAAAAAATTCATTTTATTGCGCAATGTAGTTAAATGATAGTTTTTCTTTGAACTAGATTTTGAAAAGGGTTGAAAATTCTTCATGTTGTCTTTAGAAAAACAAACACTTGTGAGCAAATCATCTGTCTTTACTTTTCAGTTCAGCATGTACTTAAGCCAGGAATTCTGTAGATCAGAGAACATTTAAACCACAATTAAACGAAAAATATCGCACGTTTAAGCTCCAATTATAAATACACTGCAAATACATGTTCTAGTTGACTTTTGTGGCATTGTTGCCTACCATTATTTGGAAAGGCATAAACTGTTCTACTGACACAAAGGTTAAGCTAAATTTCAATAAAATAAGAGTTTTGCCAAGCAATAATCGTTAGCTAATAAAACACATTTTACATGCTTTTACAAAGTTGACAAGTCAGTAAGGCGATAATACCAATTTTTCAACATTCTGGTAGAAATTCCTCTTATAAACTTTTATTGTAATAAATCTGAATAATTGTACTGCATCAGTTTTTAAAAGAATGATTTCGTTCTTCTTTGGTGCATTGTAAAATTCAGTAATGCAAATTCGTTGCTCTCGAAAGAAATATGCATTTGGAATGTTAAGGTATGCTCTGCTCCCGAAATGTGCTATCCTTTTATAAATAATTAATATTATTTATTTGTAATACATTTATATTAAATTATTCATTTGTAGTATTTTGTTTGTAAACTGACGATTTGAGACCTTCAACAGCAAACAACTATTGACATGTATATGTTTGCAAATCTACGAACGGAAAATTATTTGTAGTTTTGCAAATGATCCTCAGGGATGGGTGAAAATCGGATGAGGCCTCATTGAAAATGTCCTGCAGAATATGAGATATATGTTTGACTTAAAAGGCAGTTTTAATTGCTACCTTAATTGCAGGGTATTAACGCTTATTAAGAGAGTGGAAGAGGTGACGTAACAGCATATCTTGTGTTTACATGTTCGGAGAAGATTAAACAGATAACAAAACGTATTTTTAGTCTATTCGTTTTAGAATTTTTGAAAACTTGAAAATGTCTTAAAAGTCCTTAAAGCGATTTTAGATATATGTACATATTCTACAAAATAGATTGTTGAACATATCCTCACACACACATACACACACACATCGACAGTTTTAGTGAAAGTTACGTTTTAGGTTTGTCGGTTACACACATTATAAGAGAGACCATTGGGGTTTGAATTTAATTAAAATGCTTTTAACATTAATTTTTGACAATGCTGATTGTGATAATGGGAGTGACACGTAGTGAAATACATACGTTACTGTGATTGTAACTGTTTCGAAGAAGAATTTCTTACCAGATTAAAAGCATAAACTACAAGTGGATAATGTCAACACATTCAAAGGAATTCATTCTGCTTGCAGCTCAGGAGCTTAACTGATAAATAAATATTTAAATAGCTGAATACTTTTAATGTAAACTTGAGCTTGTTTTTATAGAAGCCATTAGCGACCATCAGCAAATGAAGATAATAGTTTTATGTTAAATTTTGTGCAGCGTGGTGGTTTGCTAAAATAAAAAACTAATACTTGTCTACGGAGCATTTGACAGGTTTGCGTCTGATTTCGTCAAAAGATAAAAATTAGGTACGAACGTTTAATTGTATGTAAATAGAAATTTGTTATACGATTAGAGCGAATATCTATTTAACTCTCAAATTATAGAAGGTTCTTTTGTGGTCAGATCTATCATTTTGAGTTCAAGCATTTGATTCTGTCACTCTTTTAAGGTTTTCCACTCGCATTAGTAGTGAATTTGCGATATTCTCTATAATTTACCCTGTATGAGACTTAAATCTGTTCAGAATCATGATGATAGATGTATGGCTACTTCAGATATTTAAAGCTTTAAATTGAAATTTGAATTTAATTTAAATTGTTTTGAACACTAGAAATTATGGGCTTTATGGTATGATTTTTCAAGTCTCTTCCAGCGAAGAGTCCACTTTCATTAATCTGCAGAGATGTGTGTTAAAATTATAACCAGCTGAAGCGGGTTTTCACATACTTAACAACAGTTTCCGTCAAACAGCTGCCACTGCTAAAAAACTTTGTTAATGTTTTTTTTTTGCAAATAAAAATTAAGTTAATATTAACTTTCTAGTCGTACTTTATGATTTACAATTGCAAATAATTTTATCAGGCTTGATTTCGAGTTTACTTCCTCAACATTGAGAAAGAATTTTTTGTGATAAAATTGGAGTGATGAGCATTTTTAAAGAAGACCAAACAAATAAAGTAGAACACTTACTGGCTGGGGTACATATCATGGCTGTCTTACGACCAGCACCACGCTTTTTGTTTTAAGTTTTGTACCCTATCAATTTAGTAATTGTGTGTATAGCGTAACAAAATGAACATATAAACGCCTTTTTCATTAGGTTTCATTTATCAGGTTGGTTTCCGTTTTGTTTACTTTTATTGCAGCTGAAAATCGGATTTTAATTTATCAGCAGGGAGCAAGGAGTTGGATCAGGTAGCGAGTTACCTGACAATTATTAACCATGACTATTTTTTGGCTGTTTTGTTTTTATCGAATGTATCGAATTTGTGTTGCTATCTAAAATTGTCTAAATAAGTTTTGTAGCGATTCAGGCGTTCAAAATAATTTGGAAACCAATATGTAAGCCACAGCTGGATTGACAGCTAGCTTTTATAGCCCATTAGTATGGCTTTGGCCAGAATTATCCATTTGCGATTGATGGAAACCGCTTTCAGAACTAGTCTGATTTTCCTATTGTATTTTAACAATTTGCAGCAAATTGCAATAAAAGCAAAATTGCTTTAAGATTTTTCACGAAAAGTGTTTTTCTTCTACGATACCAGTAGATTATCTGGATATGCATGTGATGCAATCAGGATGTGTGTTCTCCCTGGATGCCAATCGAGACCGCTAAACGCTTGCAGGCATTAATTTATAAAATTCTTCTGCCCTTAAACACGCTTGTGCATGAAAATATTTTAACCAAATTCGTACATACAAATGTATATAATTACAAGCTGCTGTTGCCAGTGCTCCAACAGCTTCAAGTTACAATTTCTGTTTCCTGCAATAGTGGCTAAATTATCTTGGCTTAAAAGCCATCGTGAAATTGTTTTCATGCTCGTATCCTCAAGTGTGTATTTGAATGGCTGCAATAGCGTGTGTGTGTGTGTGTGTCCTGTGTTTGGTCGTTACTAATATTGTTTGTTTCCTTTAGTTATAATATGTTTTTATTTCTTGAACCAAGATGGCACGATGTTTGTCAGGAAGTGTGAGTGTTTAAGCATGAAATGATTTTACTGCTTTCATTGTCCCTGATTTTGAATGCACACTTGGTTGATTTGCTTGTCTGGTACTTTCTTGGCTAAAGGCACATGTTGTGTTCGTCTTTAATTTTGTTTGTCGTTACCATTTAAACTACAAAACTAATTGCGAATTTCATGCTACTAAAGTCAAATGTCATGCAAAGTGTCAAGTGGTAGCAGTAATTTCCTCAAGCATCTATTACAATTACAATAATCACAATTACAATAAACACAATAATCACAGGCGAATCCCGGTGTAATGAACGATATAATGTCAGGGTCATTCGTAAAACCGAACAATTCATTGCACCGTGAGGTTTTTCTTATCCCTTTCTTGTTTTTATCCCTACAGAGCCATTTCTTATTATGAAAGAAAGATGTTTTAGCTCTATAAAATTGCCAAAAAGTTGTAACTAATACGATACGGAAAAATATCGTCACATCGAGTACTCACCACTCTTTAACAACGACATTCATTTGTGCCTTTGTGGGTCTTTTCCAAATTCGATACGATTTTCGTTTGCATTTTCTTGAGTGTACAAATTAGTAATGTTTCATATTCAACAGAAATTTCACAGAAGCTAATACTCTTTCTACATTTTACTTTTTCTCATTTCAATTTTCAATTGAACACGTGCATAGTTTTAAGGCCCAACAAATTAGTTAGAGTTAAAACTCTAACTTAATAAAACATTTCTGTAATTTGATTTCAGTTTAACCTTCACTGCCGTAAATCAGTAAGCCATGTTCATTCATGCTGTTGATTGCTTTTGGAAATATAAATTTCGTAACGTTGAAAAAAATGCTAAACAGCTGATGCCTTGCGATCAGGATTGGTAAAGTGACAATAGAAATGAAGTGACAATAAATAAAATTCGAATTGCTTGGTAAAAATTTGCTGTTTCGCAGAAATCGGTGTCGTCAACGTTGGAAAGAACTCTTGTTCGGGTCCAACGTCATTGGCGGAGGTAATGGAAAAAGCAAATCCCATAACGCACATCAAATTCATTTAGTAACAATGAAAGTTGTGGCTTTAACGACTGGACATGAAAAATTACAAGAGCGACACAAGAGTGGTGTACCGACCAGTAAATAAAAAACACGTACCCTTTGCGAAGAACGTTTTGGGGCCCATAGGCCCTTAAAGATTCCAGCAAAGCTGCCTTACAATTATATAAATAGGTTTATATAAATATGTTTTACCCAAAATCAAGATAATGAAGCACTTTTTTCAATTATGTGTCATCCCAGCTAAAATTTACTTTCGCTGCCGTAATTAGAACAAGACCGTGCATTTCATTATATGAATTAATTCGTTTTCTTTTTAAGAATAATGCTTGCCAGTCCTTACAAATGTGTCTGAAAATTTGCTTTATATATATTTAAATCCGCTTCTTGTAAACCTTTAAACAAAATATTGTTATTTCGCCAGTATTCAGACGATTTCTTTTTCAGTTACAAATTACTTAAGTTACTATTTAAAATATTTAATGGCATAATGACTATAAATATATACACATATCTGAAAGTAAAACAAATAACGAAATATAATGCAATGCATTCTAATTTTCTCCTCTTAAGGTCTGCATCTATTTTTTTACATACAGCTTTTATATATATATTTTTTTACTATGAAACGTGTTGACACCTTTTTTCGTGTGATGGTGAAAAAGTCTACAATTTAAACATTCATATACTTTTTTATGTTTTTTTTTTTTTGGAGGCGATGCTCTCCGTTTGAATTATTTTACACAAATACACACTTGTACCAGATTTGAATGGCTTTGAGCGGATGTGGATTTCACTGAAAACATGTGTGCGTGTTTCTGTTACTGTTTGTTACACAGTCGTACACCGTTGACATGATTTTACACTTTTAATTTTTATTTTTGAACCAAACATCTCTCGTGCAGCTGCTTGTTTGTCTCCTTTTATGACATATCAAATCAACATTTTACTATTATGCAATTCAACATTAGGGCGCTGCATGTTTTTGAAGCGTTTCTAGAATATCAAAAAATGCAATCGCTTGCTCTTGAAAGAAAAAGTTTGAGCCCACACATACATGCAGCTGCTGACAAATGAAATACATTCACATCAGTTTATGTTTCATGGTTATACATACATATGCTTATTTTATATTGAATATACAAATCCAAACTCGAAAAAACAAGAGTTTTTGCTCCATGTCAAATGTGAGGGCTGAGGGGCAGAAAATGTGTCAGCAAAACAAAACCAAATACAAAACGTTTTACGTTTAACGAAAAGTAAAACAATTTTGTATTCTGACCTTTTGTCTTTTCTATTGTTAATCTACTACGGCTGTGCAATAATTTAAGCCAGCAAACAAAGAAACAAGTTTAATGTAGACAGAAAACTGCATCTTTATGAACTTTGAATGCTGAATAAGAACACAGAGCTTATAATTTTAGTTGCTGTAAATCTGTTTTGCAGACGAAAATCTTTTCTATGTAGAATGACAAGTTGTCTTTGACATTTAGTTGCGATAAATACGATATTTATACCTAAATGGTTGTGGAATTGAACTTATTAAGCTAAATTGAGGACATGTTCTTCACTGCCATTTTAAACAAAATTGATCAGATCTTCCCACAAATTTTACTTTAGATTTCTTTTTAATTTCGGATTTCTTCAATGGCTTCTATTTATAGCAACATATTGCTTTTCCATGGACTTTATTTTGTGTTTGTCACTTGGGGAACTTTAAAGATTCCATCACTCTGAAAAATGTAGGCCACTTCGATCCAGTGGTGCCAACAATTTTGTTAAGTTTTCTCACATTTAAATAGAATAGAAGTTTTATGATAGTTTCCAATACCTTGAAAATATTATATTTTGCTTAGTATTCTGTCATTCATATACTTTTTATATCGATGGAAAACGTTAATATGTTATTGAGGAACATGTAAAGAAATTTGTTATCTAGACAAATTCTTCCTGCGTATACGTAACAAATGATGAACGTAATCTGTTGCCAAGTGACACTCATACGCAACAGTCGGTAAGAAGTTGTTTCAGCAAAAGCTATTTTTGCATGTATTATTTCTCTAAAAAAAAGTAATCTACATATAATATTTGTTAATATTTGTTCTTCTAGGGTGGTTTGAAATAGGCGTGTAATAAGTGACTCGGAAGGCATTTACCAAGTGGGACACTGCGAATAAAAATCACATGATGCCGAAGAAGGTCGGTAAGCTATGTTACGTTATCTTTCGCTGCTTCCGGGTAGAATAATATTTTTAGTGGGTAAACATTTTCATCACAATTTTCAGAGAACCCGCTTTTTTATAATATTTGCATATGTATTGTACTCGTAGGAAAATTCTTCGTTATTGTAGGCTCTTCTGAACGCAGTTTTTCATCTCATACTCTGAATCCAGCACCACATTCTTAACTCTCCGAGTGCCATTACTGTAAAACTCTAAAATCAGATAATAAAACGCTCTGTACATAAAAACACTCAGATCATCAACACTTTGTATTTAAGTAAACCATATTAATTCAACTAAAAACAGTGATGGAAGCCACTTAAAATATTTTTTATAAAATTAGTGTTGCAAGTTATTGTTAAAAATAATTGATTTCATTATTTATTAAAAAGGAATATTTTGAGCAAAACTTGGTTTTATATAAAATTTATAATAGCGGAACATATATTTTTTCAGTTTAACTAAACCTGGTTTAACTGAAGTATCGAAAACCGAGCCTTAATGTGCTTGACATTTTTATGAATATACTTATGTTTATCACCCTCTGAGCATTTAACATTGAGTGTACATAACAACTTGTAGTCAAATTGGAAAACCGGTTTGCTAAAACGCTTGCATAGTCGCATCAACAATTCCGAGGCTTCAGGTTCGATTACTGTTGAGAACTCTGATTGTTGCTGCAGACAAATGCTTCGTAGTTGTATTCTTGTTAGAAAGTCTATCTGTTTGCCAAAATCGTATGTCCTACACAAGGGAAATAAGAGAACAACATAAGGCTAGAATTACAGAGAATCTGTGTTTTCCTATATTTGCGTCATACTACATAATTGTAAAACGAATATTTTGGACACGGTGGTACTATTTTCAATGCATATAATTGAGCTAAAGGGAAAAACTATTTTATTTTTGATACATGAATTGCGTACATTTATTTTTTGTCGAACTTTTCAACATTGATCGGATCATACGCTTAAATAAAACACAAATTAACATTTTTCCTTTCTAGTTTTATTTGACATTCAACGAATTTATACTTTCAATCAAACATTTGCTAAATCATTCCAGTAGCTGCATAGAAAGTACCCCAGTCACTCAATGTGAAGAATGTTACATGGCTTCTGGCTCTAAGCCAAATTGAGCTGAGTTACGTATTTATAATTCACAACCACTCTGCTCTCGATGTATTGACAAATTATACAATCGTTGATAAAGCCACTCGTTGTAGCATCTGTGTTTTTCATATTTCTCCCTCTAACCCCGCTAACTGGCAATAGAGATTGCTCTTTACCCTTTGCCGTTTAACATTCTTCGTTCTCTATTTAACGCTTTGCATTTTTCTATTTTTATTTTAATTAATCACTAGCTTAAATGCTTCAATAACGTACATACATAAAACAACTATTTGCTGGTGGCTTCATGCTGCTTTTGCGACTTTGTTCTTCTTTTAGGTGTATTTTTGCATTTGGAACGCAAATCATTTGTAATTGTTTTTTGTACACAACTCAATTTCTGTATTATTATGTAAAATGATCAATGCAAAAAGTTCACTTTATTTTTATATAAGAAAAAAAAAAAACGGAAATGGGAGTTGGTTTAATTGTGATTTGAATCGAATGCTACGAATTCGAACAATTTGTAGTGGGTGAAGTTTCTTTCGAAAGGAAACTTTCGCTTTTGTTGTAATAAGAATCCGAATGGCATAGAGCTTACGCAAGCAAGCAAAGATTCGAGGCGCTTCGAGATCAGTCCCTTGGTGTCCATAATTTTTTTCCTTAAAATTATCTGTTTTAAAACTATGAGCTTTGTTTTTCAGTTAAATGGATGGGTTTTGTATTTTGGCTACAGCTACACAACACAGTCAGAAGCAAAGCTGGTTTATATGAGTTCGAAAATTATTAGTACTTACTTGCTAATGCGTGCTCAAGCATCAAGAAATGGGGTTTACTGAAAATCCTTAATATATCTTAACTGTCATCAATTATGAAAAGCTTTTTCCGAAGAGAGAAGATATTCATCATCTCGTTCCTGAGCTGCGGTGTAAGCTTAAGGAATACAAAGTTGCAAAATGTAAACAGTTTTTCGCAGATTTTGTAATGAGTGTCTTCTGTTTCACCTTTTGTTATTGTTTTATCACCATTTTTAATAGTTTTTACTTTTGTTCAAATTGTTACTACAGAAAATGATTGCAGTTTTTTTATTTATCATGCTTTTTGTTTGTACATATTTTCGGGAAGTGCTTAATTGTTTGTGCGTTTATGTGTCTGTCCTTAATTATTTATTTAAGCCGAAACAGACACGTTATAGCACCTGCCCGGACTTAACACTGGTCACTGATGATGAGTTAAAGTGCGTCAGTCAATGTGCGTATGTGATCAGTGCTATCACGGGCATTGTTTAATTTGAACATTCCTTGTTAATTTTTTAATTTGTTTTTGTCTTGTGTGTTTAAAAACTTGGCTTAAAGCACACTTAATCCTGTTTTAATTCTGAGACGCACCAACAGCTTTTTCATGCGCCCTCTAGGCTTTCTTGTGTTTAGTTTTACCCTCCTTCTACGTGTTGTTCTTCAAAGAACATCGACTTACACGTCTGTTTTTGTTCCTTAACAAAAACTTAGAGGTCTAATGGCCATTAAGATTGCTGCCACATTATCACGCAGCACCGGATCCATGTTGCGTTGTTTTTCCAAGCTGCTGGGCTGTGCATGAACCTGAGCCAATTGATACAAATCAGCGTAGTATTCCATGCCCGCAATGCCTTGCGAATTAAAGCTGGCTGAAACTTCAGTGCAATCGATAATTGACGTTTTTAAAGGCGTCACCAGCAAAGTGGAATGATTTGGCTGCAAAAAAAAAAAAGCGAAGTGGAGGGAATTGTCAAAGAAGCAGGTTTAAGTCATCTGAAAATAAAATGTGTGCATGTGCAGCTTAGACTAAGAACTTGGCATTTAAATTTTTTACGTGTTTCATCCTCACACTTGACCTGAAAATCAATGCGACTTTTTTTTCTCTCTTTGGCATATTTTCTTCGCAAACAATTTTGTTCATATCTCATTTTGTATAAACTTGCTGCGTTTGTTTCATTTACTTACCACTTTTTTTCCGGCGACTAATTCCCTTGACAGCAACACAGCTGTGCGACTGCCAGCCAAGAGATTCCAGCGCGACCAACTGAAATTGTGTGACAATGACAGTGTGGACATGCAGGCATACAGATGCATTTCCATCACGTAATTCTTTTCGCACGAGCCCTCTGTGTAACAGAATGCATCCTCGTCTGGGAATACATCAACTGCCGACGAAATTAAAATCTGTTTAATAGCATCCAACGACAAAAACTTTCCAATCATTTCATTTATGGCTGCAGTTGAGCCACCTTGAAAACTGTTTACACAAAAACCCTGCGACGTGATGGTGACATCCATACTGATCAAAGAAGCGGTAAAACTGAACAGAATGTTGTCGGGACTGAAAAAACGAAACATTTTATGTAGATATTTTTTTTTTTATTATCATTATAATGGCAACTGGGGTTGTTAATTGTTATGTTTTCCCATTAAATGCCATGTTCAAACAATCAAATGCAGAGCGTAAAAGTCTTTAACACTCACAAATGATTCAAAAGGTTGATTTAAATAAATAAAAAAAAAAAAAAAATAAAAAAATTAAGTCAAATTAACTTGAGCAAATTCAATTAACATAATTTATTTATCACTATAATTTTTTGCAAGAATTGCTGATGCGAAAAAACGCGTTGAAAAAATGCATGAAACTTGTTAAAAATAAAAACCAGAGCTTAATCAGTCATCGCGTTAAAAGAGTATCAATATTGTTGTTATTAAAAATATCGATTTTGCTACGTTTTGGCTCTTAGAGTGCTTAACCGATTCTTTCAAATACAAGTGATTCGCAAGGGTCTGTATCGGCTGGTTTATAAACACTAAGCCCCTAATTCATAAAAATTATTACAGGCTTATAACACTGTTATTTGGCATATTTGTATGGAAAATCTGTCAAACAAGTGCTTTATAAACCTGTTATAATTTTTATGAATTAGACGGTAAGGAAATTAAATCGAATAAATGTAAATGTAATTAAAGAAATGGTTTAAACGCTGACTGAAATATCACGGAACGCCTTATCCCAACGAATATATCTATAGTTCAAATATGAACTTAATTATTCAAAAAGCTTTTACTTTTTGATACTTTTAAAAATACAAATTGTAGTAACTAACCATTTGTGACTCCTTGTATAGAAGGTTTCAAAGAAAAGTAAAAGAGTTGCAAAAACGAAAAGAAATGTTTGCTGTATTTAAAGTTTGTTTGAACATTTCTGATTCTCATTTTGTTTATGGGAATTATGGAATAAGTAGTTAAGTTTCAAACAAACTTTTAAGAATTTTTCAGGTCTACTGATGAGTTGATTAGCACCAACGAAATGTCGTCGGCATATAAACAGCTGAAAAAGACAGAAAACATTTTGAAAAGTTTAATTTTTGGACCTGAATAATACGTTACATTATAACGAAATATTTCTAGATTTGTTTTCTTCTCAATAGAAAGTTATTTTTATTGTTATAAAGTACAAAAAAAGTTCAATTAAGATGAAAACTCGTTTGCAGCTTTGACATCTGACACAGCAAAAAATTACTTTATTTATGGTAGCAGTAGTTTCATTAAAACCCACAATCTGAAGATAAATAAAACTTACTTCTTTATATTAGGTTTTATCTCCCACGTCTGATACGGCATGTTGCTATAACGATTTAAAGCAAACCCGAATATTCCTTTCGAAATCCAGTTTAACCGAGTTCATGGAATTGCCAACAAAGAAAACAGTTGATAAGGAAAGAAAATTATACAAAATGTCAATGGCATTATTTATTGGTATTAAATTTTGTTTTGTATGTGAAAAATATTGCACATTTTGTCTATCCATCATTCTGTTTAATTTTTTATTAGTGTTTTGGCTCGCACATGTTCTTGTAAAAGAAATCCGTATGGCATGAAATAATGTGGGTTACAGTGAAGAAAAAAGAAAATCTCACGAACACTTTAAGAAGGAGGTGGTTCCAAGAACAGTTTTCACAGATTTTATTTGTGTACTTTTGTACGGGCAACTTTTCCAGTGAACAGTGTTTTTGCCGCCATACCATATAAATTTGATTGAATTTTGATTGTGTATGTATCAGTGGATAGTGGCTTTCCCGCGGATAAAAGTTATTTGCAGGTGAAGCGGTTACAATGTTTTTGTAGTTAAAATACTTTTCGCGTTTCTTTATTTTACAAGTAGTATAAAAACCGCCCTTTTGGTATAATATATTTGCCTTAAGCTAATAAAAGATTGATTACTAAAACGATCTAGAGAAATATGCATACAGCTATGGACATGCTTTTCGCGCCAATGAATTATTGAGATGGCTTAGTATTTCGCTGCTGTAAGTTTGAATAAAAAAGAAGAACAGTGTTAAGATTATTATCCTCGACGATTCGACGTTTTCAGCAGCTACGCAGCTACTCAAGAACATATATCAAGCGATTTTATATTAATTGCTCGATTCAAATTACATAAATCTTTATCGTAGGATTTCTTGGCATGTCGGTTATCTATTAAAAAAATTAACAGCGAATATTTAAGCTTTAGTTTTTCATGTCAACTTCATGTGATGAAGATGACGCCTTTTGGAATAGGGCAGAATATTTTATTTGGATCACACAACACAGTCTTGGTGCCAGTTGTTTTTTGAGAGCGGTTTAATACTCAAGGATTTTCTTCGCCTAAAATAAAATGAAAAATTAACTTAAGCAAAGTATATTTCTGTTTACTTGTTGTGTCGAAACAACATAGTTTTGAACACCAAAGGCAAGCACACACTAACAAAAATTTTGTGTAGTCTAAAAAGCATTTTTATTGAAGTGCGCAAATAAAAAAAATCATACCTAAGCGTCCCGTACGAAATTGTATTGACAGTTTATCCTCATTGAATTTTATATCATGGACATCACGTGTGCTCCATTTACCCTGAGTAAATATGGTTTCATTTAACAACTGGGTTCTGTTACTGCAAATGAAAAGCAAATGCTTTATATTAATTATTTTATAAGGCTTATAGCCACCACACCAAATGTTGTGGTGCTGATAAATATTCGTTACAACCGGTGGACAATATGTTTTGGTATCGGTATTGTAATCTTACTGAAATCGTTACGAATTTCACAGGGCAGTGTGAAAGGAGTTTCGGTACACAACCGTCTCAATTAACGTTAATGCTAAAGCTTTATGTAAACCTTCTTTGCAAGTATCCTTAAAAAATATTTTAATTATTTAAAAATTTTGTGCAAATAATATAAGTTATTTGAAATATCTATCAGCTTGCTATGTATTTCTGTATTACGAAAGCTTTAACTTGATGTTAGTGATGCCTCCTTACTCCTCTTTTTTCAATGAAGCTTTTATATAACCCTTTAAAGTAATTCCAAATGTTGCCATTGAGTACAAATTCAGAACACTTGAGTATTATTACAACATAAAATGTTTACTTCACTTTCGTTGGCATTTTGTAAAGATAATATTTTTGAAATAATGTGTATGTACTTGTTTTCCTCCTATCGTCTTAAGCACGACAGAAAAGTAAACGGAAAGCAAACTACTAACAAAACTGGAATGAACTCTCATCGTTCTAATGTTTCTCTCTGATGATATTTATGTAATTAAATCAAATCAAAGCATTGTTAAATTCTCTAACCAAATAAAAAATTTAAATGAAACTCAATTGACATCAATTTTAAAGTGGTTCTTGGTTTGATTGCGACAAGAACATAGAAACTAAATAAAAAAGTACTTGTTATTCTCACAGAAAGCAAACAGAAAATTACGAAAATAGAGAAGAAGAAAAAAAAACAAACTAAACGATGTACGACATCCACGAGAGTGCACTTGCTCCCACACACAGGAGGCATAAAAGGATACTAAATCAAATATACTTCAGCCCCACTTGAAATTTGCATTAGATAACAGTGTTGAGGCTTAAATATAACCAGCTCGTCTGTGTAAAAATTGCAAGTTTTGTTGCCATTTTTCTTATATCCATTTTGTAAACAAACACTCAGACAATATTGTCTTCCCCACACACAATATACATATACATATGTATAAATATATTTATTTATCTACAGCTGACAAAATATATGGTGCATAATAATAAGCGGCATCTGAAAACGAGATTTAAGCAAAATAACAATACTAACCTTTGGTGGCTGAACTGAATGGATTTTAGTGGTTAAAACCCAGTTTTAGATAACATCAATTTGCGAACACGCGACAGCTTAATATATTATTGCTTTTGAAATTATTGTCAAATCAAAAATATTCTCTGTCTCGCTCTCTACATCGCATTAAAATTAAAAAAAAAAACAAAAACAAAATGCAATAAGAACCTGAAAAATATATATGTATGCACATGTATTTACGAATGTATGCAGTGGAACAAATGTTAAAATATCAGCCAAGCTCTTTGTTGTCACGGAAAAATAAATAGTTGTTTGTACGTAATGTAAATTTAGGTAAGGGGTAGACAAGCAAAATCATGTCTACGCCTTTTTGGCTTTTGCTTGTGTACCAGTGACCTGATCGCAGCTGCAGTAACAGAAGTGTTGCAGCTCGAAAAAGCGGCTTGCCCCAAATTAACTAATAAACTAAAAAATCTTTTTTTTTTATTTATTGCAATGATCAACTATTGTTGAGTGGAAAACGATCATGTTACTTAAGAATCGTGGCACTTGAGCATCGTGGAAAAACGTGTTTCAATTATTTAATAATGAATAATGTCTTTCACAAAATTGAAATTTTCATTAATCAAAATATTTTTATATATTATTTTATCTATAATTTTATCTATAATTTTTGACCTTTATTGTTAAAATTAATAAAACTATTTTTTAAAGCTTTAGATCTTTTATTTTTCTTTACTAATTTTTCAATATTTCGCTAACAATTTGTTAGCATCGTCAGGAATCTTTAATTGTTTTTATTTAAAAAGCATTTAAAGATTCCAAAAGCAAAATATTGAAAAATTAATAAAGAAAAATAAGAGACCTAAAGCTTTAAAAAATAGTTTTATCAAAATATTTTTATATAGTATAAACATAAATAACGAGATCGTGAAGATGAACCGAGAGGTTCGAAATATAGATAAAAAAAAAAAAACAAAGAAAAAGAAGTTTTATTACAGTATACATCAAAAAAGAGGCAATACAAAAGGAAAAGATATATTTAATAAATGTTTACCATGTGGTTTTTGTAATTACACAGATTTTTCAGTTTTAATAAAAGAAGCATCTGACACCAAATGTACCTTTATGTGCATATAAAATCGAAACCGGAATCACCAAATAATTATAAAAAAATAAACAAAAGAGTGTTTATGTCCAAATTCTATTATGAAGTAACTATTTTTAGGTATATTTGATTATTTTTTATTTCAAATATGTCTTACCCAACTCCAGTGCTTTTGTTGATACTGCAAACGTTGTCTTTATGTAAAAAATCATTTACATCAGCCTCCCTTCTGGACGATGCTGTTGAGCCAGCCACACCTGTGCTACCACTAACTTCACTGCGATTTGATGCTATTGCTACATCTTTGTCGTTGTCTAAATTTTCAATAAGGAAATACTCATCATAGTCGTCATCGTATTGACTTTCATCTGTGCTTGTGTCCTCATCATTAGGCTCTTCGTCATCTTCGTTCTGTTTGTTTTCTCCGCCTTCATCGCAACCGATTTTCAATGTGTTGCTTTGGTGAATAAAGGATATACCGGAATGGAAACTAAATGTTGCCGGCTGTTGCGTAACATTCGTCAATGCTTGTGTGTCTCCTTTACTACCCCCTGGCACTGCGGCACCCTCTGCTGTATCACTGCAAATGCCCTTCGTGTTGCTGGCCTTTAGATTTACTGAAATCTGCTCTAATAACTCCTCCTGCAACTTTGGTGCCTCCAAGTCTCTCAAGCGATCCAAATCCTTAAAGTTGAGATAAGTTATTGTCTCATATTAAATTATTTCAAATTGCTAAAAGTGTTCGATTGGCTTTTGTTAAAGTATTTGTGCATTGATTTTAGAAGGACAAATATTGGAGCTTTATTCACTTAAGGATCTCTATAGTCACTTGTGCTTACAAAAATAAAAATGTTACACTAATATTCAAGTGCGGAAAGATAAACAAAAATATTTTATATATTTATTTGAGTTTAAGGTCTTTTTATTAGAGAATTTGAGTATTTGAGTATTTTTGTCAATATTTCGATCTCCTTCGGATAGCTTCTTCAGGACACTAATAAATGTTTCTATTGGTTTTTCCAAAAAAAAAAAAAAAAAAAAAAAAAAAAAAAAAACTTGGGGCGGCACAGATGAGCTTGAGTTCTGTGGCAAAGCGAACTCAAAAGCGACCAAGCACATTATCCGAGAACCTATGTTTTTTTTTATCTTGGCGACGCTCTGACTGACTCACTGCATCAAATGGTACATAATTGTTGTGTAATCAGAGTTATAAAAGAAAAAAAAATTAACGCTGATTTTGTGTTAAAATAAAAAAAAGTTGAGTGCATATTGATGTTTTAAAATCAAAGTGTATTGAAAAGCTTCCAGTGTGGATGGCATCATTGTTGTAGCAGATGAAAAACAAAGATTAGTTGTTAGTCTGGTGAGCCGTACTGCGAGATATGAAACCCAGTGGTTCTACCCACCTCTATGAACTGCGAAAACATGTAAGTTTCCTCAGATTTATTTTCTCTACATTCATTGGGAGACCTGATCGTAATATCTTCATGTCCAAAGTAAGTCGTACAGCTTTTTTCGCTACTTGTGGTGCATTCACTGGCACCACAAGTGGCGGACTTTGGCGTCTCAAATCTTTCATTTTCTTCAACAGTATTTATGGCTTTTAGATCCAATTTAAACTTTTGATTTTGTTGAGAAGGGTTTATTTTCAGAACTTGGTTAAACTGAATACAAGGGAAAAATTCTTTTGGCTCATAGAAATCCAAGAAATCTTCTGTCAAATGCTTTCTTGAAAACTTTTCTAAGGTCTCCTTTGTGTGGTCAGAACTTGCTCTTTTAGCGGTCACGGAACTTTGGGGAGATCTATCCAGGAATAACAGTTTAGTTGGCTTGTTCCATTTTTTGCCTGCTTTTCGTTTCTGTTGCTGTAATTGTTTTACACGTTGACCATTTATTTGCACAGAAAAGCCCAGTGGCAAACGAGGTACTACAAATTCCTTCACCAGGCTGCAGATATCGATGTTACTGGGCATTTTCAGCACATCAAAATCATTTACTTCCCTGACAGGCACGTCGCTACAAGTAAATAACGGCGAACGTTTTTTAAGCAACTTAGGAGCAGGAAAGCGGGGCGAAAGAACTTTCAAAGGGCTGTGATTACTTTTGGTTGCTTGGGATGAAGCCTGTGCGGCAGTGGCGCTACTTGTGTCAATAAGACGTGTACTGTTCTCTGTAACATCGGACTCTAGAGTTTCAATTTGTGTTTCCCAGCGGCAGGCAATGGGCGGTTCAAACCAAATAACACTGTCCGGTAATCTGGAACGGATCATTTATAGTAAAAATGTTTCGAAATGAAAAATAAAAAAGATCTGTTGCGTACTTTACTGTTACCAAAACGAGCTTGTCCAGTGCTGCCTCCACCATGCGCATTTCAGCTTCAATTTCCTCCGGCAAACGTCTTACGCCTGGCTGAGGTGGCGGTGGCGGCTGGAAGGTTTGATAGTAACTTTTATGCGACAGTTTGTTGGGGGAAAAAACTAATAATATAATTAAAAACAAGTGTTAGAAGCAAAGTTGTGGCTTTTCGTTTTACTTGTTCTTATAAATGATCTGGCGCTGAGTTGTTTGTCCTGCTGGGGTGTTTCCAAGTAATCTGCACAATAAACGCCACCAATAATTCGATATTTCCTCAAATTAACATCCGTGTCGAATAAACTAAGACCAGCTGGACCAATGGCCTTTCTTCTTAGTTTGCTCAATTCTTCCTCGTACTCCAAATAAATTTTATCGACATCAATATATTTTTCGTGGGCTTGTTGGAGAATCAAGTCCTGTTCGTTCTCAAACTGCTCCAGTTCCGTTAACGGAACCTCCTTGGAGTACTCGTCGAGCATGTTTTGTAATATCTCTCTTCTCTTGCGCCATTCTCTCTTCGATTGTTTCAGGATATCTACAAAAAATACAAAATTATCGCAAGATATCAAAGAGGAGTAACGTAGTGAGTTGTACTTGTGCTATTTGGTCGTGGTTTCTTGAGTTTGAAACTGGGACAGTAATCACTGAAATGGTCATAATTCAACCATAAACCTCTCAAAGCTGAACTGTATAGGCTGACCGACGGTGGCAAAGACATTTGCATTCCTATCAACGGAAAATCAACGCCATTGTGCAAATTTTGCTCTCCAATATGTGGCTTTGAACTCAGCGATCTGGTTAAGAAAAACTTTAACTTTAACATGTGAGGGAACTATTTCTGATAACATCTTACATTTGAGCATCTTTGGAAAATGTCCAAATAAAACTCTTAAGTACCTCAGAATCATAGACGTGTGTGGAAACACCTGGACGATCACATCTTACAAAAACAAACAAAATTATTTTTAAATACTACTATGTTTAAATTATTTAATATTCTTGAAAAAAAAAACTCTTGTAATTTTACACAGGTATATCTTTACGTATGTCTTTCTAGTTGAAAAATTTTGATTAGAGCCACAAGAAGGAACTACAAAATTCGCATTGTGTAAAAAACATAAAAAGGTGCATATACAGTTTCAGCAGAGCTGAAGCCAGTCAGCCCTATTGTCTTACTTTTTGGTGAGCAAAAAGTGTGGCTTTTTCGATCTTAAAAGCAAGTTATTTTAAGCCGGTTGTAGGAGTCATAATTTTCGGGTGAAAAATACTGTCCTTGAGAAAGGGATCCCGTGAAAATATTAATAATAAAAAATTACATATATTCGATGCACAAAATTTGCTAAGAAATGTGGAACATAAGAAGTTTTTGCAAAATTATGAAGAGATATTCATTTCAACTCTCGCGAGGAAAAAGAATAGCAAGTTGAATTTTAATTTAAAAGTTTTCAAGTCTACTGTCATTTCATATGAATTGTCGACATGAAGGCAGCTGAAACACACACAAAAATAGTAGATACAATTTTAAAGGGAATAGATTTATCTTGCATGAAAATTAAACTTCAAAATTTGCATTTTTATTGCAGCTTTTTACAATGAGCAAACAACTTACTCCATGTCCCTTTCAATGTGAGACATTATCTTATGTGCGAAATCGTCCAAGTAATCTTTGAGCAAAACTCTTATTTCTGTCTTCAATTTCTGCAAGTCCACAAGGGTATGCTGGGGTTTGTATTTATCGGCCAAAACTCCTTCCAGCTCCAGGAGTATCTGTTAAAATTTTGTTTTAGAATAAATTTTAAAGTGTTCGTGTTTCACATACACCCAATACTTCCTTTACTCTTTGTGCGTACACGTCGCCCAGATTCTCTTGTTGTTTGCGCAGTGTTGCCTTAGTTAAGTCTGGTATGGATGTATCCTGCGTCAGCAGGGTCCTTTCATCGGTCTTGAGCAACCAATTACGGGACTCTTGGTTTCTGCGTTTGACATCGATTTGCCATTGGTGTATGTATTTGCGTAAATCACTGGGACTGTTGGAGTTGGGCAGGCCATTGCAGCGCATGAACTTTTCCCAATCGCTCTGCTCTTTGGCTGCCATAATGATGGCGTTCGAACATTCTTCAATTTGATTAAAAAAAGCCATACTTTGTTTGAGCTGGGAACGCCTGAGCCTGTTTTGCTGGATCTCGATATGCAAATGCCGTTCGGCTTGTTCTCTTTCAACCTTGCGGCGCTGTAGAGCATCTTCGAGCTTTTTTAGCCTATATAAAAAAGTAGAATAATACCAAGATAGATTACAAATCCTAAAGCTTTTGATACAACATCAAAGTTCCTTGAGGCTACAAGTCAACAGCAGCCGACCTACTAACACAGCATTCGCCCACATAATCTACATAAACTGCTTACAAAAATTTGAGCGATTCGCCTCTAAATCAAGCTGAATGGTTATTACATTGTGTGGTTGTGCAAATAATCATTGCTAGATCACCATCTGTTATCTAGCTTATTGAACCTTAAAGTTTCTTGCAAAAAATAAAGTGTTAGCATTTCGAAATAATTGAATTTAGAATGAAAGACTTATTTAGCCCTTGAGTTAGACACATTTTTGTTGGTCTTACTTTTCCTTTTCCATTTCGATGCGTAGCAGCTCTGCCTGTTCTGCCTCAAAAAGTGCTTTTTCTTTTTTCGACAATTTTTTTTTGTGTGGCTGAGACGAAAGGTGAAATTGAAATAATTATGGCTACTTTTAAATATATTTCTGTTGCTGCCTCACCATTTTTCCCTCAGCTTATATTTAAATATTGGTATTTATAAATTTTACTTTCAACAGGATGAAGTTTGCAACATTAAAATGGCTGACACCCCAGCCGTCTGGTAGAGGTAAACGTTGTTGCTGTGGTGGTTACTTTTATTGTAGCAACAACATAACGATTGCCAACAAACACCAGTGGCTGTATTATTTTCTCCCAAAGAAGTTACTTTATATGCCTCACTCAATAAAAATTCAAGTTTTATTGATTTGAAGAAATGTGGCTGACTGTGCACAGGGTGTTCAGGGAGTCGCAAATTATTTTAACGATACTGTCAGCTCTGGCTAGAAATATACAAGTGATAAGGGCTTTGAAAACAAATTCAATACCTACTACAAAACTAAAGCTACACTCTTAATTAAATATCGCCCTTTTAGTTGTTCTAAAAACGAAAAATCCTAGGACAATTGTTGACATCCTGCAAATAAAGAGTTTTTTGTTTGCTGTTTCCATGGAAATGTGTAACAGTTTGTATTTAAGTTCGATTTTGGTTGTAACGACTGGATAAACAGTTTTATTAAACATTTTTGTTACGAGCTATGCTAACATACATTTTATTTTTACCATTCAAGTCTGTCAATTGCCTCAACGGTTTCTGCTTTTAATATTTTTAGTAGCAAACCAAGCGTCTGCTTGGTGCTTATCCTGTATTAAGATTTATATTTGTAGTGTCCCAGTGCTGTATTGCTTCGTTGCTTAAAACCAATCTAATCTCACTGTAATACGTATTCCTTTTTTTCAGCTTATTTAGCAGATGTAGTGCTTTAAATATTGCCTCATTTTGTTGCTGGCTTGAATTTCAGTTAAATATTGAGAATGATGCTTACATTCTTCGAAGGGTAACATTTTTGTGCCACGAGATTTTCTAGAGAAACTTTGTTGAAGCTTAAATATAAAAATTTCTTTAAGTTGTAAATTATGTAGCAATAGAAATTCTACCAATTCTGCATGCAGAAAATCCTTGAATTGTTTGTGACTTAAAAATAAATTCAGTCAAGTACGAGGCTGCCTCGCACACTTAGGGTACCGCACATATGTGTAATGTACGTATAGAATGGCATATGTGAATACATATATTGTATAAATTTCATCTCTCTGTCTCTTACAGCTTACTTTACGTTGTATGGGGACACCTAGTAGTTTTCGACTTGTTGTTGTTGTCATCTGTTGTTGTAAGGCATCTGAGAATACAGACACTGTGCGAATTTCAGCGATCTATCTCTTGCGGTTCGAAAGTTATAGCTGTTATTTTACGTTGTAAAGGGACACCTGGTAGTTTTCGATTTGTTGTTGTTTTTAGAATTTGTTATTGTAAGCCATATGTGGGTACATATGTATTTTGTGCACGTTTCATCTCCCTGTCTCTTACAGTTTGGTAGTTACGGCCAATTTTAACTTTACGTTGCATAGGGACACCTGGTAGTTTCCACATTTTGTTTTTAGCATTTGTTGTTGTAGAACATCTATAAATACATACCCAGTGCGAGTTTCAGCTTTCTATCTTTTACGGTTCGAGAGTTATGGCTAATTGTAACTTTTCGTTGTATGGGGACACCTGGTAGTTTTCGCTTTGTTGCTGTAGCGGCAAGGTTCAACAACATCCTGTGAAAATTTCAGCTCTTTAGCTCTTACCGCTTCGAAGAATAGATGCTGTGACGGACGGACGGACGGACGTAGTAGTCTCGGTAATAGGGTTCCGTTTCACTCTGGCGAGTACGGAACCCTAAAAAGGGTAACATTTTACACCAATCAATTTTTGGAACGAAGTTCCTTAACGCGGCTTGCTGGTATTGGAAATTAGTAGAAATCGTCACGAAAGGGTGTGAGCTGTTTATATGTATTGGTGTACTGTCGACAAGCAATTGTGTATGATGGGCGGGCGGTGTCTGACAGCAGCGGAGACACCTACCAATAAATATTAATTAGTTTTGAAAACGGACACTATCAGCTGCTAGATGTCGCTAAAGTAAAGTATGTCACAACAAAAAAGAGCAATATTAAAAAATTGGCCAACAGTTGCTTTTCTTCGTTTTGTAGCAGATTGACAAAAAAAAACACTGCATGTGTCAAAAGTAAAAAAATAAAACGTTCCAAAAATTTAAAGAATCATAAAATTTCAAAAACAACACAAAATAAAACATACAGATTTCACCTTGCATTACATTCAAAGATGAAAAAAGAAACGTAAGGAACTTCGTTCCTAACGGGGGTCCCCCGACCGCATTTCTTTTTTCTATATCTCAGTGATGAGGAGATAGAAACCGCAGGTGCGAAACAAATCCATTTATAACATTTTAGTAAAGGGTATAGAAAAATATAGAGAGCAAAAGCTGTATAACTTTGCAGTCTATTGCAATGCAACACAAAGAAAAGCAGAACTTAAGTGCATTGCACACAAATGTGTCTGTGCATATTAACTATTTCTCGCCAATAAAGGACTCTGAGCCTTCGGTTAAAATAACCATAATTTTTATGCTTATGCTATTTATTTATTTTTTCTTTGAAACTACAGCCTGAAGGTTAAAACAAAAAAAAAACTATTTTATAGCTGATATGAAAATATAAAAATACAGAAATTGCCTTGAGTGCTGGTGCAAACCAAGACAAACATTTGAGGCATGCAAAACAACAACACAGAAATAAAACAACTGAAACAAACACTGGCTGCTGAAAAAAAACAAGAAAAAGGAAAAACTATCAAATTTATTCCTAGGAATGCAGTTCTAGTTTCTTACAAAGCACTACAGGCTCATTTGGACCACCGCACATAGTTCCATACTCTATATGATCAGTCTGGCTATCAGGTTTCCTTCCATGGGAAGTTACGATACCAACCACAGCCAGAACGGTGGAGGGTTTCAGCAGGTTCCTCACGACACGCCGCAACCGCAAAGGGAAGTGATTAAGTAACAAGGAGAACTAAAAACGGATTCAACACATATTAGATTTATTGATCTACATCGCTATTAGTTATCTCACAGTTATGGACTCGCCTCAAGCCGATACTTTATTCACCTACGGCACCGTGGTCTTCAAATTTCTATGACTCTAAATTTAGTCGTACATGTTGTACCACTAACACGGAGAGCTTTTCGGAAAGTGTTAATAGTAAACATCCATGCAAATTGTTTGTCTGTTTTTCCAACAGACCTGATAATTCTAGTTATTTTATTCGGAGACTTTTTTCTTTGTGACACTATTTTCTGATGTTCTACGCTGCACAAGCATCTAAGCTGAATATATATTTCAAATAAATCGTCTTCTTTCCCAATCATAGTTTTGTACATTTTTAATTTTAAACACTCTATTTATTCTAGCTGATATTTCGAGTTCCGAAACTTAAAACAATTTTTTCTCAGAAGGCTCTAGAGTCTAGACCATGGTAAAATTAAGGTTGGATCTAGATTCAAAGAATTATCATTATTTTCTACAGTCTTGGAGATATCAAAAAGGTTGTTGCAGCTTCCGTTCGCTAACTAAATAAAGCAACAACGACACCACATTCAACAGATTCTGAGGAGGTTGACGTATGGTGTTCAGGGAATTTTGTAATAGAAACTAAATAAAGCAACAAATGATTTGGGTAAATCTCTAAAACTTGTCTGTGTAGTATCCTTTCAAGAGTATCCTTTTCAAAATTTACATTAACTCGTTAAGCTGCAAAGATTTTCCAATGAGTGCATGCATGCAAATTGCTTGGAACAGATCATAATTTGTGCGTATGTATCGAAGTAATTACAAAATAACATTTGGAAAGCCTTAATATAAAATATAAAGTATTTAAAATACCGTAGAAGCAGCAAAAGAGGAGTCCGCCTAGTGGCGTACTGGCAAAAACTTAAAATATACATTTTCTTTATTTTTGTATTCGAATGCGTGTTGTTAAAACATTTCCATTGTAACTGCTCAAGTGCTTATAAAATGGGGAGAAGGAATCAACTTTTGTACAGATGCATTTGAAAAGGAAAACAAAAGCGTTATTTGAAACGACGTCTTGTGTTAAATGGAAATATTGCAACGGCATTTCTTTGTCCTTTGTTCTATTTTGTTGTTGTTGTTGTTGTTGTTGTTATGTGTAGTGTACTTGTGCTCGAGAGCACGTTTATACACACATATGCATGTGCATATGTGTTAATTTTGCGATACTTATGCCATTGTGCATCACTCAGTGCACTTAAGTTAACAATGAAATGCATTTAAATAAGTTACCAATGTATAGTACTCGAGCAATTAATTTGTAATTAAGTAACAATTATACACGGATAAATTCGATTTTTGCGTTCGATTTATGCGTTCTGTTCAACTTCATAGTTTTTTTTTTTTTTGGCAACATAAAGTTACATCTACTCCTGGCGTGTGAAGAAATTTTGCATGATTAAAAATGTAAGCACTTGAAGAAGAGTGACAAGAACCAAACTGTTCGAATTGATCTTCAAAATTGTCTTTTCATTTTAGGATGCCAAACGTTTTTCAAGTGCACGCAGGCTCTCGAACCCCACTATTTGCTGGCGAAAACCTCAAAATAGTTTTACAAATGACGGTCATTGGGGTCATAATACAGAGGTAACATACAACACAAAATGCAAGATGTAACTTTATATTTCATTAAATATTATTGCTTACGGAGTATTAAGGTCAAGTAAGAGTAATTATGAAAACTAAGAAACAGTTTTTCATTGCATGATTTTAAATTGGTTGACCGCTGTTTAGTCCTTTGTTCACTTTAATACTTGGTGTCTTATTGAGCAAACTCGCTACTTTCGGGAACGTTTAGTGCTTGGAAACATAATTACGACCACCCGACTGATTGTAGTGATATCGTTGGACGTCATTAATGGTCCAGAACACATATTTTATTTTATAACTTTTTAATTTATACGTCACCCACAAATGGCTGAGTTCAATATTAATTTAAAATATATATTTGTTTTTCTTTTCAGTAAAGCTTGATTTTATCATGAGGCAACACCAAATTAGCAGCTAAACGAAAAAGTAAGAAAAGTAATTAATTTAAGTAGAGAAAAGATCAACCGATTTCGAAATGTAACCGAAAATGTAAAGCAAATTTAGGAAAATAATAAAAAACTACACAAAAGTTTTCAAAAGTTAGAAAAATATCAAACTCAATAATACAAATTTAAATCAAGGACTTTTTTCCAATTATTGTGATTCCTCTATCAAAGTAAACCGAAATAAGTTAATAGTAACAAAAACTTTATTTATAATTCACATTCAAGAAATAACATATTAAAAGCTTAGAAACTAATAATCCATTAAGTAATAATTTTGAATTGAAGCTTAATTTTATAATTGAACGTCAAATAAAAGCCGCCCGTTGTTCAGTAGTAAATAACATTTTTAAATTTAAAAACAAAAAACACAAGTCTTGCAATCTTACTAAAACATTACCAGATAAATAATAAATAAAAATAAAAATTTCCGCGTAAAATTAATAGTCCATCCAGTCGTTTCACATCATTTGCAAACAAACAAAAGTGGCCAAATTATTGTTAATAAATTAGTTAGATAAAAAATTAATTATTGAAAAATCTTTGCAATTATTCAATTTATTTATCTAAATGTAAAAGTGTGTGTCGACGCGTTTCTTAATTAAACATCCTTTCAATTGCTTCCAATCAAATGTCGCGATTGCTGCTGCCTAGTAATTTCTGCAAAAACTAATCTTATCTTAATTAATATTGTTTGGGTATATCTGACGTGAAAACAGGTTCAAATGAAAACTGTGAAATTAGAAAAATGTTAACGCGTTCAAGTGTTTTAAAAATAATTAATTACAAACTTCAAAATGGCATCTTCTAAATGAGTGCTGCCATCTCAGTGATATTTTTTATTGATTTACTGCCAATATCGCCGCTCAGCAATATTAAAGGAATAAAAGAAAACCGCCAAAATGACAATGTGGCAGAGTGGTGGTATGGGAGGAGGACATGGCTCCCAAAACAATCCATGGATGAAATTAATGGGCATCGTGCACAAGGAGCGTCGTCACACGGACAACGTCACCAGCCAAAGTGGTTCAAACGAAAGGAATTTAAATCAGTAAGTAGACTTTTAATTAAAACCGGTTAAGCAATCCGGCCGGAAATCTTTTTATATTCAACTTTTATTCCTATTTCTACATTAGAGGGGGAATAGTGCACCGTTTTTGGATTTGGTTCGCTAGAAAGCATGGTCTTAAAAGAAATGCATGAAATAACAAGTTGGGACAGTGAATTCACTTTCGTGTTAAAGGTAGAGCAAGACGGAGCAATATCCATGCAAATATACAGAAAAACTGACTGCAATGTAAAATCGACATGAAAAACTTGATTAAGATTCATGTTAATACCATGTTCATACATGCGCCTTTATTGAGATAATCGCAATAAAGTCCATTATTGAGCTCAATATTCCATGCAAAAAGTCAATAAAGTTATTGCTTAATAAACTCAAAATTGCTTTGAATATTGAGAAAAAGATGAAACACAACACTGTAAAAGATGTGTTCAATAAGCAAAAGTATACAATACGAGAAGAATGACGAGATAAATGTCAACAAAAGCAAACAAAACAAAATAATAAAAAAATAAAAATAAATACAATAAAAATAAAAACATTGCAGCATTTCCAAATTTTTATTTCTCTTTCTTTTTAGTATTGCCGCTTTGGAGTCATAACATGAACGCACTACTTGTACAAGTTCCATATTTTTATTGTACAGCACTAAAATCTTTTTGATAAAATGCAGTTTTTCTTTCATTTTTCTTATTTGAAAATATTTTTCACTTTTTCTTTCTCACTACCAAAACAAAAACAACAACTTTTTTCCAGCTGTCAAATACTAATTTAGTTAGCGCAACATTTGTATGTATGAACGCAAAAAATATTATGTCAATAAACTGAATATTATCTCAATTAGGAATTCATGTATGAACAAGGTATAACGTTTTACCAAATTAATAGCTCAATTTAAAATCAACTATTCACTTAAATTGTTTGTTGCTGCTTTCCTTTTAATTGATATACTGGCTGCTGCTGCCCAGTCGTGAGGTTGGCGGTTCGATCCCATTAAAGGAAACAAAAGATTTTTCGGTACAAAAGTGAAATAATTAAAATTTGAAAAAAGTGAAATATGGGAAAAATTATGAATTTTCATTTTAATTCTTAAATACAAAACCAGGTTGAGTCGAAATGAAAATTGTATGGGTCGCTTTAAAGTGCCGGGGGTAAAATATAAGATTGTTAAACGGTTAATTATTTTATCGGGCCTTAGTTCGATTTTTGCTTCATCGGAGTTGGGAAAAACTTTTCTCGCCATTATTTCTTCTGAGCATGTCCTGGCTCCCCACCTGAAAGAGTCTCTAAAAGAGTCAAATGTGTAACCGAGCCCCATTAGATTTTCCTCAACACACAAACAATACAAAACAATTTTTGTTTGTACTTTCTCCTCATTGTTCTAAAAATGAGGCTACCAAGCAGCATCTGAAAGAACCAATTGAAGGTTCTAATAAATTTTTTTTGTAAGTAGGTATTTATTTACATTTTAGATAGATTAATCTATTGGTTAAACAAAAATAAAATATGGGGAATAAAAAAGTTTGCTTTCTATTGCCGGATCCTGAATCCCAGGGTTTTTTCATTCCTGTTTCCCAAATTTACAGATGAACTTTCGCAAATGTGTATACAAATATATATTATAAAATTTCAAAATATTCCAAACAATATTGAAAACCGCTGAAAGGGTTTTGCGGTAATATTTGAAAACGGAAGAGCTTATGGCGACAGAGAGATTTTTGATTTGAGCTTTGCGGCTTGAGAAGTTTTTTTTTTACAATTTTACAATTGAAATAGTAATAAAAATATGTCCACTTGATGGTGCTCTCTGGCTTTCAATAGCAAAATCTGTAGTATACCTTTTAGCATAAATATACGAATATAAATGAATGGAGTGACACAGTCAGAATAGTTTTGCAATAACTGACTGCTGTTTGTTGCAGAAGTAATGAGTGAAATTATTTAAAAAAAAAAAAAGTTTAAAAATCTAGGAAATTTTAGCTGAATCGTACAGTTGCTTAAAAAACGACAATAGCTACAGATAAATATGGGTTTTCGGTCACACTCAATAATGGCCGTAGTAATATATGTCATGTATATATGTAGGAACCAAACTATACCCTGCAAGAAATGGCTGATGGAAACTAACACAGTAACAGCTTATTTAGTAACACATGCAAAGCAATTTTATAGCTTTCAGCGTTGCAATTACAATGATTTTTTTTAATATTTTGATATTCCCGTATTAGTTTGGTAATTTCATTTGGAACTAAGTTTATGCATTAATGTTTTCATAGATGATTCATTTGTTTCTTTTCTTTGAAAAAAAAAAAATAGTGCTGTGCATGTTTTTTCCATATGATTCAGTTTTCTATTGTAAAAACTGCGTTGCATGTAATTTTGTGGGCATTTTGAAAAATAGATTTCGAATGATCGCTTTGCTGAGGCGGTAACGCTAGCTAAAATAATAACTCACACGTACACGAATGTTTACATCAGTTTTTTCATTTTGCCCTTAAGAAAATGATAGAAACCCTGATGTATGAATCCATCAGCAGTGTCGGTCATATGATGGATCATATGACCGACACTGTTCTTGCAGGGATAAATATGTGTATACTGTATATCTATAATTTGATTTCTATTCCCTACTTAAATGTCATGCTGTTGCGTTTGTTCTGATTGTTGTGGCAGCTGAGAACATTCGTAGCTGCTTTGCAGTCCTGGTTTTGGATATGAAAATCATAGCCGAAACAATAGAACAGTGGGCCCGTTACTTAACGGCTGATATTTGATAGTCTCACCGTGTCCCAAGGCGTAGGACAAACGTAAGGAAAACAAATTTGTTTTTCTCTGTTGACTTGTGTTACAGAATGATTGAACAATTTAATGTGCTTTAAAATAAAATTAAAGCATTTTAATCCAATATCTGCCATTTGTGTATCTCATTAATATCTAGAACCTGTGTTTTGTGCTTCAAAAGTCCCCTTAATCTCTTTAAGACATTTTATTGCATTCAGAGAGCTCTTGAGAGTCTTATTTGAATCGCTGACAAGCAGAATTCCTTCGTCAACATCTGGTTTGCGCTTCAAAAGGAAGTTCATTTCTTCTTCTTTTCGCAAGAATCCACGTTGACATATTGAGACAGAATGAAATCGAATGAAAGCAAAAAAAAAAAATAAATTTTGACATGGGTTACGTGCTGAATCTCAGTTTAGGTATTCGCGTAAAGACCATAATAACAAAACCAGCAATTTTGTAGTGTTTTGTGTTCTCGTTGTGCAAAAGGTTTAAAAATTTACTTCTATTCCTGCTTACTTGTCTGATTTGAATACAGTAAATCTGTTTTTGGTCCGCCTTTTAAAATGTAAACACCTTCAGTAGCAACCGGCCTTCTGTATTCAACTTTAACTTTGCCCCATCAAATGTATTTTCCTGCTTCTTTTGCCTACGCTGGCTGGTTAATCTGTGTCAAATACTTGAAGGCCTCTCTTCTACACCTTCTTTTGCATTAATATTTTTTTGAGCTCCTTTGAAATATCTCGCATTATTCATCTTGAAACCGAAAATTTTTAGTAATTCATATTTTTTTATTCATAGTTCTTATTTTCCTTTCATTTTGCATAGCAAATAAAAACGTGCCCTCATCCAAGGGTTTTTTTTTCCTATCCTTACAACAAGTTTACTACGTTTGTGTAAAAATTTATTTTGCTATTATTTTTCCTGAATTTGAAATATATTTCATTCAGGCCAAGACGAGGTTGTGCGACTCGATTGCATGTTTTGAAGGGATAAACAGAGAACGTGGCTGCTTTCGTTCGTTTTTGAAGTCAAGCCACAGACATACGCTTGCGAAGGGGAAAACATGTTTAATTTCTTGTAAATGTTTCATGGAAAAATATTAAAGTGAAACAACTCGAATGCAGGAAATGTTGAATAGAGCAAATCGAAAAAGAAATTCATGTTGGTGTAGGTTGTTTTAGGTCAGATGTGGTAATAAAAATGTAAACTTTAATGTAAGCGACTACAGTTTATAACAATACGTTTAGTTTATTTATACTACAACATATTTCTTTCACACACGTGCAGAACAGTGTACATTTGAAAGTGGTTCCTTCTGTTAAAATGTAAAAAGACGAAGTTCTAAATAAGAACAAAGAAAATATAAGAGTTAGCTGAGGTTGATTGGAGTGGAATGTTTGCCCATGTCTTGCAACATACACATACGAGCCAGTATAGGCTCGTTGTACACTCCATGGATTTAACCATAAACATTTTGACTCATAGGTCTAATCGAA
The DNA here is from genome assembly GCA_963662145.1 of Sturmia bella. Taxonomy (NCBI): domain Eukaryota; kingdom Metazoa; phylum Arthropoda; class Insecta; order Diptera; family Tachinidae; genus Sturmia; species Sturmia bella. Next base: position 79,523,313 of record OY759170.1, on the reverse strand, counting down.
CTTCACAAAGTTCTATAATTTCCTCCAGCAGATGCCCCATAATCGGGTTGTCTGGTAAGGTGGCCCTCTCAAGACATAGGGACCGTATTTGTGAGAAGGCACAAATAGTGCTCTAGGGTTTCGCTGTCCTCCGCACATGCTCTACCTGCATCTCCTCTCACTATTCCTATGCGGCTAAGATGTGCCAGTACTTGAGAGTGACCTGATTTAACTACATCGAAAAAGTTATATAAGTTATAAAAAGTGTTTCTGTGTGTGTGTGTGTGTGTGAAAATAAATCTTGCGATTGACACAAAGCAGTGGCTTTCATGGAGCTCTGTTAGCCAGGTGTATATAACACATATAAAACCTTGAATTGCATATTTTGAGAATACAGCGGACCAAAAAGAAGTAAAATAGAACATATACATATCTCATTAATGGTTACAGATATTGAAAACCAAAAATTGAAGTTTCCAAAAAATTCATAGAGCAAAAATGTAACATGTATAATATACCGTCAAGGTATATTTGCAAATATAACATTTGCACAACGAATTTAGTATTCGAAAAGTGTTATATTCATAAATTTTTCCCAGAGTATTCAACCTAGGGCGGAAAAATCGATATACCACAAAAGAGGGAGGGACGTGTAAGGGAGAGTTTGGGCTACAAATCAGTCTTGACGACTTCAAATCTCTAGGTCTATTTATTTTTCTACATTTATTTTCGTCTTACACTGCTTTTGTAAATATTTAAAAACAGTCTACAAAATCGTAAAATGCTCTGGAAACTTTTGAAGTTCCGCCGCTGGTCGTGACAGTAAAAAATATTCGAACTAACTGTTTTCCGAAATCATAATTTTTGATGGTTCGCCTCGAAACTCGAAAGGTTAAAATTAAAATTTCTGTGTCACACTTTTGATATTTTTTGACAATACTTTTAACATACAGTACAATCTTTATAAATCGTATTTTTCTACTTTGAAATGAATTTTAGCTTAAATCATTCATTGCTTATTCGAGCGCAAAACGAATGTGGTTTTACTTTTAAGTTACAAATGTTTTTGTTTAAAAATTAAACCAAATTCAATTTCTGTTGTTTGTTCTTGATGTCACCCCCTTTAAAAGAGACAAAGAGGCAAATGGAAATACATACATAAATGTTTGTGCACAAATGTGCAACTAAAGTAGAATAGAGACATTCAACCAGTTTGCAGAGATAAAGGCCAGAAAGTGTTGATTGACAGATACAACATGTGGTTGGCTTGTGTATGTAAATACATACTGCGTCTTCTGTGTATGTGGGTTTGGGTGGGTGTGTGTATTGTTAAAAACATTTTGTGCAGACATGTGCTAAAATGAAAATTGACAGTGCAGTAGATTTAGATTTGCCAAACAAACAGCAACACAAACATGCGTGTTATCTTTCGATGTGTTCACACAACGCATTTATATTCAGTTTCATTCAGATGCAGTGGTTGCATGCGTGTGTGTAGGTATGCAGTTGTATGAGAGAGCAATAGCTGTCACTTGCTACGGTACTAATGGCCTGAGGCTTTTTGTTGTTGCCAAAAGCTGATTGCATAAATTTATGTGCCTGTAAGCTAGCAGAAGGACATTATTTAATTTATCTTAAACGTAAATGTTTTAAGTGGCGGCTTATTTAAATTTCAAGCACTATTTGTGATTGCTCTTTGAGTTGTTTGCGTTATTTAAGTACTTTCCTGTGAACAGAACTTGAAAAGAACAAGCGCTGCAAGCAAGATAAGTTTGAAAAATGAATTGAAACTCAAACCTTATTTTCATTTCTAAATAAAGGGTGTAGTTCAACGCTTCAGAACTGCCATTTTAAAAGACTTGCAGAATGTACGCAATTTCAAAACTAGCAATATTTTGAAACATTTAATAGCTCCAGGAAAAGTTATATTGATATTTGATATATAAAAAAAGACATAATCAAAAGAAGTTATATAAAACTCAAGTACAAAGAAAAAGAAAATTACACAATTTCTTCTCTATAAGATGGACCTAGCGATGTCTAATTGGTCATTTTAATTATGTGGGCAGTAGTGTAGTGACGTAATGTATGCATTAAATTTACTTTATAAAGAAAAACTTGTTTTAAAAAGAATATAGAAATTTTTTTAAATATGTACATGTACATGGATTTATATATAAATTTTTGTTTTCTACCAAAACTGGGTTTGTTCACAAAAATTTATAGATAATGAAAGAGATTCCACTGGAAACATTAACTTGTGATTTATTCTAACACTTTCCACAGTAGTACTAAGAATTTTCTCAGAACTGCAAATTGCATAATCTCTGACTCTTAAACGCGATTTTCCACAAAGCTTATAAAAAATCACTGCTTTCAAAAATCATAAAATATAACGTCATGGCTGCAAGATAGTTTTCCTAAATTTCATAGTTCAAAAGTTATAAAGCAGCATCGGAAGAATTAATATTAGCTGAAAAGTAATAATGAAACGTTATACAAATTTTAATAAATTGTATGGCAGAAAAAAAAGAATATATTATTAAATACATTTATCCTAAATGGGGCAGAAGGCGGCAAATTGATAAAGAAATGCATGTAGTACTGCTAAGTGAATTATAACTTTTAACTTTTGGTTAAAGTTTCATTTGCAGTTGTCTCTCTTTACAGTAGACTGTCGTACTCGCTGCCATGATTATATGAATTAGTTCCATTGAAATGAGATTAATTGACATTTCTTTTCTTAAATGCTATTATTATACGTTATGAATGCGCTACTTTATTCGCACCGTCATATGCAAAAATTCATAAACTTTCAAGACTTTCAATGGGTTATGCTTTGTTTTGAAATTTGTTTTCAGTGATGGAGCCCATCAGGTGAAATCACACTGCTGTTTTTCTTAGTTCTGCAATAATTAAACAATATGTCTTTGACAGACATCTGGAAGAAACAATTCAATTTAGATGTGGTTCTTCTCAAGAAATTCACTTCGTTTTATTAAAACGTTGGAATCGTATGCCCCAATTTTGAACGCTTTAGTATCCATGTAACTTTTAAGCAACGGGCTATAAAACAAAATAACTTTTCGAAATCATTTGTTACTCGTCGAGTGGAATTAAAGTTCGGACACGTAAATTCATTTCGGCCATTGTCTGCAAACATTGTAAAAATGTAAAACAAACAATCTTTTAATATCTTATAACTTATTATAAAGCATCTAGACGAAATCGTTTTGTTTAAACACTAAGCCCGTAATTCATAAAAATTATTACAGGCTCATAAGACTGTTATTTGACATATTTGTATGGAAAATCTGTCAAATAAGAGCTTTATAAACCAGTTATAATTTTTATGAATTAGACGGTAAACATTTAAGCATTTTAAACACACATCGAACTATGCAACGTCAAAAATTAAGTTCTTTCTAACGAAAATTACGAAACAAGAGCCATTTTCAAAGCGATATCGAGCGTCAACCTTCATCATCAATGAACTCTTGACGGCTTATGAATTTTATTTAAAAAAAAAAATGTTGTATCGGTTGAAGAATTCCAACATTTTGCGAAGAGTTTGCTTCTTATAGATAACTCTATTAAAATATTTAGCATTACCGCAAAATATTGAAGAGTTTTCCTTGCTCTCCTTTAAGTTTCGAAATGACAAAGAAATTTAAAGGAAACTTGTGTTGCGAAACAAAATTAAAAAATTATACAAACTGATCAAAAGTCACGTCCGTTCAAGTCTGAAGGCAACTAATAGTGAGTAAACAAACAAACAAAAAAAAAAGAAAAACTGATGTAAAAAATGGAACTTAATAAACTTTCTGGTGCTGACAACTCTTATGACTAATGAATATTTAATAAAGCAACAGTTACTAATTTCTTACGACCGGTTGAATTGAAAACATGCTTCATTTTAGCCACTGTTAAGTGCAACAATATTTTTGGCAATTTGACAAAACGAACACAAAATATTACAGAACAGAAAAATATTTCACAACTTGTGCCTGTTATAAGGCACTGGCCAACAGCTGGCATAGCTTAGAAAAACTTTTGAACAATAAAGCAGCAACAACTAAATCTTATCAAAACTAAGTGTACTTCCCAAAAAACAAAAAACGTAAATATGAAATGAATGTAGAAGCGTAACTATAGTGGTTCGATACTCCAAACAGAATAGAGCTGGAAATAATCGCACACATTCCCAAAGTCAGACGCACTTTCGTATGTGTGCATCACAAATTCAAGCTCAGTCCAAGTAAAAATCAAGCGGAGTCAACTTTGTAATTTACCAAATTATGAAATCGAAAAATAGTGCACAAATAAAAAGCAAAAAATACTAAGCAAACATTTTTCATCTGTGGCACTGTTCTGGAGTAAAACTCCTGGTTTTTTACTGAGCTCGAATCTGAAAAACCTCCTTAATTGAAATAAGTGTAAGACAACGTATATTGCAAGCCATGAGTGTATTGTATTCACGCAGAAAAAATGTGTATTCGAAGAGGAAGGTATTATTGTCGAAAAATATAGTTGAATATATTATGGTTGTAGAAAAAAACACAATATGGTTGCCTTAACCTTATTTTTGTACAGAACACAACATGGTTGCCGGCATCCTAATTAAACATGTTCTTTCTTTGCGTGTTGTTAGCCATGAACTACCACTAGTTTAGAACATACACGGAGAAAACTATTCAATCCAGCGCTTATGGGTTTTCTCAGGTACGAATTAAAAAAAAAAAATCCTCAAACGGTTTTTTTTTGTTTTCCCTCTGTTTTGTTAGTTTTTCTCTTTCTTACTGACTCTGTTTTCTATTTCTCTCTTTTATTGTAAATCAGAATTTTTTTCTTTGCTTCAAGATTCGTACCAGGGACCTCACGACTGTTATATTAGCTATTCTGAAAAAAAATAATAGAGTTACAATATTTTTAGTCAGACCATACTTCAGGAATGTTCCATTCGTTTCAAGTCATTACGGGGGTTGACTTTAACGAGCAACTCATTTTTCGTCTTACTTTTCAAGTACCACTCTTACTAGTATCAAGTGGAAAAAAATTGAATTTAGTACGAGTTTTTTCTTTTCTTGTAAATGTTTGTTTCCCCCTGGAAGCTCCAAAGCTCAAATTTATGGATTTTAGCCAACTATTAGTTAGCTATTGTCTGCCTTTCGGGACCTAATAGATAGAATAGATAGATTTGCAAGATTCACTGTGACTCCTCATCTATAACCAATACCACTAATATGGGCATATTTTGCAACAAAACTAATTTAGCTTTGTAGACATCAGGAGGAAAGGTAAATAATGTGAAGCTCACTTGTTTCGAGCAGAAATTCGTATGTTATAACGACTATAAATTTCAAACACAAGCAGAACGTAAATCAAAAGAGGATAAAAGTGGCGGAAGGATAAAAGACGGCAATAAGAAAACACGACAAAATGTGTACATATGTTTAAATTTTATTCTTTTGAGACCTTATATGTTGGGAACGTATTTTGTTCTTTTTTGTACACAGGTTTTACATATTGCAAAATTTTCTCAGGGGATTATTTGTAAAGTAAATTATTTGCAGACAACAAAATTCCGTTTTATTGCTTGAAATTGGGAAAAAGCATTTTTTGTATTACGATTTTATTTTTCTTCTTTTTCTGAAGCTGATAAAATGTTAAATGACACTTTTAAATTTCATTTGTTTCGTATTAAAGCTTTAAAATAGGTCAAGGATATTCAGGAAGTTATTTCTGGAAAAAAGAACAAATATATTTATTTATTTTTTTTTATTGGTTTTCATAAGGCCGTATATTTCTCTATATACATGCATACATATATACATATTTATCACATCACGTTTGTTGCTTAACAAAAACGAAAGAAAACCTGAATCCAAGTGAAGGCTAAACATTTATGTGAACACATTTTCTGCAAATGTTCAATGAACAATAAAAGGCTGTCAGTTGGTAATATTTATTAATAATCGAATGCTGACTGATTGTTATTTACAGCCTCAAAAAATACATGAGAATATTGGCTTCTCAGATATTCAGCTGACGGAGCATCAATTAATAAATTGCTCTTTTTTATTATTTCTTTTCGTTTTAGTTCCATAAGAAATAACGAAGAATCTATTTTATAGCAATTGACATAAGAACTACATTTTATGTTATGTTTTTAGTTCGGGTAATACATTTGATTTAAAATTTGTTTAGATGGCCAAGCAGTAGAGTCCTCAAGTAAGTAAACAACTAAGAGCCCATTTCAGAAAAAGTTCGAATTTGAATGGAACATTTTCATAATATGGATATATCCTTCAAGAAAATAACCATATAGATGATAACATCAGCTCTTGTATGTGAGACTTATATTCTAAGTTAAGCGGTCCCAAGAGAACACTGCGAACGCAAATACCTCGTGTAGAAACACACTCCTTGCCAACCTATTGAAACCCATTCATAACATGGGCGAAGGTTAAAACCTTCATGTAGGTTGGTTGATGATAAGCTTTAGATCTCTCAAGATGCCAACTATCGAGCATTTGGAGCTCACGAAGTTCTCCAAAAATTATCAATTACGGCGAAGCTCGAAATACTTGAAATAATCTCATAAAAGCTGTACATATATTCGCAACCACTTAAAACAGAATGCAAAGAACACGAAATATTCGTTATACTAGAAAGTAAAAGATAAGTTAGCAGCCAGAGAAAAACAATATTGTAAATTTGTACGAAATTGACAGGAACTGGAAAAAAGAACTAGAATTCGAAAAACAAACAGACAAATCCTGATGTGTAACTCTTTTGTGGCAGCTTATTTCTTGTAACCCATAACACACTTCATTCACACTTGTTTTGAAAGTGCAAAGCCTAGTGTATAATTTTTAGTTACCATGTGATGGTAGTTTTTATGTCCTTATATAATTCATAGAGAAATCATATTCAAAATCCAAAGAAGCTGAAATGAAAAATTTGCGACTAAACCAACACATATAATAAAAATAGCCATAAAATTGCTAAAATGGCCACACTGGTTGCAGGCCTTCTTTGGTTGTAAATAAGAGCCCAGCAAACATTAAGGCTTACCATGGTTTTGAAATGAACTACAGAATCAGTGAACATTTCAAATTGTCTATAGATTTTGCGACAATTTGCATACAGTTAAATAAGATTGAGATTTAAATACTGCCTCGGCCTTCTGAATAGTCCCTCTGTTTTCAAAGTCAATGCTATCTATCTTCTCTTTTATTTATTAACTGTCAGTACTGATATATTTGACATTTGGCATACAAGACAATTCTTTGATTGATCTTGGCAACACAAAACTGAACTTGAATGAAATAAAGCAAATCTTTACATTTTCTCATTTAAATTGATTATCTTTATGTTATTTAAGGCCAGCTTGCACTAGTATACAATCAGTGATCATTTTGCAAGATAAGAGACTTAATACATTTTTCGGGGTGTCAAAAAATCTAATGTAAAATACATTTCGCATCGTTTCGCTTAATCGACGGCGCATGATCAGTTTCGTGCAGGCGGTGGACGTGCTGGCTACTGAAAATCATCAACAGCTAAAGTAATCGCTATGAAACGAAAATATCTATAACAAAATAAAAAGTAATGCCGTCACAGACGATGATTCTTAATAAAAAACAACTGCAATTAAATAAAAAGTAATATATTTTAAGAAACTTCAATAAGCGATCAAATTGTAAGGAATGTCAGTTTGTTGTCGTACTATTTGCTCCCTTTCATAACACGTTGCATATACACTATCACACTTGTGCGTATTATTTTAGCTTTTGGCAGGTCTTAAGACAAGGTATTAAAGTGTAAGCTGACCTTAAGGGATAAATGACTTGTGGGCAGATGTAAACTTTTATTTTTTGCCTTTCACCAACATCTGCAAATTAAGAAATTGTTCAACCTTCTAATAACCACTCATGATTTTTCACTACAACTACTAACAAAAAGTTTGTAAAATTATTCAAATTAAAAAATAACTAAAAATTTCAAAACTGTTGTTCAAGTGCAGCATTTAATGTACATCTTCTGTACGGCAAACTGCATTCGAAACAATTCTTTTGCTGAATGTCCATGTTTTTTTTTTTTCAAAGTTTGAGTTTTCTTTTTGTTTGCAGTTAAAATCTCATACTTGTGGAACTAAAAAGCGATAACAAGAACCTGCGGATTAGGTAATTTACTGATATACTAATTTATCGTTTAGGAAAAATCGTTGACTCGAACCTAAATTAGGCCATACAAATGTGAATCAGAACCAATGTAAGTTTTCAGAAATATTGAAAATTGCGATTCTGGGAAAATACAGTTTCGTATAAAAATCGAATTTCGCCGATTCATGGGACTTGTAGTGCGATTCTGTAGCTTTTCGGGATCCGATAGTGGAATTTTTTTCTACACATTTCATCGCTTACAGCAACGGCTGTGACATAATTTTAATGATGGCAAGCAGCTGTATTTTTGAGTAAATTTAGATTTAAATGTTGTTAAGTTTCTTAAATATTATTTGATTTTTCCCAAGATGAATAAAACCAAATTATGGTTTTAAAATGTTTTTTATATATTTGCTTATTATATTTTAAGCACAAAATACACTTTACTGGATTAAATAAACAGTGAGTAAAAGGTGATTGCTAAACTATAGGTAATTGGCAGTAAAGGTAAAAGCTGATTCTGACCGACAGCGAATATCCTTAAAAAAAGTTAATGAATTGCAAATTCGACAAAATATTGTTATAATTATTTTAACGATACAATTTTCGTAATAAAAGTTACAGAATGCGGCTGCTGGAAGGGTTTTCGTACAGTGTGGCCAACTTCTTGCAGATTACAAGTCTTTTCTTTTATACATACATACAATTGTACGCTCTAAATAGAGGTTTTACTCGTACTTGGTAAAATTTTAATTTGGTATTTCTTACTTCTTTATTACAGCGTATGCATATCTCGAAAGAAAAGTTATACCTCTTTAAGCCAATATGAGCGGACCGTTTAGCTTAATATGTGCTGTAAAGCCAAAATTTTGGTACAGATAGAAAAAGTATTAGTCCACACACTTTTTTAGAAATTAAAAATACTTTATTTTTTAAAATTCGGCCAAGCTTTTTCATGTGTTAGCTTTGTAATAAGTGTGAAATATGATGAAGAAAGTCATGAATTTTATAAGAAAGATTTTCTAATTTTGTGAAGGGTTGTATTAAAGCAATACCGAGGAAATGTTACCATGATTCAATTAGAAGAAAAGTTTTCATCAACGTAAGAATTCATAGAACTATGAATTGGTTCAATTATAACAAAAATTCATAGAATTTTTAAAAATATTCTTTCAGTGTATAATTAGGGTTAACTGAAGATATAAATTTGAATTTTACTTACGGAGGCAGATAAAATGAAAATTGTATCTTAAGAAACTTTTTTTTTTTTTGGAATATGACAGCGCTGCTACGAGAACTTTTAGTTCAGGACATTGAGAAAAGCCCTTAAAATTTTCTGATTTTGAAAGAAATTGTAATATTAGGGAGGGACAAGACTTAAAACAGTAATATAAAATGATAACTTTACCACAAAAAATGTATCTTAATTCAAATTCAGCAGGATTTCTTCATCTTTGCCAATGGCTACAAAATGTTCTTTGCTATTACATTTAACCTACAGCGAATTAATAAAATTAAATAAAAGTGGAATTGAATTCGGCTGTAAGTTTTGAATTTCATAAGGTGTCAAGTTGCATTCGCTTTCCTTGGCACTGTGCTTTATAGTTTAGGGTTCATTGATTTATGATGGCGCCGATCTGTATTTGAACTGGATATCATGATGTCACTCCAACGCCTGTGCGAAAAGTCCTATAAAAGGTGGGTCATTATGTCTGAATATGTGATGAAAAAAAAAAACTTAGAAACGTGTGAATCTCGTGAAGGTTTCCACTACCGTGTTGTATACACATTCATACATACATATATAAAATGATTTCTGATGCCAACATTTTTGTGCTGTTGTTGCCAATTGAGAACACAAAGGAAAACATGTCGTGTATCAAAAGCTTGTTGCATTGAATATTTATATCTCTTTTTTTGCTCCTACCATAGAAAAAGTTTTTTTTTAAGTCTCAGACCTCAAATGCCTTTTGGCTTTTTAATAAGTTTAGGTTGCAAGAACTCGAGAAGAGAAGAGAAAGATCAACAAGTGCAAACATTAATCATGATTAAAAGGAACACAATGCAACATTTTCCAACAAATTCTCTAATCACAGAAGAAAGAAAAAAGTTTGCGAAAGAAATATGAAAGTGATTTTCAGGTAACATTCACAGTCACATAAATTTACATAAAATTCGTGTTAAGGAAAACAAATAAAAGTTATGAATACCAAACTTTTGTGTTGACATGTGTTTTGTCTTCTCAACCTGTTCTTATTTACTTGGCGTTATCTAAGAATGCGTGTTAAAAAGAAAATAATTTGTGTTAGTAGCAGTTATTAAGAGAAAATTTTATATAAAAACAGTTTGAAGTTTTTTTTAATAAATGTTTCTACAACTTGATGTGGTCTTACAAGCCTGGAATAAATGTTCAACTAAAAGAGCTTGATTGAGATGTACAATCAGGAAAAAATGTGTTTTCATATCGACGACTGCGTCTCGTGCCTCATTTGCATTTCGGTTAACGTTTGTTTTTGAATGGTTCACCTTCAATCTGATTACAAAAATCATCAACCAGAAAAGTTGACGCTTGCTTGTCATCTGTAAGCTACACATGAGACGGCATTAGTATTTACTAAATCCGTTGAGTCATCAACAAATAATTATATAATCTAAAATCTCGTTAATGTTTTAAAATTGTGTTGATCGAAGAACAGTCCTTGTTATAGGACTACCTCCTGTTCAGCCAAATGTTACGTTGCTAACTATACCTTTCCTAAATAATCAGTAACAGCAAATAACAAAATTTGCTCACCTGTAAAGGGGCTATTTCAATTGCAGAATATTTGGCATTGCCATGCTTTGAACAATAATGCTCATCAATTTGTGTACCTTCACAGCAGCAGCGTGAAAGGGATATGGTAGGAAGTGACTCCGTTTGCAACTTACTCAATTTTAATTTTCGACTCCATAAACTGTATGCATATGTACATTCATACATGTGTATACGTACTCTGGATCGGTAGTAATAGAAAAGTCGGTTAACCCATGCCCGTTGTAGGCTGTTGAAAAACAATTTTTTGAGGCCCAACTGCTCATGTACCGCATCATGTTTTTGGTATTGTAATTTAATAAGATCGTTTCACAAACAGCCATGTTACGGGAAAAAGATTTGAAAACTTGAATTCTACGAAGTTTTAAATCCATTGACAAAATTATGTGCAAAGATGCACAGAGTAAAAGAAGGTAGTAGCACATTTATAGATTTAACCTTCTTACAAAAGCAATTGGTTCGAATTATTTTTTTTTTCTTAGTTCACAGTTTATTTTAGACAATGGAAAAATGTTGTCTACTTGAATTCTTAAAAATCGTCAAAATCAGTGCATAAATCGTCAAATCTTCAACGTGTGATTTTTAGCATCCGAAGTCATCAAAACGACGATAAATCGTCAAATCTGGTAGCTGAGCATTTCTAATCACAAAAATGAAATGAAATTGAAAAATATTATATTCTTAGCATCGGTTTCGGGCCACGGAGGAGAAAATCCGTGGCCACGGGCAGAAACTCTCTGAAAGTAAATAACTATAGTAAGCGAAGCCGGTCTTTGCTCATCACAGAGGATAAATTCTAAATGCTCTAGACACTATAGTAAGCGACTCAGCAGTTTTTATACGTAAAGGAGATAAAATCGTAATGCGATTGGTTTGTTGACGTTTCTTGGTCCACTACTAAACCTTTTTCCAGCCAAATTGTTTAAAATAATAATATAGCCAACGAGTGTAGATTGATTCAAAATATGGTGATCGGCTGACCTTTCACAAGCCTTTTAGTTTTATATTCGTGGTAAATAATCGTTCAAGATAATTAGTCGATTGCTTATTTTCATTATTGAGCAATCCTTAATACTTTACTATTTTTCTAGATGCCTGAAAACGTTTTGCCGAACAGTTTGAAAATATTTGATGATATTCCATTTTTTTCTTTTCTTTGGGCGATTATAATTTGGCCGATTATTCATGTAGACTACTTAGTCAAGCCAGTTGGCACTATTTTCATTTCTTCTCTCAAAATAATTTATGTGGTCAAACTTAAGCAACAGTACAAGCGCTGAAAATTTAAAAATTGCATTTAATAGGAACACTTTCCATTAGGTGAATGTATTGTTGTTAGCAGACAATATAATATCACTTCCTTTTATCAGTCAAAGTGGTTGTGTTTGTGTCTTGTGCTGATAGTTATTTCATTCAAATAAATGCATTTTCACACTTGATAATTCACTGTGTGCAAAAAAAAAATATACACAATATTATTTTCTCTTACAAAATTCTATTTATTACGACTTTGTGCTCGTCTCAGTGTTAAATGTCGGTTTGTTGCATTGAAAGTGTATTTGTCTTATATGTGTCATATAATTTGCAATTTGCAAACATGAACTTGGTTAAAACATACGTATACCAAACAGAGAATGTGTAGAGTTGTGTTTCTTTCCTTCTGCTGCTTCAACGAAAGTTTTATTTACCCGACTATAATGAAGCGTTTTATAGATTCCATTACCGTCGTAAACACTTTTCAATGAGACAATGAAATGACTGTGAGGATAATGGACGGAAGAGCTTGAGTTGAAAAAAAAAGCTAAAACAAAAATTAAAACAATTATAAAAGCATAGTTTTAACGTCAACTAAAAATAGTATAAACAGTTGTGTGTAATGAATTTCATTGAACAAGAGAATAACTTGTTTTATGGTTCTATGCAGCTCAAAAAAAAAAAAACACCTTGAAATTTGATTCTCCTGCAAAATTTAACTACTAATAGTTTAATACACACAATTTAACAAACAAAATAATAGTTTACATTAAACAAATATGAACTTAATTTTTTATTGAAATGTATTAATTTAGGTTAAAAAATGAACCTTTTTAAAAAATATTTGCTGTCTTTTTCAGCTGTCTATAGCTGACTCGTTGTATAGAATGTTGCAAAAAAAAGTAATAGAGTTGCAAAAACGAAAAGAAATGTTTGCTGGACATTTTCTTTGAACATTTCTGATTCTCATTTTGTTCATGGGAATTATGGAATAAGTAGTTAAGTTTCAAACGAATTTTTAAGAATTTTTCAAGTCTACTGATGAGTTGATTAGCACCAACGAAATGTCGTCGGCATATAGACAGCTGAAAAAGACAGCAAATATTTTTTAAAAATGTTAAATTAATACGTTTACATTAAACGTTCACGCAGACGAGCATTGGCTTATTATATTATTGCTAACGCTAACATTAAGTGCTGTGGCCCACTTATGAATTAAGTTGGGGTACAATTAGCTGTTTCGAAGCCGCCAGATTTTTTACCAGCACCCATTTCAGTTGTGCAATCAGTATTACCTTACGTCGATGCAATTCTATTTCTTGCATGCGGATGATGCGTATTTGTGCATATTAAAATGTGTCAAATCGGCACGACTACCATAATCTGTTTATTGTACAAAACCACATTTCGATTAAGAAGTAAACGTATAGCGAAATGTTTTGATGATTGCTTTTGTGCGACCTAATTTTACACTTGGTGCATCATTTCAGTGCTGCTTGTTTTTTTTTTTATAAATAATTGATGAAAACGAAACTGAAATAAAAAACTCATCAAATCTAAAAATACAATTGAATTACGAAAAATGTAAAAGAAATAAGTGTGCACTTTCATTAACTGCTGTGTTGTCGTGTTTTTGTAATTAATTTTTTTGCTGTGGGAAATTAAAAAAGAATTGTTTTTCTTTTGCTGCGTTTTGTTTGTGATGTGTTTATTTTTAACCAACATATTATTTAAATTTCTGCTGCTTCTGTTGTGTCGCCACAGAATGTCAAAGTTGAATTAAGCTGCGGTAGTAATTGTATAAATTTAACTGAAATAGCGAAATAACGAAAGTAGTGGTGGAGGGGGATGCCAGGCAAATTACAAGCTTATTACATGTCTTTTATCCGAGGATGCTTTTGCAAATTCTTCAAAGCAACAATAGAAAAATAAAGTATTCACGTGTTTGTTTCGTTGTATTCATGAATTGAAATAAATCGAAAGAGGAAATAAAAGGAAAGAGAAAAACGAGAAGAGAAAGTGAAAGTTTCGGGCAGAACTTGAGAATTGAAGAGAAAGTGTCGGTACTCTTAGCTGCCAATAATATAAGAGAAAAAGTAAGAGTGCTACGCCCAAAGTGTTTGAAGCAAAGCTCTTGGCAAGAAAAAGCTTTGAAGAACTTCAAAAATGTTTTTCAAGTACTCTATATAGATGTTACAAAATTTCCAAAGATGGCGTTGTTATTTGTGTTGGAAGCGTTTCTCTTAACTTAGTCAACGGTATAAAATGAACTTTTTATATTGATTAAAGGCACGTCAAATTCTCGTCCTATCCGAATGGTGCACCAAGTTGGCTTGTTTGTTTCCAAATGATGCGAAATATAATAGGTTTTGAAACTTTGTTTGGTATTGATGTGATAGAAAGAATATTGTTGTTTAAATTATGCGAAATATGATAGGCTTTGAAACTTATTTTTTTGTATTGATGTGATAATTAAGAATACTTTTGTTTAAAACAAATCTTATTTGAAACAGACGATTTTAAAATTAGAGTTAGTGGAGAGGTAAATCAAAGTTTGTGCGAGTAGACAAATGTCTCATTAGTATTTCCGTAATAGGTCCACGCAAATGCTGGTAGTAACCTGGTACATTAATTCTGAAAAGCAGTTCAGAAGGTAGAAGAACCTCGGGCTTGAAGGTGCAACCCCACCTCTGCTGTTCAATCACTCTTACTCACGACACTGTTATTTTGCTCCTCATCAACAGTTTTATATACGTGAATATATACAAACCAACTAAAATATGAGGTTGGTTTTTCGTTTGATAACATTGTCTACATGATGACTTCCTGGATGGGTCCAAACGGACATAAAATTGTAGAAATGTTTTTAAATCATATGGAGTTATTTCTTAGTACTTTGAGCGTCCAAGGAACGATTGACAGCCTTGAGAACTTATCTCCACACTTCTTCAAAGTCTAGTCGTAAAAAAATATGGGGATCACAAGAAAAGTTTCACCTACTTCATCTCACTTTCCGCCACCAACTCCGAATTAAATGTGTAAACTATTAAAAAACTAATATCCAAACTAATAAACTATTTAAAACCTAATAACAGTCTGATAGCGCTATGTGTTTTAGGACAAAGGGAGTCTTTAACACGAAAAATGTATATTAATCAAGATTGGCTTTCCAATTACCGAATTAAGTAATCTGCTTAAGAGTATGTTTTGTGATTTAAAATTAAAAATTTTGGAATTTTGTACCTAACAATTGTTTATGTTTTGTGTAATATCCTCATACCACAAAGTTTAATTTTTTTGTGAATTGAACATTGCACTTCCAAAAATATTTGCACAACAGAAGGGTTTGTAAGTTACCTTGTCTTGAAAAAACGAAAAAAAATTCAACACATTTCAAGTCAATTCTATCAGAATTGAAAGGGGGGAGACAATACAAACGGGAAAATGCCATTGACGTCACAACAAATTGCTGAATGCCAAAGTAAGCAACTAAAAGTGGAACGTAAGAGAGAATTCATAGGAATGATTTCCCGAATTTAGGTTATCAGGTCGCCTAACTACATATGTTTAATAACCGCTTGTCGGAGTTAAAACTACATTTTGACATGTTTCGAGCCTTTCAAAACTAATGCTTTCTCTTTTTTCTTTTCCTTTTAGGTAAGTGTTTTGTTAATCCATTGCTTCATACACTGATTGTAAATGCAGGTTTGTTCTACGAAAGTTCTTATAATAACGCTTTGAATGTAAAAGAAAATCATACTTGCAGTAGTGTTAAATATTTTTTTTTCTTTGAAAAAAGCTCTTGTGACAACTAAAAGTGGTTTAAAATTTAACAGTTCACAAGAGCTGTTGCAAATAGATTCACGTCAAATGTTGCTGCAACAATGTTTCTTTACATTTGTAGCTCTTTTACTCTAGATTGCGTTCGTTTTCGTTTTCAGTTTCAAATTGTGTTAAGAGTCATGCGCTTTTTATCTCCGGTACATGTTTCTCTGGAATATGCCGAATTTTTTTTCTGTTTAAAACATATTTTTTCACAAATATTTGCGTGCATTTTTTACAGTTTGTGTTTTTTAAGGTTATTGTGTCATATTTGACGTCACTGGTATTTTTATAGCATTTTTGATGTTTCATTTTATTTATTGCTTTTTGGTTGCGGTCGAAATGGAAATGCATTCGTTTAATTTTAAATATTTGCCATATTTTCTTTTAGCTTGTATGTTGAAATTCATTTCTATGATGCACAGTCAAGTATCTTGCAGAATAATTGGTAGGAATAACATGAAGGTTGGCACAAAAATTATTAGAAATTAGAAATTTTTATTGCATGGAATTAAGCATTTAAGTAACATAAATATATTTCATAAGTAAGCCGCCAGTGAAAGCATGATAGTTAAATACTTTTTCTTCAGAAATGAGCTGCATTGGAAATGTTCGTTCGAAAAAACATTTACAAATAGTAAATGTTTGAAAATGATTTTTAAAAGTTTTCTGGTCCAGTTGCAAATTATATGGTACTACTAGAGTGGGCAGCTGTATGTGCCACATTCTACGTAGCAGTATAACATTTAAAGTGATGAACATTTCGGCTACATACTGACGCTTGTCTTTTGTTTCTGCCCAATGAAGAAGTCTCAGCAAGTTACCCAGATACCAGGTAGCCTTACAAGCCCAGCTGACTTCTGCTTTTAGCCTGAAGAACTGTCCAAATGCACCACACAAATCCACATTGTGTTTGTTGTAGTTATGCGGATACCTAGTATCGATGTATCTTGCTCTCATGTGAACAGGTGGAACTGACAGTTCCACTTTAAAACGTCACAATGATTTTCTAAAAGTCATCTTTCTATTTGTTGCAGAGTTGTATTGTTTATTTTTGTCGTGTTGTATTGCTTTTTTTGTGAGCAATTAACCGAGTTGTTATCCACAAAAAGAAGTTTATTTGCAGTGTGCTCTCGGTCTCAAATCTTTGTCAATATCTTTGGCATGTAGCACTGTTATGACAACCATAATTAAACATGTTTTTGCATGTGCTTCTAATTTAATTTTGGAAAAACAGCCTGTTTCTCTTGGACGCTCTGCGCCGCGTATTTGAAATAAAAATATTTAGAGCAATAAATTGTTATTTCGATTGGTCAATGTGAATTGTTGTTTGCACGAATTATAAATTGTTCTTTATCGTTGGATTAGTTGAAATAATTTGTTTTAATTTAATTTCTGTTTTATTTAACAGCTTATTTTATTTACATATATGTGTGAATTCTAAACACAAAAAGTTATATGTTTTTATTATAAACAAAAAAGACACTAATGAACCAATAAAACTTTTATAACAAATACAAAAAATACTCTTAATAAACAATTCGCGCAGGTGTGAAGTGAAAAAATACAAAATATGTTGTATTCAATATTTATATTTTTTTCTTCCTTCTTCATTTAATCTCCTTTTCAGTGTTAGTCCTGATATTAAAAAATTCTTTATCCGGCTCATATCTAAACTTTAGTCATATTAATACTTGAAAGCAGTATGCAGTGCTAATTTGTATATGTGTTCATGTGTAAAAATTCACTGAAGTGTGTACAACAATGAACGTTTAAAATGAATGCTTATGCTTAAAATAGCTCAAGTCGTCTATTTTTCTAATGCCTTTTGTTTAACATTTTGGCTTTACTTTGTCTTAGTTCTTTGTAGGTACATATTTATATATTTTTACACCACTACTCTCTGTACAATTTAAGTGGCCTTCTGACAAGTCTAAGCAGTTGTGGTTGTTGTTCTTGCTGTTTGCAATTTTATTTTTGTCGTTGTCGTACACATGTATTTTTGGAAACTATTTTTTATACCCACTCAAAGAGGCAGCAAAACAAAAAGGAAAAAAAATAAATAAATACAACCCGATGCAACTGCTAAGAACGGCAGTTTTTTTCTTCCAATTTTGCTTAATTTTAAATAGCTGTCGTATTTTATTAAAAATAACTCACTTTTCATCAGTAAACTACTTTATTAGTTTTGTTCATGATCTGAAATAAAATCGAGACGATTGCACTTGGATCAGTGATCCGAAGTTGAAATACACATTTTCATTCAAAGAGTGTGCTCTTGATTTAGAATTTGAAAAAAAGTTTTTGTTTGGGTGGTCGTTGGAGGCACATGTGTACTTGAACTGATCGTTGCCCTGAGCCAATGTAGATTTTTATACTGAGCTAGAAAAGTTGAAAATCAACCTGAAAGGTTTTGAAAAGTGTTTCTTGTGCTCAATCTAAAATTTTTACAACTATTGCTCTGAAATAGACTACATATTGCTGAGTTATAACTTGTCGCAAAGGAGAAAAATAATATATAAATAATAAATTAGAGCATACCCAGCAAGAACAGTGTCGGTCATTTGATGCATCATATGACCGACACTGCTGATGGGTTCATACATCAGGGTTTCTGTCATTTCCTTAAGGGCAAAAGAAAAAACTGATGTAAACATTCGTTTACGTGTGATTTCTTTTTTAAATCAGCGTTACCACCTCAGCAAAATGATCATTCGAAATATTTTTTTCAAAATAAATAAAAAATACTAATTTTTCGAAAAATTTCAAAAAACAATTCAAAGAGAATAAACTGTTTTAGAGATACATTTAGATAAAATTAAATGAAGAACAGTAGTCAGTAGCAGTTTTAGCAATAGAAAACTGAATGTTATGGAAAAAACTTCCGCTGCACCAATTTTTTTTAAAGAAAACACCATTAATATTATAGGTTCTATAAAAACATTAATGCATAAACGTATGATTTACTATCCAGTTAGAAAATCCCTATAGCTTGCAATTTCTCACGCTGGTTTGGTTGTGGTGCGGCTGGGACAGTTTGGCGCCGGCCGTTACGACTGTTGCGGTTGTCGCGATCGTTGTTGTTACGCAGACTGCTGTTGTGCATGCGGCGATGGCTGCGATTTTGCTGGTGGCAGCAAAATCGCAGCCAGCCTGCTATTGTGGTGAGTAGCCAGCTCCGCATGCACAATAAATTGTGTAATTTGTTTAAAAAAAAATCATTGAAATAAGCGTATGTGAAGACTCAGAGCTTCTAATAATTTGGACCGAATTTCTCTTCAAGTTTCTTGACACTTTTCGAAGAGATGTCACCTTCAGTTTCTAAAGAGTTGTACTACAACTTGTCAGCAATCGTAGTGCATTACCGCACTTGGCATTGAAAGGCGTTGTCGAAATTTCAGCAAATCACTCCGGTAATTTCTAATCTTACATCGTTTTCCATGTAATAATAGTTTTAAACAGTTTTCTACGTGATTGTTAGAGGGAAGAAGAAAGATCTCAAGGATGCAAACCAGAACATGTAAGACAAAGCTCTCAAAAAAGAAAGCAACTAACAGTTTCTGCGATGACAAAAAAAATCATACATAAAGTATACTAAAAAATATCACTGCTTTGGTTAATTTTATTTAAGTATATAAATAGAAAGTGAAATTGCGCTAGTTTTGGTTGCCGAGTGGTTAAAGATGATGTGTCAAAATTGTGAAATTTTACACATCCAAAGTTCATAGGGTCCTGATGAAGGTAGTTTGCTACCCAGAAACAGCCGGTTGTCCGCCTGCTATAAAATTTTACTTTTCTTTACTTAATTGTAATTGATTAAAAATTGACCAACGAATGTTAAAAGATAATTATTTTACAACTACAAATCCTGAAGAACTTTGTGAAGTGTGATCAGAAGGCCGATTCTGGCAGCACAATTATATTGTGGATCTTCACTAGACCAAATAAAAGTCCTTAGCAGTTTATGATATAGTTTGAATTGCTTCTTACAGTAAATTTAACTTTATATGAAAATGTGGTTTAATGGAAACTATTTTCTTTAGCCATGCACAATCTGAGTAATATTTGATTTGTTTGAAAATTACAATAGCTCTAATAGCTGCCGAAAAGTGCTTTATTGTTTTTGATTTAATTCTGGTATGTTTTCATTAACATGTTGCAAGTTTGAAAATGCCTGTGTCTCGTTGTGCACGTTTCCACATTCATATTTAATACATGTGAAAGATGTTTTAGTTTTTTGCGCTTGAATTGGCTGGTGATCACTTTTTCTGAGTGCTGGTACGAAACATAAATTACTGTGAAATTTAAAAAATTAAAAGTCATATGAAATCGATGAAATGGAAATAATAATTCAAAGACAAATAAAAAGTTGTGGCAGCAACGAAACGTAAATTGTTACAGACTTAAGATTTTTATATAGAACTGCCAAGCCAGCATGATTGTGAAATACCACCGAAATTCATTTTAACTGGCACAGAAAAGCAGGGGACGCCAATTTTACCCTACAACAATAATAGTCAATTTTGGATTGTTGTTTAAATGTGAAATGCGTTGTTTTTAAATCAATGTGAAAGTCTACAGTCGTAAATAAGTGGTTGCTTTTGAATACATCGAAAGTATGATTACGCCTTTTCATTTCCCAAAAGTTAGCACAGTTTCTGGGTTTTATTTATCTTGGAAATGTCCCAAGTATAACAAAATGTATCAAACATATTGGCAAGTTTAATTATTTTACTAGTATGATGTAGTAGAACGATACTGAGTAGGTACCGATATCTTATAACCAATACTGAATCGAATAAAAGTATCGATATCCTTGTGGTATCGTTTGATCCTTAGTGGGGGTATTCAATTGCAGTACGGAAAGATGTTGATTGCCAATGAAAAAATCTTTTAAAGTAAAACATTTGACCTATTTGAATTAACTGTGGAGGCATTGGATTTGAGGAATACAGAAAATATTGAAATAATTACAAATTTGATGGAGGCTTGCGAAAATGTAAATAGGCTCCCAAAGAAATTCTTAGAGAATGATTAAGACTCCGACCCGCCTCATTTATTGTTATTTAATTCACGCATGCATGCGAACTGAATGAAGGCATCTTATATTTATTTGATTTTTCTCTAGTGATGGGCGACCATATGTAACAAGCCATTTTTAACCAGTGCGCTACCCAAGTTAATTTCAGACAATAGTACAGTTTATTTCATTGTTTAACTGGTTTTGACAAACAATAGTTCGAACTGGCAACACTGCTGGTACATAACGCAACTGGAATAGAACACAAAGAAAGATGTTAAATAATACTGTCCCAATTATCTGTTCAATTTCTCTTTCGTGTTTCCTGTTCGGCCGCGCAATCATCTTTATACCTGTCATCAATTAGCACAAGACGCAGAAGAGTTAATGTGACATAATGTTCTACCGGTATCTGTACCCAGGTTTATTTTTGCAAATTCAATAACATGCTCAGAGGGATACAAATTCAGCATGCGTAAAACTGAAAACAATGTTTTGCTGGTGTTTCTTGAGGTTTCTTACTCAGATACCTCTTTGAATTCGTGGTTTCCACATTCATTTCCTCGAAGATGTGATGTAAAAGCGAAGAAGCTTTCGCAATGAAACTCCTCAAACAGATAAAGAATAAACATTTTCACCGGTATTCATTAAAAAATAAAATGTTGCTCAAATACATTTAAAAACAAATTTGATATGAAAAATTTATTCTAAAATGTATTTCAACAATGTTTTATTTTTTATGAATACCGGTGTTTATGTTTATACATAGAAAACGAAATATATAATAGCGCGATATGGTATGTGGTGTTGAAATATACCAGTTTAATAGTATTTCTCATTGACCGAAAATAAGTACTGAAGAAAATTGCATTCTTCAATATTCCTATACAAGTGTTGCAGAAAACAGTCATGTATTTTCGAATTGCTCAGATAAGTAGCGGCATGTCATAATGTCCAGAGCCATATACACATTTTTTCGAAAACAAAACGGAAGCGAAGCCATAACTCGACCAGCCATAGTACAAAAAGTCCTACTGATCTACGAATCGTGGATGCGCTTGCACAGTCTCCCAGCAATCTGAACGAATTATAAATCTACCGTACCGAATTTCAGCTATTACACTTTGTCTAATGTCTCTATAGAAGGTGCCATAACATTTGTGGGAGATACAGACACTTTTGTTCATGGACGCTATGACATGCCTCCATGTGAATACGGCTGTTTTCCTTCTAGCCGAGCAAAAATCAAGATACTATTATTTAGTTGTTTTTCTTTTGAAAAACAAAGTGAAACATATTATGTATTTTTCTTTCCAAATCAAATGTGAAAAGTAAAATAATTTGTTGATAAACACTTAATCGCTCAATGAAAAAAACAGTCAACAAACCATGATTTTGATTAAATATAAAACGAAAAACATTTCGCAAATTAGGCACTTAAGAATGAAATCAATTTTATGTTATATTTTTGTTTCTTAAATTAGATTAGTGAACCATTTTTATTTTAGTCTAGAAACTATATTTAGATTTTTTTTTTTTTCGTTTCTTGAAAAATTTTTGTTAAAAAATAATTACACACAAACAAGAAAATATAAATTGTTCATGGAATTGTGACGTTCTGAATAAGCACAAGTTTTCTTCAGCAAACATGATGTAGCAGAGACTTTTCAAAGAACTAAAAAACAAATACCTGCCTCTCAAGAAAAACAAAATGTGTGATGAAGTCTCTATTTCTTCAGATTGTTTTCCAAAGTGTGAAAATTGTTTTATTTTTTGCTACAATATTTTTCTGTTTGTTTTGCAGCAGTGGTCGATCATAAAGCGATGGGCTTAGTTGATCGTGCGACGGTCTAGAGAACGTTACATTTTCTTAACGGAAAACACCCGGTCACCTTCGAGATAAATGCAAATATTTTCGTATGTGTGGTCAGTTCAGTTACTGTATTTTTCCGTGTGCGTACATTCTCTGGGGTTTTCTTTAAACTATTTGGACTAACGAAATAAACAGTGACGTTCACCATAATCAAATCTGGCCGATCGAATTAAAATTCTTTACCTCACAAGCTTTATGCTTTTTTCGCTCTAAATACTTTATATTTTTTTTTTTTGTTGCTAATTTTCCTTAGTTTTGTTTGCCGCTTTTTGCTTTATCTTCTTGGACAAATGACTAAAAAGTCTCAGCGTTGACGCGATCGTTGCGTTTGTTTTCGGTGATGTGACATGTGACAAAGAGTTTAACAAATAATATAAATGGAGAATATGTGATTTTATGTATTTCATTATTATGCGATTTGTGTGCGAGTTGAAAAGAATTGAAATATATTGTATGTACATTCATATTTTAGGTTATAAAGTTTTTATAAGAAAGTAAAAGTAATTAAAAAAAAAAAAAATGCATTAGTAATATTGAATAGCTGCAAAAATTAATATACATATTGTATTGGATTAATTAATGTATTGTATATTGAAGGTGTTCTTTTTGCCAGAACATCTTAATTGTGAATTCAATCATTTCGCTTAAAATAATTTACATGCGATTATGTTCTGTCAAGTGAAACAAAAGCATGAATATTTTTGAGAAAATTAATTACTAAAATATCTTGGATATGTGCTCAAAGCATAAATTGTGCTCGAGTGCATATAAGCCAAAATTTCAGTTACTTCGAAAACATTTTTGCCGCCGATAAAGTAAATCCACTCTAATGCCAGATGCAAATACTGTTTCATAGAGTGTAAAGGGGTGTAAATGGATTGTTTGCATGGCATACATTTCGGCGCATGGTAGCTTAACACAAGCACCAAGGTAAGGTCTTACTAGCAATAAGATATACTAACTTTGTTTAAAACAGCTGCAACAGCAACATAATCTGTTTGAGCGAAAGCAAACAGATTCAAAATTTGTTTTGGCTCTCACAAAGATCAGAAATAACAAAAGTCAGAGCGGTTGCTTAAAAGTGAATGGGCGCTTGCTTTCTTATGATCTTATTACAAGTTAGAGCAAAAACAATCTCAAAAGTCTATGGCAGCCACATTCGTAAGCGTGGCTTTTGGAAAATATTTGACTAGCCTGGAAGCATGCGTAGCGCAAGATTATAGCAATTGAGGAATATGATTGAAATGTACACTGTATTGAAATTGAAAGCTGTAAAACAGTAATTACATGTTGCTGTCACAGCATGCACCTTCCCTCCTCGTTCACGGCTTTGATTTTTGGTTACACTGTATGCTAATCGATTAATAAATAATATAGTTCTTTTATATTCGGCTGTAATCTTGCTCAAGGGGACCGCGAACTGCGAACAAAGCCACTTTTGTTTCTACTGTTTGTACCTGCACTTGCAGCTCGATGACACTCTGGCATTCAAGTTGCTAACAAACATTAGTAAGATGTTTCAGTCATAATGCTTACATTCTTTTTAACAGTAATCTACTTTCAGTACTCGTAGTCAAACAATTTTATCCGGTGTTTAGTAAAAATATTGATTAAAATCACTCTAAGTAGAGATTGTTTAGGAAATAATTTCGCCTTTGGATTTTTCTGCCTTGTCATTTTTAAATCTGCAAAATTAAACAAGCAGAAACTTTACCAAGCTTGAGTTCGATTTTGCTTATTCAAATTGCGGTAGAAAAAGAAGAAGTGAAATCGAACGTAAGCCTGATAAAATTATTAGCAACCGTACATCATAAGGTTCGATCATAAAGTTAAACAGGTAATAGTTTTCAAAATCGAAATAATGTATTCTAAAATCTCCTTCTAGTGACAGGAGTAAACCATTTTTCTTTTGAGAGTCTTCATTCTGCTATTTTTAATGCGATTGTAATCCATGGAAATATTTTTATATTATTTAATCTTTATATTGTTAAATTAATTATGAAAGCTTTTGATTTTTGGTTTTTTTATAAAAATAATTTGAAACAATTATATATTTATTTTCAATATTACGCCAACAATTTGTTGGCATCTTCAGGAAAATAATTATAATATAAAAAAAAATATTATAATATTATTTAATCTTTAGATTATTAAACTAAAAAAAAATAATAATAATATTGTAATTATTTTCCTGAAGATGCCAACAAATTGTTGGCGAAATATTGAACATAAATAAATAATTGTTTAAAATTATTTTTATAAGAAAAAACCAAAGATCAAAAGCTTGAATAATTAATTTAACAATCCATGGAAATATTATTCTAAAATCAAGTTTCAGCGACAGGAGTAAATCATGTAAACTAACTATTATGTTGTCTCTTCGATTTTACACATCAAATTAATAGCAACGTCTGTTTTTATTGCTTGGACATGTTTTTTGCATTTCAACTCGACAATTGTCAGCGATTTATGCCTTTATTTGTTTTGCCCTCTTTTTTTCTCGGCAATATTTGCAAACTAAACGCCAAAGTCATTTCAAAGCCATGGCTGCGTGGCAAGTACGTGGCAAGTGCAACATTAGAAATCGTTACTAAAAAAAGCGGCACAGAGCAAACAAATGAGAAGGGCTGAGGTCGATACGTTAAAATTAAATTAAAATATGTTGCTTAACGTTTACTATTATGCTCTTTGTTTCTAAGATTCTTCGCATTTTCTGTTTCCTTTTTTAGTACTTTTTTGACACTCTTTCAAAACATTTTTCAAAACATGATAGTCTAGTTTCGAATTCATAATTGTGTTTACATAAAGTTGAATGTATTCTTTTAATAAAAGTAGACAAGTTGTTTAGTTGAAATAAAAAAGCAAACACGTTGTAAATAGTTAACATGTCTCCTTTAATAAGAGTGCTTGGAGCACTACTAAATTAATTGCATTATGTGGAAATGTGGAAAAAATCAATAAATAATGAAAATCTGATTATTTTTATATTCTTCGGTTGTGAGTGAGAAAAATGCATAACACACAGAATGTTCGATCACCGGCCGAAATGAGGCACAAAAAGAAAAGGTGCATACCGCTTTTGCTATTGAAAAGAATATCGTATCTTAAATGCTATTACACAAATTCAACCTAAATAATGTCTCTATATTTTTCAATCAAACGCAACTGTTTTGGATGTCTTTCGGATTTTCGTTTGGAAAGTGTAGACAGAAGCAATTTGTGATGCAAGAGGGCTACAATATGATGTAACTAAATACCAATGAATTTTTATTACTTTAAGAAAAGCTCAAGAACCGTATCATCCGCTTGTTTTTATTTTCGTTTTATACATTTTTGCTGTGTGTCTTATTTTGCTATGGATTAGACCACGATACTCCAAAACTAAGAAAGTCAGAATACTTTCACAACAATTTAAATGTTGAATGCACCAACGGAATGTAAAGATTTGCTCATTTCCTTTCGTAGAAAATTGTGCAATTTCAGCCAGACATTAAATGTGGTGCAACTCAATTTATTATTTCATTTGCGTGTGGTTGCGAGAAGTATAAAAATTAACATTAATTTAGTAGTCTTTAGGTATTTCAGGTAGCGCTTCTAAATTCGCTATTTTATATTAGCAATAAATTTTAGAGATTTTTAAATTTCGTTACAGTTGAAGTAGAAAGTAAAAAAGTGAAAGTTGCACACAGAGTATCGCTAACAGGGCCAAGGATAAAAATGCAGGTAGTCTTTTCTTCGAGCAAATGAAAAATATTTATTTACGATTTCTTATGTATATGTATTTAATAAAGCAAGCTTGCAAGTATCGCTATGCATTTTGTGCGAAGTAAATAAACAACTGACTATGAACGAAAAATTGTATTTGACTTTTTGTGGTTGCAACATCCTGGCGAAGAGCAGATTTTGGTGTGGTACATCCCATACTGGAACATTCAGTTTGCTGGTGTATTTTTACATTGCAACGCTGAGCTGCACAGAGGATACTCACGAGCATTTCGCTAAACACTATCAGCGCAACTCAGCCAATCATGTTTTGAAAACATGCTTTGCTAATCAGGGTTGAAGCGTCTACCTACCGTCATGAGTGAACCGGAAACAAGATGTCTGATCTCGCCAGAGGGGGATTTATCATCGTAGCGATAAAACAGTGTATCAGCATAAGTAATCGTGAGTTATTTATTTCTTCAAAATTAGTATTTCCAAACTATATGCAGATAGTGGCGATTTTAGGCAATTCTAAGGCAGTCCAATAGTCATAAAGAAGTATTCGAAATATTAGGCCAGTTTTTCTGTGCTGAAAATAGCAATATTTATTCCTAATACACATTCATTTGCGTGTTTTGTTTTTGTCGTCGCCTTAATGCGTCCAAACTTCCTTATCTATAAACAGCAAAGAGAAAATGGAGAAAAAGAAAGTTCAACTAAAATTTCATGATGAATTCGTAATTTTACAAAAGGTTTATTGATCAAATTTCTACTTGTACGGCAAAATAATTCAATATGTTACCCGTTCTTTAACATGAGCAAATGTTGTGGGCAACATGATGGAAACAAGTGCACTTAAAAAAAACTTCAAGCTGACTTTCAAATAGTTCGGATATGTAATTGCAAAAGGACAGCCATTTTCTGCCTAACAACAGAAACAAAACAAAAGCAATTTTAAACTGAGCAAAACAGTGTTAAATATTTACTTGAATTTTTTTTACCATTCGCTTACATTTTGTTGGTGTTTTGTTTTTGCTCCAATTCCAGTTGCATGTTTCACACAAGCGTTCAAGGTCCACTCAATTTGCTTAACTTGAAAATTTGACTTTGATTTCGTTTTTCTTGACGTTGACGTATAATAAACTCTTTGTTGAAAAGACCTGACCTACAGTTTTTCTTCACAGATGATTTTTGTTATTTCTGCTGGAGGAAGCGTTGTGTAAGGTAATTCGAAATTCCTTTCTAGGAGTGAACTTAATTGAATAATAATGAACGACGTAATGATTTATGGGCACGAGTAGTGTGCAGAAAACTTATTTAATACAGTATGCGGAAGTAGACCAAAGATTTGGTCTACTGGTCTGGTATAAAAATTATTTCTACTCGACACTTCGATAAAAAAAAAATTAAATGGTTGGCAGCAAACCACGAGTTTCTCAAACCGCTTGTTGCAGATGGCTGTTTGTAACAATCTAAGAAGCTATCGCATATCGCAATGTTTAAAATTGTATGGAAATGTTTTCATTTACCAATAGCAAAGGAAATGTTCTTTTGCTGAGGGCCACAAGTTCAGAGGTGGGTTCATTTTCAATTTCATTCACAAGAGCACTACTTTCGCTTTCTGCAGATAGTAAAAAGTAAGGAATAACATCTTCTACATTGACCTCGAATGATAAAATTTCGTTCCCAGGTTTTATGCCGAAGTTAATAAACTAAAATTCTACGGTATGGAAAAAGAAAAAGGAACAGCATTGATCAGAGAGCATTTCCAATTCAGGGAAAGTTTTATGCATATTTTTGTTATTTAAATTTCCATTTTCAAACACCGCCAATAAGCTGGAGGCGCTGATTGAGGTTGGATTGTAACAATTGGGACAACAGGCTTATTAAAAATATCACTACGCTCGAATCCGACGCCTTTTTCGTGAAAACCTGATTCAAGCCCACTGAATAAACA
Organism: Sturmia bella; assembly: GCA_963662145.1. Classification (NCBI taxonomy): domain Eukaryota; kingdom Metazoa; phylum Arthropoda; class Insecta; order Diptera; family Tachinidae; genus Sturmia; species Sturmia bella. Next base: position 79,494,723 of record OY759170.1, on the reverse strand, counting down.
GCTTTTTTTTTTTTGTAAGATTTATGAAGGTACCCAGTACCTTAACAACGGATATTTTTCTTGGTCTTCTGATCCCACGAAAATATGTATTTAAAATCGATATTGATTCATTAATAAAAACTAGCAACGTTGTAATAGGGGTTTCGTTTAAATATTATTAAATTACAGTATTGATTTACGTAGTCTTATCATTTTGAAGTGAATACAATATGTACTATTGTATTTTGGCATTAAATTAAAACTGAGATTTTACTGACCCCCAATTTTTGACTTGGATTTCAAATGCCATTTCAATTTAAATTTGATTTAAATACAAAATTGAGTCAAAAAGTTGCTATTCAAATCAAACTTAAACGATCTGCCGTGCCCATTTAAAAACGATTTAAGTTTTTCGTACTGCCATATGATTTTGACGGTTTGGTTGTGTTCTGCAAATTAAGAAAATTGCACATGTTTTTTTTTTGTTTCATAATTTGATTTTTTATTATTTCCAGAAGGTAATCAAATTCTGCGGCAGTGAAATTGTGGAGTCCTTTTATCACTTTTGCTACTCATTTTAATAATTTTTACAAAACAATTTATTGTTTTCTAAACTTTTCACAATTTCACTTGCTTTCAAATTTGTTTAAACAGCTGTTTTTTATTGAGTTATCGATAATTTTTTGACACTTACATTGTGCTGCCGTACTTTTATTACAATTAATTACCAAAAATAATTTTAGACTGTAAACCAGAAAGCTATTTTGAATCCAACTTAAATTTTAAGGAAAATTTACTAATTTTGTATTTAAATCCCAAGTCAAAAATCGGGGGTGAGTGTCGTAAAGTTTTTGTATATTGATTTAAAGCTCTTCCGCGTAGAATTCCAAGTATTAATATTCATTCAGTAATTTGTGTTTCAATTTAGTTTAGTAATTGTGGAAATCAACGTCGCGAAATATAATCTTCCATCTGTGGTACAATACTTATTCACTATACAATATTCAATAATATATTTTAAATAACATTTTCTGCCAGATTGTGGTCCATAGAGCTGATATGGCACTTTTTATTTTTAACTTACATTTCTTCGATTAGTGTACCATTTATGACTTTGATTTGGTTCAAATAATTGTATTATGAGCTTTTCGACACATTTAGATGCAGCCCTGTGGGTCATACAAAAGTACAAAATCACTGAATGTCCATCTTCGAATTTGGTTTACATTAGTTTTTCAGACTAGTTAGTCTTTAAATCAGCAAATGCTTAAACCACCAAAGTTTCTACTTCTAAAAGCAATCAATAATAAACGATTTACTACAGTTAAGTTAAAATTGCAATTAACACACAGAAAAGTTTTGTTAAACTAAAGTCTTAACTCTAACTGATTTTTTAGGCAGTAATATGCCTGCTCATGCTGAGCAGTACAAAATAAATATATTGACATATTTTAAATTGGCAAACGCGCATACATACATATATATTTCATATATAATTTCCAATCTTAAACTTTTGTGAAAGCAAAAACCAAAAAAAAAAAACGGTTCCCGCTTTTCCATTTTAAACCACTGTGTGCCATTTCTGTGCAGGTGTCTGTATGTGCTCTCTTTTGTGTTCTGTTTAGTACTCAGCAATTATTTTTTGCGCAAAAGGCGTTAATGGTTTTTTAGTTTTAGTAGTTTTGTCAGTGTATAAGTCCTCACCAGTATCGTATTTTTTTTTTTGTGGCGCCATGTGCTTAATACAATTTTACTCAGTTCCTTAATTTCAAATTTGGTACTGGTGCTTTTACTTATTTTAATTGATTTCGATAAAGCGATTCTTTTGACTTTCAAGGACTTAGTACCGTCTGGGACGTTAAGTTTTTATATTCTACCGATGATCGTTTCTTTGTGTGCAAACAATGGCTCAATATATTGGAAATGAAAAGTGTTTGCCAGTGACTGGCTGTGTATTTTGTGCATACAACCACATACAGTTACAGGATTGTTGCTGCGTTTAGGTTGAACCACTTTGATTTTAAGGTTAAATACAATAATAGGCTGTTAGTGTACGCTAGAGTATGAGTCATTATGATATCTGCTTTGAGTGTTCAAGCAAATGCGATACTAGTACACAAATGTATTTTTGAAATCAGTTACACTTTTTTGTATGGTAGAGGTAATTTAAATTTTAATGATATTTGCACATTTATAGGGAAAGTGGAAGCCAAACAATAAGTTATATAAATGTAAAATGTTGGATAATATCTAAACAATTAAATTGGCTATCAATGAAACGAAACGGTGACAAGGAATTTGTTCAACTGGTTTTTATGGTGGTCTAAAAATTTGCTCTAAAAATCTTATGGTAGTTTTATAAAATATGCAATATAAAAAAAACCGCGCTTATCTCAAAATATGATAGCAAAGATATCATGATATGCAGCTACTGGTATTGAGTAATAGTTCCACTCAGACATCTTTTAATCGGGATCGAAAATGTCATTAGCAACCGTTGCACTTCTGGTTTGTTAAGAAAAGCTCATTGTTGTTGAGTTGGGCTTATGTACATATGTAATATATATTCGCATCAAAATGATAATTATCTGTGCAGTTGAGTTAAACAATATGCGGTGAGAGATCTTACACTACAGGTGTTTAGCAATACCGAAAGATAGTGTTTTTCTACTAAATTCTTAATCATGCCCCAATTAGGTTTTATAAATTATTGCTTATGATTAGTATAATTTCAGGAAAACTGAGACTTAGCAAAGTGGAAGACCAGCTGTTTCGAAGCAGCAGGTCGTGCTGAATTTCCTAATTTTAGCACCGCCGCCTAAGCCACTCGGCTACCAAAGCTCGCGCGATTTGATTTTCCATAATAAGATTAATGAAAAATGATTTAATTTGGTATTATGAAAAGCTAGTAAAAATTTGGTGATGAGGAACAAATATTCATATTTGAATTGAATTTGTTATGCTACTTAGTGTATTTCCTTAATCCCAATTGAATTTGTTCCCTCATCTTACTCATATCGTGAAAGAATGCATTCATTTGCACACAGTTATAGATTAATATGTAAATTGGCATTTTAATGTTTTGTAAGTGCTTGTATATGGTTTCCTCAACTCATAATCTGTTATTTGTTTACGGCACCTTTTCAAAATAATTGTCATTATCATTTCATACTCGATATGAGCATAAGAGTGTCGTTTCTCTCCACCCACCCCCCATCTGCCCATCTGCCCAGCTGCCAACGTCTTTCTTTGTTTTTGCGATTTTGACCTCGTGCACTTGACGATGTCGATTTCAAACATAACAAAACAATTTATAACCGTTTTCTTATACGAATAAAAATTGCATTCAATTCAAGCACAGCAACATGCCTGATTGTATATGTGTCTGTATGTGTGTTTGTATGGACTTATGAATGTGTATTATATTGTATTGTAATAATGACGGCTTTTCGGTTTGGTTCCCAGCAAAGTAGCTTTCAGTTCCACCATGAGAGCCTGGTATATTTAAACACATGTAAAAAAACTTGCATAAGAAGACCCAGCAAATTTTTTTTAGCGCAACTGTTGTGACATCATAATAAATAGCGACAATAAAAAAGGGAAAGAGAAGAGAGAGCGAGCCAGCCAAAAGGATGATGATATAAAATAAAACAGGAAGCAAGAACGACTGCAAACGAATTGAACATGTGTTTTTTACATTTTATTTCATCTCCAAAATACACATACAAAAATTCGATGAAATATTGTTACGATTTAGCATTAATAATGGTTAAACAAAACGTACATATTATTATTTGCACTTTCAGGGGTGAAGGAATTGTTGACGTAACCATGTTATTGCGATATTCAGCCATATTCCCACCATACTATTTTTATTTCAACCATAAAACAAAACAAAACTTGCAGTAAACATATTGGACCTTAACTATGGTCAAACACTAAAGTCGGTTCTGTTTAGAAACAACCTAAATTTTAAAAAGTCAAAGTGCCACATTATTGTTTTGGTTCTCATGGATGGTACCAACAAGATGATCAAACTGTAACAAAAAATCTGCTTCTCTCTGGACTAAAAATATGTGTACAACACCCTAAACAGACATATCTTGTTTGCCACAGCATTACGCATCGTTATGGAGAACATAAAATTGTTCTCCATCAACCATCGCTGAAAATGTTTTTTCTTTGTGTGTAGACAAAGGAATATCTGTAGTCGTGAATAATTTTCGCTAAAAACTGGTATGAGTTCGATGGAAAAGGGTAGTCAAAATATTGACTAACTTTTGCTGCAGGTGTGTATTTGTGTGCGCATATGAATCTATTGGATGTATTTGTTACAAATGATTCACGAAGAAACGAAAGGACAAGACAACCAACTCCCAGCGAACATGAAACGTGCACATGAACAGCACGAGACTTGTATGACTGGTAACTATTTGTTTGTGTGTGTGTGAGTGTATTTAATAACAGCAGCAATTGCAATAGCAAAAACTTACATGTCGAATAAGAGCACTTCTTGTACTAAAAATATTTGGAACTGCCAATGCACATCATGCTCACCTTCCCTCTCGTTCGCCACCTAACACATGTACATACGTATGTGTTCGTGAACGTTTGCACAAAAACGGATGGTCGTGAGCTGAAACATTTGTCTGTGTGTGCGCGTGTGCGTGTGTGTGAAGCAGAGTCACAACACACGAGACTGTTACTTAACAGGAATTACAACAATAACACAACCAAAAAAAAGAACGACAGCCATTACGGAAACATGTAGTGGAAAAATGTGTGCAGGACAACACGCCAAGAAAGAAAAACACAGAACAAAAGCAAAACGAAATGTGTTTTTTTTCTGCAGATTGTTGGTTATTTCGAGTTTAGTAAAGTTAGCAATTTTTATTTGTTGTTTGCCAAACGAAGGGAGTTAGTGAATAATTTAAGCGGAACTAAAATCACATCAATACCGAAGTAGAACAATTAATAAAATCTATAAAACTTAATTGTACGTAAATGCAAAATAAAGTAAAAACTTTAGAGTTGAAAAATGTAATGAAAACTTAGAGATGAAAATGTGTCTGAAAAGTGGCGTACGAGTGTGGACGAGAGTTTTCTTTTGCTTAAATTTGAAAACAAATACTTCAGCTGCATTTGTCCTTCTAAGATTTTTGGCTGCAAGATTGTTGTTCGAACCAGTGTTTAAAATGAAATTGATCTATTAAATATGAAGCTGATGTTTAAATAGTGCGCAAGTTGATTTATAATATAAAATCTTGTATTTGTTGTTGTGCTTGAGAAAAAAATAAAATTGCAAATCTCTCCAAAACATATAAAATAATAAAAAGTAAAATTTTCACACAAGTAGCCATATATTAAAAAAGAAATACATATACTGGAGCATTAAGGAAAGAAAAGTGTGACAACGCCTAAAAATATACTGGAACTTTCAACTTGTTTTCATTTTAATAGAAAATTGTTTTTTTTTTTTTTTCGATTTTAAACATTATTGCTTAGTGGCTTAGTTTGTTAATTTGTTTCTATTATAAGCGCCTTCCAAAAACATTACACCTGCCTCTAAGTAAAATTTAAAATGGTAATAGCTGTTTCATAACTGTTGCTTAAAAAAAGTTCAAACTAAAGCACAAGTAAGCAGAACCAGCTCAATCAAATTTTAAATCAAAACTTTAAATGTAAGATTTCATAAAATACGTTCTACTGCTGTGATATAAAAGTGGCTTAAAGTTTATCAAAAAAAAAAAAAAACAAAAAAAAAATAATAAAACGAACTATTAAAAATTTGCTTCAAGTGAACTGAACATTGCAAAGATATCAAATACTCCTCATAAGGTTTCCTAAAAACACAAACGAAACGAATTCAGTGAAATCAGAAAAAAGTGAATAAATCTGCTTTTTGCAAATACTATATGTATTAAGAAATGAATAAAACCCTAGTAAAATTAATTAATTTGTGTATTTAATGGAAAATCTAGTTTCCAGCACCAAACAAAATAAGTTAAACAAAGTTAATTTTAATTCCTTAACGCAAACGCTGCTTTGTATTGTATGCGAAGTGAGACTATGATTTCTTCAGCACTATTCAACGCTGAAACAAGTCTTCACATTAAGGCCTTGTAAGAATATTTGCTTGAAAAACAAAATTACTAAAATTTAAGAAACAAAAAATAAATGAAATAGAAAAAAAAAGAAATAGAAAAGCAGAATTTTAATGTTTTAAGCCATATCAAAAAATAAATAAATGCTTTTGTAAATTGATCGTTAAAGTATAAAAAAAGATACAAGAACTATATAATTCAAAGATGGCAGGCTCGCATGACTCTGGCTCATGCGACTGTTGTGGCACCTCAAGTGATCGCAGCAACGCCAACTCTGAACGCAGAGAACGTCAACAGCATAACAACAATGAAGTCAGACCACAGCAGCAGCAGCAGCAGCAAAGACCTCTCTTACCACCTCTGCCTATACAACCACTTTTGCCGGCACCACCACCACCTTCATCTGCTGCTGCTGTTGCTGCTCCACCGCAACATCCACCGCCGCCAGTCGTAAGAGCAAATCTCAGAGTACCACCAGATCTGCAGAACAATAATGAAAACAACAATAATCACAATTATGGCAATAACTTAACAACCCATCACAATGTTGCACATTACGTTAATCAAGTAAATTTGCATTTGAATCTGACAAACAACAATCATCAAAATCCAGAACCGCAACAAGCACCGCAACAGCAGCACCGGCAACAACAACAACAACAACAGCAACAACAACAGAGGCAACATGCTCAACCACCACAATTAGCAAGTGATTTTGTCTATAATAACAACAACAATCATATTTATGTCAATCCGCACTCGTATGATACAAACACTGCCGCCAGTCTTACCACAACAGCCTCGCATACTGCCACTGGATCGACTGCGGCAGCAGTCTCCCTACACACCACGTCCACAGCAGCTGCTTTAGGTGCAGCAGCAACAGCATCTCTGCCCGCGGCAGGCGGTGATAATGAAAATAATAATGGCTCGGAGCATACAACAGGCGGTGGCGATTTGACACGCCAGCATACTTCGACCACACTGAATACATTGAATACATATCTTTTCCCTTGCGGAGCCGACTCGGCCGGCACAATTGGCGGCATAACATTCAAAGGCAGCCATTCATGTGATCTAGATTCGGATTTTAGCCGCATGGTTGCCGGCAGTGAGGGCGGCAGCTCAACCATCAGTTCTGGTCTGGGGTTCATTAATAAAAGACGTATAAAACGTTTGTTCGGTGTTGGCAATGGTGGCAACTACAACACGGCTCTACGTCGACGCAGTTCTCATTTGGTACAGTTTCAAACTGCCGCCTTGGCGGCCAAGAAACAACAACAAATGGAAAGAGTAGCAGCGGTTGCCTCAGCAAATGCTGCCTTCTACGAACAACAGAAAAAGAAAAAAGAGAAAAAGAAAACCCCGGGCCCTCCGCCACAAGTTCGTGCTCAAGCTGGCAACAATCAAATGGATGATCCCTATATGAATCGCCCTCGCCGCAAAACACACAAATCCAAGGACAAGGATGATCCTTTGCAGCAACAAAATCCCTACGAGCAGAAGGAAAACTTTCATGAGAAGTATTTTTGTTTATATGGATAGCAAACACATATTAAATATTTTTATTTTTGAATAAAGCTTTTTTACGATAAAAAAAAATCGTCACAATTTTGTTGCACTTGTTTTTGTTTTTGATTTTTGTGGAATAAATCGCTTCAAAAAGGTTAAGTTAAAAAAGAACAAGCTTTTAACGCTTAACATTTTTTTTTTATTTCTTCAAATGAATTGTGCTTTAGCGATATGTATTCAAAAATCCATTCAAAATTTTGCACTGTACTAAACTCACCCACGATATTCAAGTTTTATACAATTTTCTGCATTCACTTGGCATCTTTTGATTTTAGGCTTAAATTATGAAAGTTTTTAACTCGCAACGTCAGCCTATGCATTTCTGCTGCAGTTCACTTTTTAGTTTTGCAATTTTTTTCATTCAAACATTTCTCGAAACTGAGAGACTATTTGTAAGTATTTTCCTTCTTTCTGTATGATGGGGGAACCACTTTGAAAGCAATTGGAAATCACTTTCAGCGAAATTCCCTCCAAACTCTTTAAGAGAAAAATTTTATTCGATCGGTGAATAGTTGACTTGTAGAGTCGCTATGTTTCTTATGACTTTGTCGTCAAATCCAATACGGAAAAATGCCAAGGTCCCCACGTCCTGTTTGATTTAGTTTTGCTAATAATCGTTTATGTAGCGCATTTTCTTGTCCACTATTACTTCAGTATTCGAGCTTAAGGTTACCTTTGAATTTTGTTACCCTGAAGTAGCTGCCCAAGGGAAAGCGAAGCGACGGCAAACCAATCGAATAGAAGAGCAAGCTCCTTTCTCTTGTATTCTATCGATTGATAGGATATAGTAGCCAGCAAACAATAATATGTGTATCAACTTATTCACTATATATGATAAAGCCATAAAATATATGATTCGAGAAAGTTACTAACAATTTCTTGGAATGGATCGTAGAAAATTGTTTTTGTAATTTTTGTTTATACACCAAATAAGATTGGTGACCACAAAGACGGACAAATCCTACTAAAAACTTGTTTATGCTTAAAGAAATAACTTTAGGAAAGTCATATTATATTTTATCTTCCACACGTAGTTAAAGCATCTGCTCGAGATAACAAAATTCGAAGAGCAACATATTATTGCTGAAATATACGGTTGTAGACAATAATAATGTGTTTGCAACCATGTTATATGGTTGCTTTAACTATATTTTCTGTTGAAAACCCACAATTTGATTGGCAGCAGCCAAATAATTCAACAATTGTGTGAATTCACTAACCATTTGATTATGAAATTCGATAATTATTTGTCATAGCGAAAAGCACCATTTTGTAAAAGAGTTTTCTAGCCTAAAAAACTGATCACGCACGCTGTGTCCAAAGGCAATTATAAAAAATATGCATATTATAATAAACATGGCAATCATTGTAGAAATACATACATATACTACATACACATGTACACCACTGTAAACGTCTAAAAGCTCCCACTTGGAAACCCGTAATGCTAAAAGATCTTCACATAAATAATACGTAACTATCTTATATCGATACACATTACTGCCTCTTTCCATTAAATCATTTTTCCTCTTAATAATTATGCAAATTATTCTAAACAACTACAAAAATTATGCTGGCGACAGCAACAATTTGGTTGAAAACTACTAAAGTTTGCTTTTTATATCAGCAGCTTTTTGTTACAAATTAATACACTAGAAATATTATGTTTGTCGTAACTATAACATATTAATCATGCAATGGTTATAGGTAATGTCGACAGCAATCGTATCGTAGTGTTCCTGGGTGGTGACAACAAAGAGATCAACATAAAAATATCTTGTTAATAAAACTCGTTTTTTCTCTGTGCACGTACAAGTTATATGTAAAGTTGGCACAATATAAGCAGCTACACGACAGAAAATTTCAAATACTACTAGTTTATTATTGAGAATACACCGTCAATACAGACTAGATGGTTTGAAGATCGTTTGGGGGAAATGAAAGAAAAGTGAAATGCCATTTCTGATGTATAGTGGTTGCGCCCAAGTTCGACTGGAACTTAAGAATTATTTATTGGCCCTTTGGCTGTATTCTCACCTTCAGCGGTTACACAAAGCAAAACCAGCATGTTTCTCGAGAAATTATCACACCCATGGACTCTTCTAACAAGCAGTGTATTTTTAAATGCTAAATTTTGTTGCTCGGGATACAAATGCATCATATAATTTACAGAGCCCTTTGTGTGCATTTAAAATGTCAATAATTAATTATTGTTTTGTCAATATTTGTTGTTGCTCGTAAGTGTCAGACGTCTCCCTTCTGTAATGCTCTACTCTTATCCCGGTGGTAGTTTGAGGTTGAAGAGTAAAACGCTTTTAACCTTCCACGTTGTGAATTTATTTAGAACAAATTTAAATTTAATATTCACAAAGGTTAAATAAATTATAACATGTGTCTGTTGTACACTCGCACATTTTCCATTCATTATGGAAATGTACAACACAATTGCATGCATGTGCATGTGCAGATGTGTGCACGCGAAAATAAAAAAAAAACTTGCGGAAATGGGGCAGGTGCTTTGAATGTAATCGTGGTACGTGTACACATTCGTTTATAAATATATTGACATTGCGGAAAAAATAGAATACAAATTGTATCGAAAATGAGTTATTTAACGTAAAACCTCATGTTGAGTATTGATTGAATAAAATAAAAAAATAAAAAAAAACAAAACAATTGACTGGGGTTGTCATGGAAGTTGATGTAATTTTATTTGAATCCTTTTCTATGATTTGTTTTTTATTATACCCTTACCAATGAAATCTTCTTCTGAAATTAGTTACAAACTTCTATTTTCGCCAGTATATCTACTCTGCTAGTTCCTGTAAAATTTCTTTCTCGATTTGTTGTTTTCAGTCAATGAACTTGTTTGTGCCTCTTAGGCATTTTTTCTATGAATCCTGTTTAATTTTTTTCCATTTGCTCTTGCCAAATTGTACTCAAACTGTGTGTAAATGTAAAGATTTTGTCTTATTTTTTTCTACAAGCGCCAAATTTATATTCTTTTTTTTTAATGGTATGGTGAATCAGCCAGTGCGGTGTTTATTAGGCGCCATTTGCCATTTGAAAATCTGTTAAGCTTTGCACAACTTTATAAATAATAAAATTTAATTTGCAAAAGTTATTTTTTGTTGCAAAAAAGACAACAAACATTGTCTTAAGAATGCAAAAGCTATTTTTTTTTTATTTTTAATTTACGACATATATTTTCAGCACTTGTTAAATTTTTCAAGGAACAAATGTAGTATATGCTGCTAGAATGCACGTCAGAGTTGTTTTAAATATTTAAAATATTACTTAATTAATGAAATCAAAAGAAAGAATTCCTCATGGCTCTTGAATTGAAAACTGTTCACACTGTAGAGAAGAATATTTTTAAGGCAGACAATAAAACAAAATTTTAGGAACTACTAGCTGGAATAATGTTTGTGAACTTTTGGTCAAAGCGGACGTGTTCTTTGTGATATGTAGTCGTAATAGGTAAAAGCGTGCTTATTTTCTTTTCGATTGACTGTTTTAGAATAATGTTTTATGTTCATTAAAGTTTTATTTTGCAAATTATGTATAGAGAATCGCCGAATGAGATCTTAATAAACAAGATGTATTTTTGAAAATGAGTCCATCATAGTATACATTCGTAATAGGTCTTAGTTAGTTTATATGTCGTCTTATTGTTCTATATAGCCAACGTTTTGAAATACTGAAGAGGTTTCGTTAAAAGTTAACTGGAAAGAGTCGCAGGTACATACACTGGACACTAAAAAGACAAATTAGCAACAGTTAATGCTGACTTATTCAGATTTGCAAAATTAAATGTTCTGTTTTTATGTTATAATTTTTATTTATTTATTTTTTTTTTTTGTTTAATCAAACGTCCACAATTCCTCGCCATTTTCTTTTTTCACTCACCAATCCCTCTTTCCTATTTTCTCAGTTCCAGTACAATGCATAGCATTGTACTGGTCCCAGTCTAAAAAAAAGACTGTTTAAAGCAGAACGGCAATTAATCGAAAACCGACAACAACAAAAAAAGTAAAAAGTGCCACCCTTTTGGTTTTACGTTTTTGTTATCTTTTTTATTAGTTGCTGTAGTGGTCAGGCAACTAGGGCTGAAGGATGCCCTCTTGTATGAGGCACCATTAAATTTTAAGCATCTTGTAATTTGTGGTGTTTGTCGTCGTATAGGTGGGCCAACTGCATATCCTGTGCAAATTTCAAGTCTCGATCTCTTGCAGGCAAAATGTTATAGCTAATTTTCAAGCTAAATACTGCCACAATGTTTTGGATACTATTTAATTTCTATCTCAGTTACAGCTAATGTCTAAATTATAGGCTCACTTTGTGCATTCTGTTATTTTTTGTATTTTTCTTATTTGTTGTTATAGAAGGCAGTTAGCTTCATATACTGTGCAAATGTCAGCTCTCCATCTCTTACCGTTCAAAAGTTATAGCTAAGGTAAATTTCTTGCACGGGGGCACCTTTTAAACTTTAATTTTTCATTTGGTATGAGTATTCGGTGCTGTAAAGCTCATGTAGCCACATACCTTCTGCAAATTTTTAATCTCTTTCTCTCATGGTTCGAAAGCAAAAACCGCTAACTTTCACATGTTTTTTTGTATGGCGACACCCTTTATCTGTTTGTTGTTTTTAGTATTTTTTTGTGGTGGGGTTCGAGTACCCAGCATGTCCTCTGAACTTTTCAGCTCTCTATTTATTTCAGGTGCCCATCGATACAACAAGACGCAACACGAATTGTTTCAGCAGTGCACTGCCAAACCATTTTTATAAATAATTCATAAAAAAGAAAAAATAATAGCTTCCAACTACACTAGTTTTGTGTGTTCGTGCAAGGACATTTTTTGCATTATTATAGTTATTTGATTTTTTAGCAATTGCGATTGTATACAAATGTGTGTGTGTGTGTGTGTGTATGAGCGCTTACAAACACGCCTTCGGCCTGCGATCGATAATTGAAATTATAGTCGTACTCGCACTTCACTGCTTACGAGTTGTACACTTACGTTGTTTATGTGAGTGTGTGTGTGTGTGTTTTAGCAAAAAATGTTGATTAGCTCTATTAAAGTTTTTCTCTTCCTTTGTATGATTTTAATGAGCATAATAAAAATGAAATATGCCGTTACGTTCGCTACAGTTGCTTCGCCAAAAAAAAAAATTATTTATTTTAATAAATAATTATTTTATAGATGTCGTATGCAGTCAGCACTGCACGACAAACAGGTACAAACTGCTCAATGTAGAATGAAAAGACAAAAAGAAACTAAATAAGTTAAATATGGATGGAACTTAAAAATTAACATTAAAACTTTATTATGTCTATTAAATAGCGTGACGACCGTTTTTGATTGAAAATTTCGATAAACAAAATTTATTTTATTTCACTTGTGAACGGCTGTACCACTCGAGCATTTAAATTTTCAGAACTAACGTTGTTTCTTTTTGAAAATCACGAAAGTTTTCACATTAAATATTTTTTAAAGTTGCATTGATGTTGCACTTCGATTCTGTATCAGACATAAGTTGAGCCAAAGAGTTTTTGGAACTCAAATTAAGCAGTTGGAAAAACTAAACTCCATAGTAAGAACGATTTTTTAAGTAATTTATCGGTTTCCTAGGGCTTATTGTACTTTCTATACATTTCCATGGCATAGTATTTCTGTTTAGTTCGTTGTATATGGATATGGCATCTGCTCTTGCAACAATAGCAGAAAATCTGAAGTGATATTGTTAGGAAATTGGAGTTCTTTTTAATTCCTTCTCGCGAATTTTTTTTTTTTTTTTTCTCAAAATTGAGATCTGCTTAGCATACATTTGAATCAGTCCAAGATCTGTTCCTTTTTTTACATTTTTGTAATCCATTAAATGTAAAAATCATTTAGAAGAATATACCATTTTTCATACTAGAGAATTATAATGTTTTACCTACATACATTAGCTGTTTGGGTGAAATTCTTCCGTTTTTCGGCAAAAATCTAATTTTTGAATTAGACAAGGACACCTCTTAAAGAGATCGTTTCTTATTCTGACCCTGAACGCCTTATAAAAACATCACATGTGTGTTGCACTTTTAAGACCTTTTTATGTTGCCAGCTGTTTTAGGTGGTAGGTAGGTAACAATCCATTAATATGCAATATTAATCTTAGTCTACGCGGTCGATTATCTTTTATAATAAAAATACTCTCACAAAAAATGAAAGCCAAAAATATTTATTGAAAACAAACTCAATACAACAATGAAAGTAACTGTTTTATATAAAATTTTGTATATCAGTCGATTTGAAGAGACGAAGAAATCTGATGTTTTCCAACTTTAACTTAACAATGACAATAATGTTGAGAACGAATTACGAAAAATATAATTAGTGCACCAAAAAATAAATTAAGCAATTTTCTGTTTTTGGTTTTAGCAGCTGTTTCGACACCGAAAATTTTAATAAAATTTGAAAGATATGTTTTGCTTGCTGTTTAGATGAGAAATTAAGTTTTTACAGTTGTAGCGTAGTCGCTCAAAAAGTATAACTGTATCACATCGAGGCATTTAAATCTCAGCTTCTGCTCAAAAATAATAAACTATAAGGTAAGACACTGGAGTGCATCTTGAAAAAGTTTCAAGACAAATGTCGCCATATAAACGGCCTTAGTTTGAGATTCCTACCTCATTTTATGAACGCTATCAAGTTTTTAAGGCGTTCATAACTCCTTTGTTTTGTCTAAAAACAACATTAAAATTTGCTGTTGTTCTTGTGTGACATTGACCCAATTGTCTTCAATACAAAGGTTTAACACGCAATATTTTTACATTTTTTCACTATAGTTAATGCTTGTATTTATTGAAAAAAAAAAAAAAACATATATTTGGCCTTGTTGATAGAAAATCAGCGCAGGCAAGAGTTTCTTGCGCACCTGTCTCAACGTCTCAACTGAGAGGTATGATCGAAATTCCCGAATTCTAAAACTAGTTTTTGTCGGTTAGACAGTATATTTGTGAGGTATGTGGAATTTTTAAATAAGAAGTAAACGAGTTCAGTTATTTATTTGCTATAAGAGCAAATTGAAATGTATTATTTTTGGTCTAAATAGAATTTATTAATTGGCCGCCTACAGGAAACAACAACTTGGGCCTATTCAGACCTTACACAATAAAAAGTAAATAATATAATAATATATACACTGTTTTCGCCGTTCTCTTTTCTAATATGTGTAACGCTTTCAATATTGCTTTCGTAAAAATGTAGATGAGCATGGTTTCACAATTTTTTTTTTTTATTCATTAAACTTCAAACTCGCATTTTAAGAAGAAAATAATTCGGCACCTGATTTAAAATGTGGCATTTCTTTACTTTTCTTTCGAAAGCTGCTTCGCTAAAGAATCGCTTGTGCCAAATTTGGCACAATTTGATTTGTGATGCAAGTCCTACCACCCAAAAATTAATACGGACTTAGTGCAGAAGATATATATGCATGCCTAAACATTTTCTTCTTTACAACTAAAATCGAGAACTGCAAAAACGATTAACAGCAGGACATTTGTAGTATAATAAAACTCAACAAAGTGACTACTAAGGTGTGATGCAAACGCAGTTCACCGTAAAATTGAGGCTTTCTTACCTGCAATGCTAGGAATACAACTGGGACGAACGACGAATTTCGCCCAACACGACGAATACGCTGGTTAAAATTCGCTGTGTAAATTCGTCGTATGAAGCACAATAACGACGAAAAGCAAAAAAATCTGTTATAATTGATAAAGTTGTGCATGATTAAAAGAATTTCAAATTTTGTAAAAATAATTAAAATAATGAACATGATCCCAGATTATATAAACATTCATGAAGTTTAACATTCTCAATTATAATTTCACTTGCATCCATTTTCTCAGTTTTTTAATTTTATCTTATTATAGTTGAACAGCTGGATGGGGTGACCATTAAAAAAAAAATGGTTGCTAAAAAATTCAGCATTACCAAAAACAAAAAATCAAACACTACAAACATGTTTTATAATCTAATATGTTGGCTTAAATAAAAACTATTAAAGTAAAAATTAACTGCTTTTACTAAAACACTTGAAAACTGATTTGTTCGTCGTTCGACGGCGTAAGAAATAGAAATAAATCTATTTCAAGTTTGCCGCGTACAACGAATTCCGACCGACGCTGTGACTGTGTGCATTTTCATATACACTAATATGTTTTATTTTCGACGGCGAGTATTCGCGACGAAAAATTCGTCGTTCGTCCCAGTTGTGTTCCTAGCAGCAGGCTTACCGTGAATTTCTTGGAAATAGCCTGCATTGAATGGAAGGAAGTTGCGCACAAAGATATTACTCCTTTAAGACAAAAAGTAAAAAAGTTGGGCGAGAAATTCATCTGTCTGTTGTTGGCGCAAAATAAGCAAGGGAACTCTATGGTCAAGAAAAGAAAAATAATTATTGAAAATCAACAGAAACAATAATGAATCAGCTAGAGACATTAAAAATGTTAAATGCTTTTGAAAATAAAAGTATCTGAGATTGAATAATGTGGTAAATAGTACTCGTAACCGAAATTGGGAAACTGCTCGTCCGTATTTACACTTGGCAACATGAATTTTTATTACATTATATGTTGCTTTTTGCACCTGCTTAAACCGAACAATTTAATTCACACTGTACCGGGCATATCATCAGTTTTCGTTGTTACCATCTGAACATTTGACTTGAAACGTGCATGTACGAAACTCATTTAATGAAATACATTTGTGGTGGAGTAGAATTTTCTGTTTCATGAAGTTTGGATACACGAGATGACCTTGAGATTGTGCTGTTTAGGTTTTTTCATTATTTGAAATGTAGTTGTTATTTTTGTTTTTGTTTTGCAAACGAGTGTGTGTTTGCTTTTCTCGACCAATTAGGCCTACAACAGCCGCTGCAGATGAAAGGGAGAAATATTTCTTTTATTCTCGGTGAACTTATTTTCCTAAAGTGCAAGTTCATTTATTTCTGTTGGGCATTAAATCAAGTGGTATCGCAGTGGCTGACGATGAGAATGCTGATTTCTCCTCCATAATAATAATTTATGGCAAGAGGAAGTGGTCGAAAGCGAACAAGTATTGATTTTTTCCTAAAAGAAAGTGAGGTACAGAGTTTGAAGAAATGATTTAATAATTTATTATGTGCATATGATATTCGCATTGTTCGGGAAACGCCAAACAAACCATCGAAATGAGAAACAAAGCGATGACTGCCTTTTGCTCTTCTATTTTCCAATCGATTTAGTTCAAGCAATCTACTTTTGTTTGTTCATATGCCAGCTTACACGATAAGGTCACACATGTTGTACATACTTTTATGAGACATAATTATTATAATTTGCTTTGCATGAAATCAATAGTAAAAACCAGAAAAAGGTTTCCTATCGATTTGATTTCGTTGGTAGGTGTTTTATTTTTGTGAGTGCATTTTTTATGCTTTTGATTCAATTACCTAAGGTTTAAGTTCAAATAAAACACTTTTTCCTTAATGCAATGGTCCAAAATTATGAGCTTGGCCAATTTTCGATAGTAGGATGAAGTGTAGTAGAAATGAAAAAAATATAGTCCATAATTTGAATTCAAAGATTCTAAATAGCTACAGTGGAGTGAACAACTAAACGTGTGGGAAGATGTTTGTATTTCGAGGACGTTGCCTAAATTGAGCAGAGTATAACTGAGTCCAAATGCTAAAAAGCTGGATGGTTCCTTTTAGAGATGTGTGGTTGTCGTGAAAATGTCGTATCACGCGAGATCGTGATCAAAATTTTAGAAAAATCGTCGCATTTGTCAAAGTACTTGCTATTTTGCACATACGAAAATCTAAGCCAAACAGATGCAATTTCTTAAAAAAAGCTTAAATCAACTTTACAATTTGCCTATCTCTTTGTATTAGAAATATGACCATATCTGAACATTTTTGTTAAAACTGATAAGTGTTTTTTCGGTTGTTAAAACCAATCGTTATACTGGGGTCTTAAAATCGTTATAAAAGAACGAAATTTCTTTATTTAAAATTTTTATTAATTATAAAATTATTTGAAATTTGAACTTAATTATTTATTTGCTTTAAGAGCCAATTGAAATGTATTAATTTTTTGAAAAGGTTCATTTTTGGACCTGAATTAATTATTTGAAATTTATTTCCTATTTTTGTCTTCTCTTTTCATATTTATTTTGTTCGTAAATTTTGCTCTTAGAACTATTTGATTTCTCGAATAAACGTGTAGATATTTTTGAGTTTCTTGAAAAATTCACTGGTGATATTGCGAAATCCAAATTAACTGTTTCCTTCGCTGAGAGTTTCATTTGAAATTGTGAAACCGGGCCGCTAAGCTCAATGCCATGTAAGACTCTTGAAATTCAATGCAGAAATACGGGATCAGAAGAAACGTGCTTACGTATTATTTAGACTAAATGCCTTAAAAATTAATTTGAAATGAATTTGGGCCTAAAAAAAAGTATGAAGAAGTTAGAACAAATATTTATTGACGCCGAAACGAATGAATGGTTTTTTCAATGAAATTTATTATCGTATCACTTAACTTAGGACTGAGAGAATGCGTTGTAACACTTGCAGTTGTCTAAACAATTAAGTTTAGTTTATAAAAAAATATTGCAAACATTCATGCATCATTTTGACAAGCACCCAAAACATGTGCTGCGGCAAAAACTGTTTTTTTTTTTACTTATTTTTCAGTTTACTTCCGAAACAAGTTGTGGTGGTTTCCATCTTTGTAGCCTTTCGCAATATCATCAATTTGTTTTGTATGCTTTAGTTAAAGTTTTAGTTTTATTGCTTGTTGCAGATTTGCAGTGATTGCCAGACAAACACAAATGAAAAATGGGAGAACTTTTCTTAAATTTATATTAAAATGCTTTGTTTTCTATTATCCCGCATAAAACATTTCCCTAGAATTCAAGGGGGAGATTGACCGACTGTTTGAAAGCATTAAATTGCATTACAGGCAACAGAATATCTCTGAAGGGCTGCCATCACAATGTTATTTTTTCCAAATCGATATACAATTATGCTTCCACAAAGTTTGGTGAAACTATTAAGTTTTCCGGTTCTCGAAGAACAACGCCGGCGGACGTACATCTCGTAATGTAAAAAAAAACCTTAAACATACGTATTCTTACTGCAATTACATTTTATTCATACGGCTGACTAATAAATAATACGCATCAGTCATACAGCGTTAATTTTATTGTTGATATTATGAATTTTTAGCTTTAGTTTTTTAATTATTTTTTGCCTTTATGAAAAGTACTTAACATTAGCTTGTATATAATCTTGTGATTCTCTGGATATCTGTTGGCAGCTTGGCGTGCTAACGAAATATGGTTGAGCGGATAAGCCACTATTGATAAAAATATTGTCACGAGTAGTTGTGTTAATGAACACAATTATTTTTAGGACTAGTGAAACTCCGTTGTCAAAATAATTCCGTTTATGCTAAAACATCTCATTTGCCGACTGAAAATATGCCTGCTAGTTGCAGGCGATCGATTAGAAATTCATATTCGGTTTTTCGATAGCTTTCGGCAAAAAGAAATAAAGGTCCGCTACAATTTTTTTTGTAGTCCCTCCTAAAGAGTCAGTGTGTTCGGGAAAAATATTGTGGAGAAAACATTTCATACATTTGACTTCTCTACGGGCAAACAAAAAAATAAAATCGGAGACTTCGAAAATGGTTTTTTTATATGTATGTCGTAGTGAAACTTCTTTTTTCTCATGGCAAACGTTATCGAAAAATCAAATTATTGTCCATATCAATCGATATCTATTCACAGTTAAGACTACATTATTTTTGCACCTTTATTTTCACTGACAGGTGCATAACTAGTTGGAGAAAGTGATATGCGTGGATTGGCCTTGTGTTTGCACTTTATTTTGAAGTCTTGTAGTCGGCCCAAAATGTAAACTTCATAAATGAGTAAAATTTTTGAATGAATCTGAATGGGAACTGCTTCTACTTTCACGTAAGAGGGAAATTTTCGATTTCTAAAGCGTTCAGTATTGTCGCCGATAAATAAAAACTCAGTTTTCTAACTCATACCTTGAATAAAACTTCAGATATGTATGTACTTTCTTTGATGGTGCATTGACTGAAAGTTGTTTGAGTTGCTGATGCAATTTATTTTTCCCGTTACAGGCAAACTGAACAAAAAGTTGTATTTATACCACTGCTAAACTCCTTGGTTGGAAAAATTGCATTTAGCAGTGTTCAAAAAGCCCAAACGGCATTTGCAGGACAAGCTTTCATGACAGCAAATAATGAAAGCTTAACATAAAGCTTTATGAGCAATGTAAATAACAGGATGTTTACTGTGGTCGTTGGAATGTGATAAATGTTTACGGCGTCATGAAGTTGCTTTACAAAATTAAAGTTTTAAAAGAAGAAAAACTCTTTGGAATTGAAAGATAAAAAAAATAACTTTCGAGCTTAAGCTCGAAAATAGAAAACCACATAAATTGTTGTGTTGAATTACGAGTAGATGATGCTCTGTGTGCAGTCACATTATACATGTAAAATTGGCATATGTAGCCCTCACTCGTGTTTGTTGTAGTCCCAATGTTCTTTCATTACTTTTTTTTCTCCTAAATCATACAATTTTGCAAACAAAACCTACTTGTTTATTCCACTTGTGTACCTGTTTTTCGAAGTAGTTTTTTTTTTTTATCAAAAACTTACGTTTGGCCTGGCAAAACAATCCTTTGAGACAAACAGCTGCACTGACATTTTGATTTTTCTTATTTTTAGAACATAAATTAAAGTGAATGAAAAATTTCTAAGGGCGTTAGATCATTACATTTGCATTCGAAGGCACTTTTATAAGCCTTTTAAATTCCAAATTATATCCAAAGATTCAAAATTGCTTTTAGTTAGTGGAGTCATAAATGGGATTGGGCTCAAATTGCATGAAATGTTTGTGTCAAATTGCTTCGATCAATACTTTGATAACAAGGAAGTTTGGCACTATACCCGTCTGTATTTAAATTACCTTCGAGCTCAGCACATGTTAAACATGCGATGTTATAATCCAGTGATTTGTAGATGCTAAACTTTCGTTCACTAACCCAATTGAGGCACATATGTACATGCACGTCAACGCAGACAAAATAGCGTAGTAAAGAGTAGAGCAAACGCTCAGTCTTACTGAAACGATCTTAGTGAAAAATGTTCAGCTTTCACGTAATTAAATTTTTACTGTTTTCATTCCATTTTCAAGAAACTGAAAGAAAGTTGTGATTTTAAATGCACTAATTTAATTTTTGAAATGTAAAGTATTTTGTTTGCCTCTGGTGGGACACGTGCCACAAACCTCACAAATGTTGGGCATCGATCATACCAACAACAACGTGATGTTACATAATTAATTTTGCTAAACCCAACGTTCTATGACATCCGAGAGGAGCTTTGTTAAAATTTCCATTCAGCTTTTTCTAACGTGAAAAAAGGAAACTTAATTTTCTCTTGTCTACCTCGTTTAGTCAGAAGATTGCTTTGAACAACAGTGAAGAAGAACTGAATGCGTGTTCAGAGCTTCGACTTATGAATGAAACTTAAAAGAAAATTTGTGATCAGCTAGTCTTTTGCATTAAAAGATTTCATAAATTTCGTACTTGACGTCCTGGTTTGTTACCTTTATTTTCAGTATTTCGTGTTCCTGAAGAAGTTTTCCAAAGGAAATCGAAATATTGAAAATAAAGTTAACAAACAAGGACCTAAAGCTCGCAATCTAAGAAATATTATAATTAAAAAGGTCGAAGCAAATAAGATAAAGAAATAAAGTTAGTCTTGTGGTGAATAATTCGTTGAGGTATTTTAATTTTTTCTGTGTAAATAGTTGTTTGACTTAGCCAAAATCCGCTCCGATTCGTTTTTTTCTTTTCCAATTTATGGATACAGCGAAAGTGTAAATGAGATGAGCTCTTTGCAACGATAGCCCTTGTCATGAAGGAGACGTGCACCTTCCTAGTAGACAAAATTGTTGCCGATCTTAATGACAAAACATGCTGCTAGATCAGTAAACTCTTCCACTAGCTTGAAAGTAATAGATGTCATTGCAAGAAAAACTTATATTTCACGTGCATCAATTTCATTTTTTAAATCATATTTACAAAAATTTTTTCAAACTATATTTTAGTCATAGGTGTGAAGTAGTTCTCTATGTAGTAATTAATTAAAAAAAATATAAATATAAAAGCAGAGTTTTAGGGTTTAAGTTGATGGCTTCCCTCACTATAAAATTTTCTACCTTTCTCACCTCAAAGTCAATTTACATTTTTCACTATTAATTCACTTATTTAAAAACTACTTGAAGCCGTTTTTGTAAATCGCTAATACATCGACAGCTTTGCACGATTTACCCTTCTTCGAAAACTGTTTAAAAAGTCAATTTCTACTTTTTGCAAAAATGTTTCGGCGATTTCAAATCGCCGTTCTTGCACCGCTAAGCTGTTTTTGAAAACTCTCTACAGCTTACTTTGAAATTTTCAAGAAAGCAGTTTTAAGGAAAATCTGTTTTCCCAAATACGTATGTATGTAGTTGAATGTTTGCAAGTAAATTTAATTATTCTGTTTAATTAATTGCAATTTGTGCAATCGTAACTATAAGGGAACGGCTTAACTCAGCTTTAATATGTAAGCCAGACATTTCCAACTACAAACAAAAGTAATGCATATTGAACTTTTCAATTAAAACTGCATTTTGTAAATTTTAGGGGAATTGGAATTGTGGAATTGGGAATTGTAATCGAAAAAGGCGTTAATTGAAATTAAAATTAAGAGTAATTGAAAGTGCTCAAGTTTAGTGCTGTAGAATTATTTAATTAAATCGAGTGGCTGATTTATTTATTATTGTGATGTCGTGGCAAAAAGGGATTTCTAGCTTCTTCCAAATTGTTTTGCTGTCCATAGAAATGCAATAAAAATTACAAAAAAAAAATTAAAAAACCAAAAAAAATCTGTTCAAGACCACATTTGAAGCTCCAACAGTGTGAATAGTATAATTAATGCAACAATATTGAAAGGTACGAATAATTTTTTCTCAAACTGCATTTTAAGCATGAGCCGAAAACATTTTACTCCACTAGAGACAAAAGCAACAATAAACAGAACATACATATGTATATATAGTAAATATATAATAAATGCCAAAAATGTAAAAAGCAAAAAAAAAGCAAGTAGAAGTTACCCAAAAGATAAACATACATTTGTCATTGGCACTCAATTACTAAAAATACCAGTGTAAAAATGTTTTTAAAACTAGAAAAAGGACGACGGACAGACGGACAAATCGAAACTACAAATATGGATGAGACCCCAAAAAAGCGACAGCACACAGTCATCGCTGCAGCGTAAGTGACATTTTTTCTATTGCCAAAAACTATTCAGTGTGCAATCTAGTGGAAGCCGTCCAAGTTGAATACAAGACGGCTGTTTTGTGTGAAAAATTTATTTCAAAAATCAAGAAGAAAAAATCATTACATTAAACAAAAGGCCAAAAAATTAAAACATTCGTTATTCTCTTCTAATTGAAATAATACCACAATACTCCACATAGCAGGAAAATAAACAACAAAATAAAGGATGTGAAATGGAAAATATTAAACGAAATACGAGACAAAAAGCACGTGCTTCTATAAAAAAAAAAATCGAAGTAGAAACAGAATCGTAAACTAATGTAGTAAATATTTTATTAAAAGTGAATTAAAAGAAAAAAAAAACGGAAATATTTCGCCTCTACTGGAGGCACGAAAGGGAAACTGAAAAGAGTTTAGAATGAAACAAGTGAAAATATTTTTATAAACTGTTTATATGTAAATGCTGTTAAAGTTAAAATCAATAAATTACGGTTTCCAATCACTAATTTTAAGTAAAAAAAAACACCGATTTTTTTTACTAGAAAAAGTAACAAATATCTCAAAACTTTGAAACATGTTTATATACTATGCAATTAAAAATGAACTCGAGAAAATGTAATTAGAACTGGAGCCAGGTTTGGTGCCGTATTAAAACCATTCCTCCCGCCCACGTGCACTTCTGTCTCTATAAACTTTAAAACAGCACTTTCAATCCGCCAAACTTCTTGTTCGCACTTTAAGCATTGCCTCCTTATAATATATTTGACCCTTTTGAACTTCTGCAGCACCATTTAATTTAATTTAGAAAGAAAATTTCCTAAAGGCTTTAACTATTTTCTCATTTCTGCAAATCCGGCCACAGCAACAAAAAGGGGTTTGTGCACAAAGCCTCTTAAAGCAACAAATATTTAAAATTTTTTTCCCAGAATGTTTTATTCGTTTCTACTTTTCAGCATTCCTTCGTCCTTAGAACTTTTCTTCTCTTTATTTTGCGAATCCTTTCACTATTGCTGCACTTGGGTTGTTAAAAAAAAAAAAGAAAAAACATTGTGTTTGCCAAAAAGCAATTTGATTTAGCAACATCATTATGTATGTCATTTTATATGTAACATTCATTAAAAATGCATGTAAAGTATAATAAACTGAATGTGATTTGATTGGTTTCTGAATAAACTTTTTTCAGTACATATTTAAGTAAGTGAAATCAATACAGTACTTTAAGTTTTTGGTTTTTGCAAAATAGAAAAAAAAAACGTTGGACAACACAACCACAGCTGCGAGTTGTGTTAAAGATTTCGCTTGACTGCATTTCAGTAATAAGGACACAAATCAGTAATCAATAGATTCGGCAAAAGTTGAAACAGTTTCCTATGTTTATGGAAATTTTTGACTCGATACGATTTTCCAGAGAACATATTTCTTGTTCTTCGCTGCACAGCCAATCGTTTTCCATCAGCCAAAACTCTGTAACTTCTTACCAATTTCTCTTCATAGACAGAGCACATCTAAAACCTGCAAAACTTTCAGATGAGTACAGTACGAGTTGTTATTAAGAAATTTATGGCCAAGTTGAACTCTTAATTTTGTCTAGAAATGCAATTGCTTGCATCGAAATGCAAAACTCTTTCACCATTAAGCAGCTAAGCTATTCTTAAGTGGCATGGGCTACATTCTATTTAACCACACCCAGTCGTTAAAGCTGCCTGAAATGGGAAAGGATTACAAATTTGTTTAAATTTTCATTTTGAATATTCCTTGCAACACATCTTAGATTTTATGTGAAATAAAAATTAGCCACGCATGCTTTTACGCCCACTCTTAAGTTATCTAAGGACTCGATTCATTATCTCTTTTCATTTGTTATATTTTTGTCATAGCGCTCTATGAATTGCCACACCTACTTTTACGTCCACTTTTTAAATTTGCACAAAATAGAGAAGAGTTTTTCCGTTTTGCCCCATCTTTGGTTTTGCGAATAAAATGTGTACCACGCCCACTTTTACTCTCTCTTTTTTAATATAGAATATACATATAACTATTATATAGAAATTAAATTGTCTGTGTAATAGATGGGTTGATCGAACGGCTGGATCGATGTGCATGAGTTTTGCATATGGTTTGCAATAACAAATTTAGTGATTAAAAACATTTGGTCCATGGACCAAATGTCAAAGTATTTGGTTCATATATTGGTGAAAAGATATTTCTTATTGCGACCTCTTTTTATGCAATACATAAATTACGCTCAAAATATTTTATTTTGTTTTTTTATTTTCAATTTATTCATAAAATTCCCGTAACGAATTACATACACAAAATAAGATTGAATTTTAATAATTTTATACTCATTTAATTCTAATAATAGTAAACACAAATAATAGTTTTGGTCCATTTGGTTAGGATCTTGTTTGTGCCATATTCAGCCCTTTATACCTCTAGGGCTATACCTTTATCGTATAGCAGTTCTTTAGTTTCGGCACGTAATTGTGAATAATCCACTTTGCACAGAGTTTGAATGCCAGACATGAACAGATCCGAGGTTGCCAATAATATTTTTCTTTGGTAGAACATCCTGACATTTTTCTACAAACTCTTGTTTTTTTCCTGGGTTGTCTCTAATAAATCTTCAATTTATAATAAATGGTCTTTAATTACTCCTTCTCTTTGAGAAATAACGTTGTGAACTGTTGTATACATGTTCCTCCATGAGGAGTAGTTGGACATTTGCATTAGTAGCGGTTTCTTTGACGTAGTCATTAAAATTCCTGGCACTAACATATTTAAAGCATATAAATACTTCATTAATTAATTTAAATCTTCGAATGAGGTTACTTAAGATCAAATAAAACACATAAAAGTTTTAACTAAACTAACTAGCTACGTGCAAAATTGTCAGATTTTGCAATTTGATTGCCAGATAATTGCCTGACAATGAACATGTCTACCAACGGGTCTCAGGTCTTCCACCTACCAAAACTTTTAAGCCAGTTGTCATTATCAGTCCTTCGTCGCCTCTTACTTCTTTATTTATCTTGCTCAAAATAAATTTTTCATATTATTTTGGTTTTCTTTTCTGCAACTTTTACTATTCCTTTCGTGCACAAACATTTTGCTTTAATACTGTCTGTTATTTACCTGGCAATATCGCCATTGTAGTGTTGACCCTGGTGATCACTCTACGAGGCAGAATGGCCTGGCGATAGGTTGAGGAGACTCCTTGGCTAAAACGTACTGGCTGTGGTTGCTACTATAAATCGCATGCGAGAAAGCGTTTGCGACCACTGATCATGTCTGCTCTAGTCTATATGTTCGGGGATCCAAATAAGACCGGTGTGCTGTTGCCGTGCAACATATGCTGTTTTGTGAGAAACTGGAACGATGGGATCATCTGGGTTGGTTAAAGGCTGATGTTCCTTGTGATTTTGGTCTACCGTATTCGCATCGTAGTCGTGATCCAAATACTGTCCTTGGACTTGCATCGCACTAGAGATTAGATAGCTCAAACCTCTCATCAAAGAGTTCTGTTACGGACCAAGAGCAGTAGCAAATTTATTGATATTCGAGCATTTGGGCCAGCTGTTCGGAGGTGGTGGTGTAACGTCAGAATTATGTAAATTTCTCTACGTCTCTATACTAGATAAAATTCATAGCATGTATTCTCTACTATTATTTTTTTTTTTTTCAAATGATTAATAATAAAAACAGGTGGCCGACTTCATGAAAGAGAAGAACTATTGCTGGCTCAAACTTGAAAAATTTGAGATCCCGTGGGCCCCAACTGTTAGACTACAATTTATTTGCATTCATAAGCAATAACCATTTAAAACTATTTATAATGAGGAACAATTCTTAATGAGACATGCACTGCCAAACCATTGATAAGGTTAAAAATTAACTGCAAGTAGAGTTTGTTACAAATTTCCATAATTTGTATTAAAATCTAGTTGCAGTTAATTTTGTATCTTTGCAATGTTTCAGTACGGGCTCCCCTCTCAGCAGCAGATATAGATTTGGCGATCTGTTAAACTGCTTTCCAATTAAACAAAGATAAGAAAAAAAAAAATTAGGACGGCTTGGGAAAAGTATTGTATTACAATTAACGCTTTCTGCAATTTGTCAAGCTTTTTATGCTGCAAGAAAATATTTAAATATTAAGATATCTATTAACCGATTGCGTTACGCAATTATGAAATTTAATGCGGCTGGAGAGACTGAAAATAGCCAGTGCGCTTTCTATGAACGTTTTAGTTAATTATTTTACCAGCGCTTCTTTAATTTGCTCTTAAAACAAAAAGGCCATACATTTCTACGTAGGAGAGTAACGCTTAATAATATGTTTAACCTCAAAAACAAGCAAGTCGAAAGTGACGTGTTCGAAATAAGACTTAATTTTTTCTGAAAACATTTCGCCATGACTGACTGACTTCGAAGCAACAAGCAGAATAAATTAAAATAAAGTAAATAGAATTCACAGAGTGCGTTTGTCAAAAGAAATCTAAACAGTCGTCGTGCGTTTGGCCTACCAATGCTTCTGTTAGTCCCGTTCTCTGCCCTCTGCTTGGAAGAGTGTTGGGTTTGTTGCACTGTCAAGGTTTTAGAATTTGCACAAATAAGCTTAATTCAAATTATAGTCGCCCGAAAGTAAAGCACTCATTGTCTCATGGGAAATGTGATGTTGAAGTCCTCATTTAATGCAGAAGTCGAATTCACTCATTCGTTAAATGTACTTTGCTAAAGAAGACTATCTAGTCTATGTCTAACATTGGAAAAATTGATTAACCATGATAAGAGAAAGAAATTAAAAAACTGCTTTATTCGCAAAAGAGGAGAGCAAGAATAGTTTGTCTGTGGAAGCTTTATACATGTTAATGGAAATTTTAATATTTTTGAGATTATCGTAATGAAAACAGCTTAGAGATGGCGACACTGCTAGTGCCCAGGCCATTATCATGTGTTGATAAATTTTTAATTTTTACTTATATTCATATCGCTCGCGAAAGGCAGCATGCGAACTTACCCGTAGGGATTAAAATAGTTTTGGAAAAATACATTTCAAAAGTATTTTTAGTTTAAGACATTTTCTTTACGTTGATTGATGCATTTGTAGCAAAATATCAATCACAAACCTTCATTCAATAAAAAAAAAATCCGAGAATGATGTTTTTGTCCGTCATAGAGGAACTTTTTTTCCTCATGCCAAAAGCTGTTAAAACATGGAAGGCACAATATCGATCGGTTTTTTCCCTACAAATCGACCAGCTGTTATGTACAATGGACATCGCTCTGAATTTCCCATTATAAAAAGGGCAATCTTTCACATTGCCATTATAATTATTATTCTCCTCGAGTACGAGTAACTAAATTTGAGTCTCAATTGAAGTGATTTTTTGTTTGTTGGCTTTTTTGGTGAAGAAACTATTTTTTTTAACTGCCTGTTTTTTGAAACATACATAAATTTTTCTTCATTTACTTTTGTTGAAAACGAAAGCAAATTTTCTTCATATTCTATTTTTCATCTCCATCTAAATTAGTGCATTTTTGCTTTCGAAACCAACCATTTCCACACAAAATGCGAGATTTAGACAGCAGTAATAATTTAGATTTCTTTGAATATGAATTCAGGAAATTAAATTTTAGAATGTTCACGAAAACTATTATTTCTGTAGTCGATTTTATGTAGAAGAACGAAAAATTTCAAACCAATAAAACGAATTTTTCAATATTGCTAAAAGTTATCAAAATATATAGTTCATTATATTAGACATCGACTGCAATTAAAAAAACTCTTGCTGCTGAGACTGTGAAAATTGTTTAAATTTATTATATTCACTATTATTAGCCCAACATTTAATTTAAAATGCTCACTGCTTTCGTTCGGTAATTAATTTTGTTTTGGTGTTTTTGGTTTCCTTTAAACTTTTACACTTGAAAATTATGATGGTCATGTGTTTCGTCAGCATCAATGTTTGTTTGCTCATGCAAAAGAAAATACAACACAGTTCACTTACAGCTGATGAGCCATTCCATACGACTTGCATTAAAATGCCACATTATTGAAAAAAAAAACTTCGAGGTTGTAACTGTGGTCGCACAGAAGAAGATATTAATTTTGTTCGTGCACGAAAACTGTTCCCGTACTCAAACTTCGGGCAAGGACAGAGCTTTCGAGAGAGAAATATTCTTATTTTGCTTGCCCAAAACAGCTACGCACTTTTTTTCGGACTAGTTTCTACACGCAGTTAAACAATCAGCTGTTTGCAAGAAGTAAGCAATAACAAACAAAACAACTTCAACTTAATCAATTAATATAACAACAGTTTTGATGTTTTTAAATTAGTATTTCATACAAAAATACCTACAAAGCACTCTAAAATCTAAATGAGCGCAGAAAAGCACTTTATCTTCCCAAAATCTACGTTTCAATTTTCATTATAGCATCAAAATATACCGAACTTTGCCCAAGTGCTTTAAAAGATTAGCAAATCGGACAGACTTGTCAGAAAATCTTTCACACACATACACTTTCAGTTAGTCCACACTGTCACACTTTTTGAGCGCAGATGTAATTTTTATCGTATCATGCAATTGTGTAGCACAGTGAAAAGCTGTCTTAAATAGCAGTCTTGTGACTACGTGTTTTAGGATGGCAGAAGCAGAAGGAAAATATATAATTTTTAACATTTTTAACAATATTATTTTATTGACTTGCAACACATTGTTGCAGGACACCTTTTTAAACGTTTTTACTCAGAAAGTACACTTGGGGCTTCCCTATTTGCACCCCTACAATACCCACACATACATAACTGTGAATTCGCTTAGAGCGAATTTACAAATGTAAAAGTATGTCTGTGCCAATTGGTGCCTAGTGGCCAACTAGGCCACTTTTTGTAGTTCTAAAATTGTTCAATAATCGAGAACAAATTTTCACTAATTGATTGTTTCCTGATGCATGTAATACAGATGAATACAGAAATCTGTTTTAAAATCCACTGCAGACAACAGCCGTAATGAAGCTTATGGCCACAATGCGCTATGCAATCAGTCTGCTCTTACACCATTTCGCTGGCAAAATTATTTTTAAGCATCGTCTTTTGCCATATTTCGTTCGAGCACATTATAATATTTGAATTGCCATACGTAGGCCTCTGAAAAAAAGTGTAAATGAGCGTGGGTGGTACGGACTTGCTTCCTCCTTAGGAGCTTCATAGCTCTGCTATGGTGTTGATAAAGCGAAAGGTGCAATGCCCCTGAAAGTAAACTTTTTCCTCTGAATTTTATTTGGAAAGTCTGAAAGGTTTGTTGCAGTTGTCCAACTAAAAAGTAAAAAATGAAAATCAAAATTACACTGGAAAAAAGGAAGTCATACACATGTGTATTAAAATAAAAGTTTTTAAACCTAATGAATGTCACCTGTTCAAAGGGTTTTGAAAGATTATGCTCTTTGTTGTAAAATATGTCTCTTTTGGTTGTTCCACATTGGGCCTTTTGCCGCTAAAAATTTACTTTATCCTCTGTTGCCAGCAACAGAAATATTTGTTTTCTCATTGTGAACGTTTTGGTTATAAGCATTCTGATGAATTCATATGGAATAACCCATGTTCCTCAAAACTAGAAAATTTAGCAAAAACTACACACACACACACACAAAAACATAAAATTTTGTGTTACAAACCGAACTGCCGTCCTTCAGTGTTTATGTTTTCAAAGTGGTTGTCTTGTTTTTCATAAGTGTTTTACCACTAAATTAAATGAATTCATTTAAGTTAAAAAAAATTGTAGCTGTATAAAAAGACATACAGTTAAATTCTGTCAATAAAGAAAAACAATTTAACTTGCTTAATTTTATTTTCGGGAATAACTGCTGTCAATTTCGAATCCTCTCTATGTTGCATCAAACCTTGAGTGGGGTCAGGCTTATTTTTGAATGGAAAATGAAATCATCTTTGCCCAAGACAATTTCAGCGTAAGTGCGCTGACATTAATTATTATTATTGTCATTGTTGCACTTAAATCACATTATTTGTGGACTTTTGTTAATGCCAATTTGCTTATGCGAAGAAATCTGCAACTTTGCTGGAGAAAAAGCGAAGCACTATTCAGTTGCCTGTGCCCGCTGAGGAGCCGTGAATATATTAGTTTTACTCATACATTTGCATATGTAACGCCACCGTATTGAATATTTATGTTATACGAGGGCTGCTGGCCTGTTTCTTAATTAATTGTGGTTGAGTGAGGCATTCAAAGTAAGGAAGTATTGATTTATTGCAAAAGACATATGAAAAGCGCAACCCGAGCACTTCCTGTCCCCGTCTTTTAATTCAGTATTTCGAATTTTTATTTAATATATATATATATATCTATATATATATATATGTATATATACACATATATATATATGTATATATACATATATATATATATATATATATATATATATATATATATATATATATGTATATATACATATATATATATATATATATATATATATATATATATATATATATATATATATATGTATATATACATATATATATATATATATATATATATATATATATATATATATATATATATATATATATATATATATATATATATATATATATATATATATATATATATATATATATATATATATATATATATATATATATATATATATATATATATATATATATTTATAGTTTTGAAGGGTTTGACCGATTTTTATAATATTTTCTATTTTATTTGCAATTTTCAGTAAATGATGTGTGCAAAAGAAAAAACCGGGAAAAACCTACTTTCTTATGAAATAAATTTCCCTTCTAATAAACACTATACCTATGCTAGCTTTCAATACATACAGGCACAATTTCAAGAGCATAACAAGTTTTACAAAAGTCGAACCCGTATTTTGGAGCAGGCTTTCTCTCAGTTTGATGCCGATTTTCTAAGAGAATTGAATGTGAATAATATATATGCAAGACGAAATGTACGTTCATACATACCATTCTAATTTTTACACACGAGTGAACTGATTACTTGCTGTGTGTGGCTTTGAACGACATTTAAGCGATTGCATCCCAATCGACCAACAGCGGATGGTTCGAAATCATGACTAATTTTATGTGATATTTCAGCCTGTGTTTATCTTCTTGAACGTAGTTTTAAAGCAGGCTGCAAGGGCGTAAGAGCAGAAATTCTTTCAACCAGGTCTGGCCGATACTAATTTGATGTCGACTTGGTATTTGTTATTTTTAGTGTGTTTTTTATAAATTTTCCTGAAAAAATATGTGTCAAAGAATGCGACAGGCACAGAAGATCAAGTACTGGCGACAAAATTAAAAAAGGCAAACAAGGTTAAAAAAAAGCTGCTGAGTTTCACAACTGGTGAAAAATGAGCGTTCACAAGAGGTTTAATAGTTTTAATAGTTTTAGTGTAATTTGCAAAAAACAAAATGTAAAATATGCGAAACAAGAAATACTACAGTATTTTCCAAAAATTAAAACGGTTGCAATATGCAAAAATAAACTTTTTCTAAAAAAACGTTTTCTAAAAAATATTTTATATATTTATTTGAGCTTAAGGTATTTTTATTAGAGAATTTAAGCTCAAATAAATTTATAAAATATAAGAAAAAAAGGGTCAATATAACTAATTATTAAGTTATCTAAAAAAGCTCAGGCGGTGCAAAACGCGAACACTGTCCAAGAACTTGAAACTGTGGAGAAAGGTTTGCAAAATTAAAAAAGCCTGCAATATTTTTGCAATATCTAAACAATTGCAAAAGATACAGTAGGGTGCAAAAATGCAAACATTCGTTAAAAATTGCAAAGTGCAAAAATAGAAATACTGTAGTTCTGAGAAGCTTTGAATAGCTCCGGAAAAGGCAAAAAATATTTTCAAAAAGCACAAATCGTACAAAACCACGAGAATTAGCTAAAAAATTTCAATATGCGAAGGCAGCCATACAATAGTGTAAACAGTTATAAAGAATCTGTTGCACAAATTTTTATCTGCATTTTGCAAGTTTTACAAGATTTTCTGCGGCTATGTGTTTCTCACTTTAATTATTTATGCATCTTTTCTTGAATTTTGCAAATTCTTATCACCTCAACACCCCCTTGTGTTGGAAAAACAACAAAAACATACTGACGGGACAGTGTTTAATTGATTGTGCCACCAAATGATAGTAGAGCCATGTATTCTGTTTAGCAATATTGGCCTTAGGCCATATTATTGGGGGTCTGTTATTCATTTGACTGCTACATATATATTTTACTTAGAAGCCCGCGTAATGGGGTCAGATGCGGGTAGCGTATGTTCGGGAAAAAGTAAATTGGGGTCGGTCGGGGAAGCAATGAAACTTATCGTAGATTGTTGCTGTATATAAGCGATATCACCCATTCTGAGTCAAAGTTGGTAAAAAAAAAACTTTCCAAGCATTTTTGTTTGAGAGCCCAATAACATTCAGAATTTTCAGAGATCCATTGAAAAAAGAAAGTTGGTAATAAAAATCGGCTGTTGGCCGTAAAATCGATTATATAAGTTTCTGATCTTGTATTTTGTTTTAAAGGCTTCATTTGTTGCACATTGCAACTCAACGAAACAATAATACTTTTGTGTTCCATTAGAATGGATATGGTCGCTCGTGACCTACGATCTGATGGTATTGTAACCGAGAAGGCTTCGATAATAAATTGCTTACATTCATTCTGCCATGGCCAATTGGTTTAATTTACCTCTTTCTCTGTTAAAGTTTGCGCAAATGTATGTGTCCGTTTAAGAGTGTAAATGTATGTGTGTCTACATGTTCGTATGTAAAATTTCCAACCGTCACACCGTCAACACTATTACTGTTTCCAATAACCCAACAAACACTGGCTTAAAATACCTTCTCTATGTTCGAGTTTTCCCTTGGTAGAGCATGTTTATTCTCAATGATTTATTTTTAACTTTCAGTAGTAATCTTATGTTTTAAGTATGTTGCTTGTAATTATCTAGATAAAATTTTGTTTGAACATAATTTTCACCAACACATGGGCTATAGCCCATCCGAACCACTGTGAAAGAAAAACTCTTAGTACAATATGTTTTGCGAAAATTGTACATACGCGTTTCTTAACCTGTTAAACGAAAGTTAGGAATGACAAGTAGGAAATTACGTGACCAAGCCGGCGTGTTTGTTGGGAACAACAAATGTGTTGTTGTACTCGATGTGTGCGTGCTTGGTGCACAATAACGTAAATGAAAAAAAAACCTAAAAAACAATGTTTTAAGGGACCTCTTTCTATTTGGTTTTACTTTTTCATTACAACAACATGTAAGAAACAACAGTAACAACAACGAAAATAATGGAAATGAAAATATAAAACAACAGCAGCAGAGTGTAAATTTAGTTTGAAACAAAAAAGGGTGCCAAAACAATCAGTTTGCGTTTAGTGTAGTTGATTGGTTGCATAAACCACATTAAGAAAATAATAAAATTATATTTAAAAAGAAAAATTTAATAACCATAATATACAGAATAAATATTAATAAGAAAAAAACCAAAAATAATTTCGTAAATGGAAGTTAAAAATATTGGAAGAATGAATTGAGGCTGAGCAGTAGAGCCTTGAGAAAGCAGCAAAGGCAAATAAATAATTAAGTTGATTTTGTGAAACATGTTGTTGTCGCTGATCAAAAAAAAAAAATGTATAAAAATGAAAGTCCTGCAAAGTAAATCGGCTATAAGGGATTCTGTTGCAGAATCAAATGTGCTGCCAGACAAGTGTGTGATATTTTATTTATTTATAAGAAAAATGGAGAGTGCTAAAAAGTCCAACATTTTCAAAGTAAAATCACCAGTATGAATCAGCATTTTTACGTAAAATTAAAGCTGCGGTGCCTGTTTAAACCGTTAATTCATTATTATTTTTTTTTAATGGGCCTTTGGGGAATTCCATTTCAGTTCTTCATACATTACCAAACCGATAATAATAACATTCATTCATGTTAAAAGTGTATACAATGAGGATAGCAAAAATAGCACATTTTGTAAATTTAAAAAGTTCAAATTTCACATGTTCAAAGCATTCATTCATTTTTAATTAATTTTTATTTGCATTGAATGAGAAAAAAAATTAAATAACTGGAGACTTTGCAAGTTCTTGTAAGAGTCGCAAACTGACAAAAATAGAAATGTAGATATTTGCCGCCATCGATTCTTTTAGCTATAATTCTTGCCATTAAAGCTGACAAAAATTAAAAGCTGCATTGCTTTTCTGTTTATTTTCCGAGGAAAGTAAAACGTGCGGCAATAAGTCTATTCTCTGCAGGACAATTCCATGAAAATAAGAAAAACCGTACGACTTTGCAAACATAAACTTTTGTGTAGCCTCACACATTACAATTTAGACCAAATTAGGTCTAGTGCAACCCATTTTGTTTGCTAAGCTTTTTTATTTTCGCCTGTAACTTTGATCTCTTGCTTTTGTTATCACTTCAAACAGAGTTGTATTTTGTCTCTTACGTTTTAACTTAAGCTTGGAAAGATGTATTTCCGATATAGACTAACATCTTTTGAGTATAGAGTATCCAAAACAAAAGTTACGTATACAAATTTAACTTTATCCCGTAAATTAGACAGTTGACTCTGCATAATAATATATGAAAAACTGTACTGAGTCATAGAAATTAATATATATGTATGTATATATTCTGTTTTCGCTAGCAATAAGCTCAACTCCCAATTGTACTCTCTCTCCTAGACACTTTTTCTCTATATATAATAGTTTCACACAATTTTGCTTTCAATCAAGCCAGTATCAAACGTTAGTCCGCTTGAACTGTCTCACTTGCAGCCAACTAAATAATTGCTTGTGACTAACATTACTTGCAGAGAGGAAAGTAAAATTGTACTTGTGGTACATCTGGCTACTCACAGGTTGCAATTATATTCGAATCTTTATGTGTCTATAGAAGTTGTTCTATGTTTGTCCTCCAATGGTTCGAGAACCACACAGCTGTGTACATACGCTTGAAAAATCTGCTTTCACTGATGGCTCCTAAAAAAAGCAACGTCAAAGAACGTATACGGATATGCGTTGTATGGACACCTTTGGCCTGGTGTGCTTTTATCATGCCGAATGTGTCTAAAAATACATTTCTCATATGAGATCAACATTTTACCGGCATGATAATAGCATTTTTACACTGACGTACATCTTACATCTTTCATCAATTTGCAAAGATGTTTACATCTTCCCATAAGAATTATGCAGGGCGAAAATTCTACATCAGCAGAAGATGATCCTTTCTCATATTGCTCCATCTTACATCGTTCGATTTTTTCAGTGCCATCACTAAAAAAAATTCCAGAAAATTGATTGCTTTTGTACCATCACCAGCAAAATTACATTTCAGAAAATAATTAATTACAAATAAATTAATTTTAATTGCACTGCAAAAGAGATCTGGTTGCTTGACCTATGGGAAGAAAAAAATCAAAAAGTCCTCCTCCAACTCCATTTAAATTTTTTTTTTCACAAAAATTTTGCGTCTTCTTTTTTTTTGAGAGCTAAATAAATGAATGATGAAAGGTGTTGACTGTTTCACATTTTCAACATCTTCCATGCGTTTCACATGGGTGTTAGCGTAAAAAGGCTATAAGAATATTTAATTGGTTATTAAATGACGTAAAAGCAACGTGGGCAGGGCTACTCTGGTCATTTGTAAATAAATTTATTAAAAGAGTAAACTGTACACTAATGATTGGAATAGACGTTTTGCATCGATATTTACGCACTTTTAGCAAGATCTTTGTCCACTGCGGCTTTGAAATGTTATAGAAATAATGACATATTTTTAGAATTCCAATGATCAGTTCCTTGACTTAATGAATTAAATCATTGTTTTAATGAAGCTCCTTATCTCTCGAAACCCTAATTTGATTTGGTTTGTTTGCTTTCTTTCCATATGCTATAATATCTATTGAAAAACTTGCAAAAGTATTGCTTTCGAAAATACGTGTCCCCATTTAATTAACTTTTAGTTGACATTGCATTTAGCTCCAGTCTTGGCAAGAGTGTCACGCTTATACCTTTCTTGAAATCAAAGACTCCGTTGAGGGTAAATTAAACATTTTCCTTTTTTTTCAGAAGAAAACAAACCGTCCACTCTTACAGGCTACACTATGAGCCGCTTTCAAGTACTGTTTATTATCTTCCATTTCCTTTCACGAAGTAGATAAGCAATTACACGAAAATTGAGTCCAAGGAAAAAACTAAATATGTTTTCCAGAAAGCATACGATATTGTTTCTGGCATAATAAGTTTCTCAAGGCCATACGGTGCCGAACTCGCGTAGGTGTTACTTTCCGAACTACCCCATAAAGCTGTTCAGTGTATGCCAGTTCTAAGCACCAAATCGTTCTAAACAATTTGTCGT
This sequence comes from Sturmia bella, assembly GCA_963662145.1. Classification (NCBI taxonomy): domain Eukaryota; kingdom Metazoa; phylum Arthropoda; class Insecta; order Diptera; family Tachinidae; genus Sturmia; species Sturmia bella. Next base: position 79,457,252 of record OY759170.1, on the reverse strand, counting down.
TACTGTGCTGTTGTTACAAACATTACAAACATTCGTGCATGCAAATACAATTTCCATTTCCATTTAATCAACCAGACAAGCGACTTGTCGTCGTATCGTCGCCTTGCTGCCAAAGTGATTGTCGTTGTTGTATTAAATTTACGCTGCATTCGTCTCTAAGTGTGTAATTAGTCTTTTAGGTGAAGTGATGGAATCAAAAGTTGTTTTCGTTGTTATTTACGGCAAATGTTGTCTTTCTGTTTTTGTGCTTTTATGTTTTCCTTTTTGGTGTTTTGCTTTCGTTGCGAAGGGAGACACCCGCTATTTTCTTTCAATATGTATTGTTTTCTAAAGCTTTTTTGCTCATTATTAATTTTGTACATCGAACTTGTAAGCGTTCGGGTGCATACAAGTTGCATGGTGTTTGGTATGACTATGTTGTTGTACTAAGTTACGTATTCTTTATGTGAACAATTTTTTCTTTTTTCCTTTTTTTCGTACATTACAAATTATTTATATGTAATACTTACATTGAACGTTCTCAACATACTTTCTTCGGTCGTGCTTGCTTCTGTTGCACTTGTGACAGTCTTTGTGTTTGACTTTTGTTTACTTGTGTTTCCATTTTTTATTTCTTTCGTAAGTTGAGGACAGGATGACAACTTAGTATTGGTTACTACGCTGAGATAAAATTAACGTTTATTTGTGTTGCAACAAAACGAAAAAACTCAATATATGTATATGTAAATGAACATAAATACAAAAAAATACAATGTGTGCGTGCTGAAAAAGTCTACGTCTGCCAAATATTGCAAATTTTTTCCGTCCTAAAAATAAAAAAAATTGAAGCTTCTCTGGAAAAAAACAGCTTTAGTGAACAAACCAGACAATTTCTTTGGGTTTTCCAGCCTTAAGTTGTCTAAAGCATTAATATAAAGCTGTTTATATGAACTTACATAAAAGTTATTACAATGACGAGATTTTTGTGAAAATTCCAAAAACATTTTAAACGGCATTCATGTCAAAAAAATTTAATGAGAAAGAAAAATGTCACTGGATCCCGAAAAAATTTAGTTTTTATTTGCTTTCCCTTAATTATCTTCTATAAAAACATGAAACTACCCTACAGACAACATTTACAGGCTTTTTTTTTTATTTAGTGGGGTTTGTGTACCTATTCGATGATTTATAGTTCAAGCTTCAGGAAGTTTTGTAGCATTTCGTAATATGAAACAACAAAAGCAAATTGCCGAAATGGAAACCGCGCACCATCTTTCAATTTCCGTTTTAAAGACACCTGTAGTTTATACGTTACTTGTGTTCTGTCACGAATCAGCTGTTTTCTTTCTGTAAAATTAAATGCAGCATAATATGTTTCAAGTTTTTTTTTTTTTCTTTTAAAATATAATTACAAACAGAAAATTACGAATAATTCGCAGTTTTTTTTTTGTGCTGAAATTAAATGAGATGGAACATAGAGCATAGACGGCCCTTAAGAAGGTGTGTCATATACGTAATAACCAATCTAAAAGCCATCAGGAAATCATTCCAGAGCTGCTTTCTGCCTAAAACTCTGAACTCAAAATGTTTTCCCGACAATCTTGGTGCGGTGTCAGGAGGTGAAAGGTTTACATAACAAGACGTCATAATAAAAAATCGTCATACATTAAATAATGTTTGCACATTTTTGCTGGTGGATTTGGCAAAAAAAAAAGAAACTTCAGCTGACAGTACCAGTAGAAACACCAATTAACGAAAACAAAGCTAGCTTTTATGTTTAGGTGTTTTAACAGTAAAACATTGAACTTTGTCTTAAGCCTACTCTATTTTTCTTGTATTAAAAAAAAAACATCAATTGCTAAAAAGAACCAAATATACATATAATTTTTCCTGCGTTTGTTTTTTAAATGTTGTACTATTTTTTTACAAGATTATGCTAATAGATTTGGAAAATATATTTTAAATTAATAAACTTGTTCAAAAGCCGCATATTCGGTAACACTTGGTATTTCCAGCTCAAAATGTCAATAGTAAGTTGCAAATTTTGAAAATTTTTCTTGATTACACCGACAAAAGTGTTAACCTCTTTGATATTTCTTTAATATAGCTTACCTTTCTGCACACAGCTCTCAACAACTGAAACAATGCATAAAAATGTGTGTGTGACTTGGGCTTTAATAAAGTGATTAGGTTTTTAATCCTGTGCGAAATTATACCTTGTGACTTATGTAATTGTCAGTGTATCAACATCTCCAAAAATTGCATAAAGCTAAAAATATATATTTTTCATTATGCATGTTTTGGGAGAGGAAAAACTAAATAAGTTTTGCTTGGGAAATATTTTTTCATTAGTAAGCAGAAAAAAAATGAAATAAACAGATCATTGAAAACTAAATTTTTAATGGCTTTGCAATAGTGTCAATAAATTTACTCGTATGTAAATATTGCCGTCTTACACGATTTCTTAAAAAATCGGGCACCTGCTTTAAATTGCCAATACAGTCAACACGTACATACATTCTTAGACTGTCATTTAGGATGCTGAAAGTAAAATAAAAGCAGCGAATTTTCGGTTTAATTTTTTTCGATTGAAAAACATATTCACATAACTTAACTTAGATTATGAAAATGAAAGAAACAATTCTTGAGTTATATTCAAAATATGAAAGCTTAGCTATCTAGTTTAGGGGCAAAATTTGCCACGCCCTTAGGAATAATTTCTGATGGCAGATTGAAGCTTATAGCTCAGCTATTTTTGTTCAAAAAACATTTTTGCTTAACGCTAAAAGACAGTTTGATTTGCATGAGATATATATTCCAAATTTACAAATAGGAAATTAAGAAATTTCCAAAGAAACTCGCGTGCCATGTTGAAGGACCGTAGAGTGCAGTCAAGGCACAAGTCGCTGTGCAACTGGGTTAACAAGTGTTTGAATGGTTGTCAGTTAGGCCATCCTTGGTCGCAGTTGCATATCGTGTGAGTGCTAGGAAATCCCTTTTTGAAACTTAAGAAAATAAACCGACAAATCTAGCACGGTAAAGAATACACTGTTTTGTGTTTGTTCTCGTTTTTGTTTTTGTGTTCGCAAAGTTTTAAAACTACAATAACAATGTGAAACAAATTGCTGGTGTTGCCGTGTGTTTGGCTCTGCGCTTTAACCTCTTTTCCTTTTTAGTGACATACACTTTAATACATATGTACATATGTGTATGTATTGCATGTGTGAGTATACTTACACATGCATAGCTATGTATGTATGCTGGCATTCCTCTATGTGTTATGGCAGTTTCTGTTGTATTGGTGCATTATTTTGGAATTTAAAACCAACCAGTTTTTTATTGTTCATAAACTTTATTTAAAGTTCCTTTGCTGTGGCATTTAAACAAAAAACAAGAATTAGAGCAACAAAGTGTTTGCTGCTTGGAGGGATTTGTTGTTTTCCAAAAATATTGATTTTATTTCATTGTTGCACTTCAATTTGTTGGTGCTGTTGTTGTTGGTCTTAATGTTAAAACTTTAAATGCGTTTTTCAAAAAGTTGCTGTGCGCTCAAATTGAGTTTGTTGGATTAGAGGAAAATAAACTTTTCCCAACACTTTAAACAAATGTTGGTAGAACTAGAAACTGCTGCTTATTTGAAAATCATTGGCTAAGCACTTATAAATCTTTTAAACCCTTTGAACTTTGCTCTTTGGATATTTTTTTCACTTGAATATTTTATCATGAGGTTGCTACCATCAAATGTGTTTACAAATCAATAGTCTGGCGTCTAGCAAAAAATAAATTTGTATTGAACATAATATTAATTGAAGCTAGAATAGGTCATATTTTTGACGAACACTAGTTAAAATTGAGTGTCTCCAGAGATTTCGTCACTAACTTACTCTTAGCGGTGTTTTTTTAAATTTTAAGAATTAAAGATTAGCAAAAACGCGGTATAACCAAGGGGCTGTTATGCAGTCAAGTAGCCCTTACGTAATTGCTACTGTTCAGCGAATTTCAATTTAACGTCTCTTCAATGCTAGAAATATTAAATCACCAGTCCGAATACTCAATAGAAAGTTTGGCTGGAAAATTATTGAAATAGTATTTTTTCTTAAAACCGAAATATTAAAAAAAAATTTTTATAAACATAAATGCAAAGAGCCAACAGCTTTTCTGCTTATTCCTAAGCCATAAACAGTGACAAGTTATGCTGACGTGCTCACAACAGCGAACGTCTTCTTCAACGTTTGGTTTCATATTTTCTTGATAACCGCTGCAACGAAGAATTATATGGTGTATAATTTACTTGTGAGAAAAAATTATTTGGCTAACATATTTATGTTATTCAATTTATAGATTCCAGTTGCTGACCTAAAATTTCTTTATGAAAATTTTTATTCAAAGACCTGAACAAGAAGTTTTACTTTCTGCAAATAGAGTATGTCAACAATTTTGAATTTATCCGCATCAGTTAATACCTGTCGTTAATGTATGCGATTGGAAGCGGGCCAACTGTCACAGGACAATTTGAAATTTTTACTTGAAATTAGTTCTTAGCATTACTCTTTTCGATTTCAGTGCTGGACGTCTTCATATAATTGAATGTCATGCTGGTGAGCAGAGGCAAAATACACCTCTAATGGAACAAATATTTTTCTTTATAACCATCTAAATAGTTGTATGTCAAATTTAAAAATTGCTCACTTTTGGCTTTGAAGTATAATGCAATTTTAAATGGTGTGATGGAGTTGTTTCTTTTGTTTTTTTTTCTTCTTTGAAACTTGTTTCGCTGTGTGAATCATGCGCTCTTTTGAAAAGCTCTCTTCTCTAAATAAATTTCCTAAATAATTTAAAAAATTTACTCCCATATACATATATGCATAAATGTGTGTAAATGCTCTTGCTTCTTTTTGCGTCTGTGTGTGTGTGTGTGTGTGTGTGAGTTGTTATTGTTGAAAGTGCATTTTGTCCTGCATTTGGTTGTATAATGTGGTCGTTGTCATACACTTGTCACTGGTAACCCGGTTTCGAAAATGTAAACAACTTTATTGTTTTTCCCTCTATTTCCTTTGGCTGTTGCTGTAATATTCAGTTTGTGGTTCTCTTTTCGCTTTCATTTCTTTTGTTTTGTATTACGTAGCAAAACTTGCGTTTCACTGTGTCCTTTGAACATGTCTCTTTAATTGCTGTCACCTTTTTATCATACTTTCCTTCTGTTATGTGTTTTGATAATAATTGCTATTTTTGTTGGCCTTTTGTGTCTTTAGGCAGCCGTTGAAAGTGATGACATTTGTTTTTGGTTTTCAGATTTTGTATTTGTTTAATTTTTACTCGCTCTTTATATAGAGAGAGCCAAGAAGACGTATCTTGTAGAGGATGCTACTTATTCGCTTGAGCTTAGTGGTGCGACTTTTTCCACATCTGAAAAGTATAATCTCTAATACAGATGCAAAATAAGTTGGTTGAATACAAAAACCGTGTTCTTTAAATTGCATACATGAGTTTTTGTACTTCTGTTACCAACAATATCTTGTTCAAACTTACATACATATGTAGTATAATACAACTTCTGTGCATTTGAAACACTCAAAGGCACTGTTTTTTGTTTGTTTTTTAGTTTAAAAACAGCACCTTATTGGATCAGTGTTAAATCGAAAGCACTTCAATGCAATAAATGCAAAACCAGCCATGTCGCATAATGCATTGCCATAAATTAAGGAATTAGATACTTAATTTCTTCTCTTCTCTTCTCTCAAATAATTGTTTCAAATTTGTTTCTGGCTCTCCTTCACTGAACCACGAATTTCACTTCAAAGTGCAAACGAGACAACCGTATGCAAGTATATGGCTTTCGTAATGAAGCGACCTTGAAAGAAGGAAAAATAAAGTTTCATACTATTAAAACAAAACCTTTGGAAAATAAGAACAAGCAGCAAACGTATGAAAAAGAAGTAGAAAAAAGCTGGAGACTGAAGAAACATGTGCTTTAAATACATATTAAATAAATATAAAAAAAAAACAATAAACAAGTACTGTTTTAAAATAAAATCAAATGCTTACAACGAATTTTAAACAAATGAAAATATAATAAGTTGCATATATTTTAGTTTAAACGACGTCCCAAAATGAAATTTCAAAAATGCTTCCTAATACAACATAAAGTATTCAAAAAGGCAAAAATTATAATAAACAGTGAATATGATTTGAGTGGAGTTAAAAGAAAAAATGGCAACTAAAATGCAATAAAGACTGTGTAAAAATAATCTTAGGCTTAAAAAATGCATGTGAGATTTTTCGTGATTTAAGAAGAAAAAACTTTGTTTTATAACATTGATAAATATATGTATGTTGCCAAATCTCATGTTGTAGATTAAAAATCAGCAAAATGATAAAAAAAAAATGTGAAAAGGACCTTCTGAATTTCTTTACTCGTTTCCTTTTTGTTTTCTTTTTTTTTTTTGTGAAATGCATGTGTTGAGTGACTTTGATTTACGATTTCAGTGGAGAGGTCAGTTATTTTGTTGTGTTTCTTCAGTGTCTTTTTTGTTTAATTTAATAATTTATAATGATAACTCGTCAGTGAAAACAAGTGAACAAAAATTTCTAAACTGAATATGGATTTATTGTACAAAGTTCACGTAGTTTCATAACTAAATTGTGCCTACAATTGTTCATGTGCTCATATCGTCTAGTATGACTCCTTAAATGCCGATAATGATGTATTTATTGATTTTAAAGTTATAATTGTGTTTATGCAAATTTGACAAATTGTTGGTGGAAAACATATTATCAATGCCCCATTTATCCTTTAGTGACTGATGTTGAAAATTTCCTATAATATTATTATAGATTATTGTAGATTCTATACCATTAATCTACTTTCTGTACTGTACTAGTAGCTAATTGAAGCAGGTGTATTGCATCCATCGAAGGAGTTTTCTACACGTCTGAAATCCAATCGCTTGCTGATATCATACTGCCTTTTCTTGATATTATTCAGCAATTATTATCGTAGCGCTTGGTTAGCACACTATTAATACTATTAGAAGGTGACAGTTTTTTTTTGCCGCTCAAGTTTTAAAAAAATTTTATTTAATCCATTAAATGGCACTGCTGGTTCGAAAATGTGGCTAGAGCGATTCTGGAAGGGTCCGTTTTATCTCATATCGGAATGAATAGAAAGGCGTGAAAAAATTCGGAAAACGTTTTGGACTTGAATACATTGTATTCAGAAATTTTTAATGCTTGCCACATTAGGCCCTTGCGTGCTATTTGCTCTTTCATTCGTTAATGGGCAGACAATTTTTGGTTCACTCGTACTAAAATATCTATTTAAACGCTTAAGTATGGCTCGCTAAAATAGTTTTTTCTATTATAAAATCATCTTTGAGAAAAAAAATGCAAAGTTTTATAAACAATTTTTAACTGAAGCAGACAACCAAATAGGGGTTCGTAGAGATAACAATAAGTTCGACCTTCCCAAAATAAAACGCTTGCAGCCCCACGAGTTAGAGATATGAAATTTAGGTCCCTAAATTTGTAATTCATAACGCAATGCCAGAATTAGTTCGGAAAACATATACCAAACTAGAAATTTTTCAAGCAACTACTGCTGGCTTGTAAACAAAAATACAAGTTATCAGCGCCACAAAAAATTATAAGCTCATATGCGAGTACGGAGTTCTGTTTTATTTTTTCAAAATATTGAGCTTGTTATGGTTTTTTAAATAATTTCTGGCGTTGTGGATTATAAAACTAGTTCCTAAATGTGTCAAAATATTGATAGCAACGGTCCTATGTTTTTACTCTTCCCACTTATGATCGTCTGTATTACCCGCATTTTATTATCTCTTTATCGATATGTTTTATTCAATTTTCCATTAAACTCTGAAGTCAGAAGAGAAAACTTTTTACCAAATAAAGTTTTTAACGATAAAGTCAAAGAACTTGCAGTTTTAATTGGCGGCGCGTAGGGTACAAAATATACCTGAGCCGATATAAAAAACTAAAATGGTGTGTTATTTGGAAAAAAATAACGAAGCAATAAAAATATTTGTTTTAATAATGTTCATTTCTGCTATACGTGTTGTAGGAATTAATAGTATACAAAACTATGTATCGTTATTTGTAAAAAGCTAACACGGCTAAAAAACAAAAAAAAAAAAAAACAAAAAAAAAACAGTAACAAACAAATGCAAAATGTGTGCAAAAACTAAAGAATAATAAAGCTTCTGAAAAGATATGAACTCATTTAAAGTTTATTGTGTGCACTGAGAACGACGCTGTTAACGACAAGAGCCGAATGTCTGAGAATGCTAACGCAAACAAACAATAAAAAAAATAATGTTAGTTTATTGCAAAATTAATAAATGTAAAAATAAATGCCAAAATACCATATATAAATAACTAATTAATTATAATATATTAATAGTTTTTTTTTATATCTAAATATATTTTCTAATTATTTTCGTGGTCTTTGACATGACTGCAAGCAATTCGGAAATACAAATGCAACAGCTATTTAAAATATTTTTAATATAATTATCCAAAATATAAAAATAATACATAATGCATTGAATGCAAGACTATGTGAATGTTTTGATGGAATGTTTATGTTTTTCTACTTATTCAGTATTCCAATAATATAAGACTGTTTTTGCTCTTAATTAAACGGAACTTGTTTTTGTTGTAGTACATATTATACTACAAAATACTTATTCATACTACATATTTTGAACAAAACAATATTCTTGTTGATATTATTATATTTATTATGACTTTATGAATGTTCACAGGTATTTTTGTTTACGTTTTTTCTTTTTTCTTTTTTTTTTTCAAACAAACATGGGCATGGTCAAATAAAAGTTCTCCATAAAATGTTCACATGATTGTGTTTGCATGTGCTCGAATGTGTTTGCTGGAGTTACGGGCGTATGAGTAATATTTATATATATATATATTATTTGAGGAGTACTTAAGTACTCTAATATGAGTGGAGTGGAGTAGCTGGCGTATGAGTAATGTAAAATGATGAGAGCATGAGTAAAGGTACGTTCAGATTAGCAATTAATAGCCGTCAAACAACATGACCACTACTCTGTTATTGACATTTGTTTTGGAACACCACATGGATAGAAACAATTAAAAATGCATACATGTGGATGCATTAACAAACATCAACGAAAAGACTATACTCACAGGAGTATAATTTACCAAAACTCAAAAACAAAATTCGCAACGAACAATTATTTGATCTTACAAAAGCTTTGCCATAGCAAGCACAATCTTCCTCTAAATTTTGCTTTCGGTTTGAGCAAACAAAACAATGAAATATGTAGTTCTGATATTTTACATTTTTACGTTTTATTTCTAATTTTTTCTTTTTGTTGCTGCTTGTTCACATGGATGTATCTACCTCAAACAACGGTAACCAAACAAGTAGCGGCTCCATGTTTTTCTGAACAAATACGGTCAAACCAGAGCGTAAGTGTGAACGTACGCTAAGCAGTGGACTGGGGTTTAAAGTAGATACATTATCCGGCAAATTTGAAGTAAAAAATTTATTTTCTCCTACTTTTCGTTCAATTCAAAAACGAGATTTATATTGGCTGCACGAGCCAATTGAAGCTTATTATTTTAGGTTTAAATACACTTTATCAATTGTATTTTGTAGATTAAAAAAATGTTAATAGACAGATAGTTTTGAAATTTACTCTATTCTATTTTAGTAAAGCCTAAAACATTTGTTGAGAATTTTTCGAGTCTACTGACGAGTTGAGTAGCCCCAATGAAATGTCGGCGGTATATAGATAGTTCAAAAGGACAAAAGATAACAAGAAAGGTAGTTTTGTTTGATTTTTGCAGTTTTAATGTACCATCCTACAAAGTTAATATATTTTTTGAAGGCAAATTAAAATACGAACTCCCCGGCAATGATGCAATTATTCTGGAGAAATCCGATGAGGAAATCTTTGCATTTGAATTACCTAATGTTCGTAATCCTCACCATTATCTGTAAAGAGTTTCTTATAAATAACAATTGTTGGAAATATTCCAGAAGTAGCAATTCGCTCACCCTGCATTTTAAATTATACATATTGATACGATTGTTTATTTTTATGTATACTAAAATTTTTATATCATAAAAATTTTTTAGTATTCTAATTTCTCGAGCTTTAGGTCACTTGTTTCTTACAAAATATTTATTAAATTCAATATTTCGATATCTCCATGGATATCTTCTTCAGGAATGTATGTAGAAGATATCCATGGAGATATCGAAATATTGAATTTAATAAATATTTTGTAAGAAACAAGTGACCTAAAGCTCGAGAAATTAGAATACTAAACAACAAAGGTCGAAAAATCAGCATCAAGAACATAAAAATTTTTTCATATTTGAATTCATTCTTACATTGATACTTCATAATAAAAGAACGTTATTTTGAATATAAAGCGGTTGGGTTTTTTTGCACATTCAATAAAAATTTAAAACAATCTAAAAGAACAAATTGTTACGTAAAAATATGACCAAAGTAGTCCCGAAACAACAAATGTACTTGCCCAAGACTTTCTGCAAGCAATATTCGTTATTGATCCAAAGATAGTATATAGAGTTTGAAACTATAGTATTTTGATTTTGAGTGAGCCAGAAAAACTTTCTACAACCCTGTATAAGCCCAAAGTCAAAATATTTATAATAATATGAGTTTTAACAAAAACAAAGTTTTGCTGTTATTAATTTTTAAACCTGAAACTATTTAAATAATTGGCAACACTCTTTCATTTTACTATCATTAAGTGAAAATAGTAAAGTAGCATTGCTCATGTTGTAATATTCGTAATATGGGTTGTGTAATCGGTAAAGGACCGCTATGTTGAAAAAGTATGCTGCTGCAGCTCCGCTCAGCTTGCATCTTGAGTTAAAGATGTTAAATTGTTTGCTTTTATCTTCATTGTAGTACATAGAAACATGATCGCCAATACAAAAAAGAAACATTTAATTGCAACTTAAAAAAGATAAAAAAAAATTGGAATCAACTAACATTTGGCGGCAAACAAAAATACACGCAAACATCTAATATTTACGTCATGGACTTTTTATATTGCTATCACCATTCTGTTCAAAAAAAAGAAAAGAAAATAACAATAAATATAATTCGTTTAAGAATATTATTGTCATAAAATTATAAAATTAAGTAATTCATCATTTAATTTATTATCACTGGCTTCCATTGAATATTATTAAAAATATGAGGCTGGCTTATGTTGTACTAATTTTAAATACATATATATATTATTACAAAATTGGCGGAAATAAAATGGAAATAAGCCCCAAAGCTTGATAAAAGTCGCATTTTCATAATTTTGAATGAATGAGATTCAAAATCAAGAAAAGAAAAAAACAAGCATTGCACCATAATGCAGATGATACTTGTTGCTGGAGGGTAAGTTTGTTTGTGTGTGTGTGTGTGGTTTTGTGCGTTTTTATTATTTTTCGTTTCTTTTTTTTTAATTTCTGTTTAAATTGTTATCGTTCTCACTAAACTATTTTTAAACGTTTTGTTTGTATTTTCCTTTTTAGGTTAAATACAAAAGTTTTAATAGATTTCATTTGAACGTTGAATGTTAGAGAATGGAAGTGTTACATTGGGTGAATATAGAGTTTGACATTTCGCAAGAAGCCACATCCCAATTCATAGTTATTTTTAATTTGTAAGAGGAAAACAATGTGGGCCCTACAAATACTAAATTTGTGTAACGTTTTGCTTAGAAATAAGAAATCTTAATTGTTTTTGTATTATTTAGCTAAAACAAATGTATGAAAAACACAAGCGAGCTCACTTAGAAAAATAGTTCGAACATATTCAAATAAGAGCCTCAGGGTAACGTAGCCGTTTGAATTAAAGCAACTTTCGTCAAAGTAAGTATTCTGTATAACTACGTAATATGTTGAAATTCGGCGAAATGGAGAAATATTTGAAAAATTTTAGCCAGCAAGCTGTCTCATTTCAAAATGCAACAAAAAAAAAACGTTTTCTTTTCCGAATATCTTTAGTTGATGGGAGGGCTACTGCACCCATGTCTTTCGGCCTAGACTTAAGTCAGTTTAGACTTGTTGCGCTCCGTAGACTTAACCATAATAGTTTTGACTCATGTTTCTATAGGAATTTGGAATCCGATAAAATGTCGCTCCCCGGGAGCAGGGACCATATTTTTACTTCCGTTTTTTTTTTTTCGTCAACAAGTTGTAAACACTGTCGATGATATAAAAACTTTACTTTAAACAATCATAAAGCTCTGTTTTTATTTTATTTTGCGAATAGCCTTTTATATGGAGATGTTAAATATTGCGCTTTCCGACAATAATTTGTTCTGTAATGAGCAATGCAACTTGAAAATAAGTACGCTGTTTCTTTCTACTTTACATGTATCACAACCGAAATAAGTTTGCTCTTATATTGTGGGATTGTGATTAAATTTTTCTTTGGGAGCATTTCAAATATTTTCCTTTTAATTTCCTAAGCGACAGGGATCGAAACTTCGTGGATATTTCAACTGTATCACATGAAACACCATGTGATACTGTGTTTGATCTCTCAAAAACCTAAGCCTAAAAGTAAAAGCATATGTATCGAATTGAAAGAAAGCGTTTTGGTGACTAAAAGCTTCGATCTTAAGTGGTGCTAAGCAAGATCCAACTGATCTCTACTTGTCCTAACGTTTGCACAATTATCTTTTACAGCTAACGGCCACTCGATAGCACTTTCTTAAAGTTAATCAAAAAAATGGGCTCTAAACTATTGCCACAATAACTTTTGTAAAGCAAAAGACGATATTAATGACGCATTGCAGAATACTAGCTAGCGGTTTTTCCTTTTTTCCTTTAAGCCTCTCAATCCCAAAGACTTTAGTTTCAGAGCAGCCAAGGCTTTGTATTATATATATTTTTATGTTTTGTATCATTATTAAAGTAGCGAAACTCAGCAACGGTAGAATATATGTCATTAAAATTTCAAAAAATAAATTAATATGAGACAAGCAATTCATAAACTTCGTGTAATCTAAATTTCACCCATTTACAGCTTAGCTGATATGATTTTTTTTTAGAACAGAACTCAATTTGTTTTATTGATCAGCTGGCCAGCTATCAAGTCCATACTTTTTAATTGTAAAATAAGTATTTTGAAGATTTCTACCACCATACTCATTTATATTGTAGACTTATTCTGGTTAAGAACTAATAAAACATAGAATGTTATTCGTTTTCAAAAGTTTGCTTATCAAAAACTGTGAACGTGAGTTTTTAACATACATTTTTAATAATACAGTTTGATCTGTTTGTTTTTTTTTCATCTTATGCACTCTATATTACTCTGATTTTATTTTTTGTTAAACTTTTTGTTTATTTTGTTTTTTCTCCTTCCCCCACCGAAACTTTTGCACCCACTGGAGCTAGAAAATCAATCTTAACAACTATTTAAATTAAGCACTAAATAATATATCGCATAAATAGATACTTTTATATGAATGCAAAGTAGAAAAATGTTATAAGAAAGCTCGCCCGATTGCTTTTTGTTTAAAGAATCCTAGATAAATATTATTTATTTCTTCATTTGTATGTTTAGATTTTGATTTAAATTTGTAGACTGTTTGGCTATTTAATATTACTAACTATACCTAACTAGGACCAAAATACTAATCAACTTTTTTCTATATTTTTTTCTTTTCGTTTTTCTTCTAGGTACGTATAAAACAAAATCATGTTTCTTATACTTATGTATTTAAACTGCCAACAGGTAAATGTTTTTTAATCCAACATAAACTTATTATACAAAAATTATATTTTCTTAGTTTTTATATCTTAGACAACTAATTATTCCTCAAATAGTTTCATTAGCTATTTGCCTAGAGAGCCTCTGTTTTGGAATAAGTAAAGTTTTCTACGGCAAACATCAAATACGGCAAGCAGCCAATGTAACGCCGATTTTTCAAAAAAGGCATATAAATTTTGTGTCAGGTATTTGAGTTGAAAACAAGAACAAATTTTCGTATTCTGGTATTGCTTTGAAAATAAGTTCAAGAAAGAACATTTGTATGCGTTATGGAGGAAAAGTCGGCATTTACACAAAGAGTAACTACGTGTTCCTTTCTCACTGACAAACGATGCATTTTGTAGGGAAAATTAAAACATTTTTAGATTTATTGGTGAAATGCTTCATCGATGCATTGTTCCGGATACGCATCAATAATCGAATGATTGAAACCTAACAAAACCAATTTGGTTTTTTTTTTTTTTTTTTTGAGGAACAACGCACTTGATTGCTTTCGAATTTCTGAATAGTTAAGCTGATGCCTATTTTCAGCCTTTCCATCAGAGACTGAGTGCCGAAAAGTTTTGGATTACCCATAAAGTCACTCTCAACGCTCTGTAACAATAATCCTTGGCTCGTTGCAGTAGATTCATGGGTTCTTAAAGTACTGTGTTATAACACAGTGCTTTAAAAGAAAAGTCTTCGAAAAAATCAACCAGGTAACGAGACCAAAATCTGGGTTAAGTGCCAACACCGACCATCTGCATTCTAGTGCTCATACTGCAAAAAACGCGAAACAGAACGTGCTGATCATTCAGCTAATGATATTAGTTGGAACTTTCGATTGCTTCATTTAGAAACAAAAGCAATACAAAAAGAAAAAAACGCACCCAAAAACTGAACCACAAACGCACCACTCAACTCAATGGAACTGATCAACAATTAAACAATCACAACAAGAATTGACGTCGTAATATTTTATCATATGCCCACTTCGCAAAAGGCAACAGCGATCTCTTTAATATTCCACTTTGCAACACCATCACAATGGCTGTGAAGATGCAACAAAATCAGGTTGTCATTGTTAAAATATGCTTATGATTTTCGATAATCCAAACATTTTTTTAAATCGTTTACTGGAATGTTAACAACTCATTCTCACTTGCTGCAATTGGAAAATTTTGTTGAGAGCAGAAATATTTGTATGACTTCCTTGAATGAAACACATGCGAAGAAAGCCGCAGAAGTTATTTCAAAAATTATTTAATGTGTCGCAACGGTCAAGTGGCGTTGGAATGGTTCAGACGTAAGTGGATTTGGAAGTAAATAGAAGCAGCATTGTCAGATGAATCGAAAGTATTTAATGCTTATTTAAGATAATTACACAGCCAAACAAAATCGACTACAGAGCTGTTCATGATGGTTTTGTAAAGATGACTAAAACTCAACTACCAATTTTTTTCTTAAATAAAATACCTGTACACAAATACTACTGTGTTGACAATATACAGTTTTGCTCACACTAAGAGAATTTCGCAATAAATGCTTCGATTTCACAGAATCTAAGTACAGTTCAAAACTCTTTTTTAATTATTTCGTAATAGCTTTTGGGTAACTTGAGTTTTATATGGAAGCATACCCTAAATAACTTTTACAAGGCTCCGCAGCGATTCCCCGTTCAGTATACCTCGACGACTGAACTCTTGCATGGAGCCATATGAGTACTTTTTTTTGTCATATTGGACCAGTACAGTGCTACACATGCATTGCATTTTATGGGAACTAGGAAAATGTTGGGGGAAGGAATACTGGATAAATAGGTAATATTTGTGGCCGTTTGATTAAGCAAAACAAATAATAACGTAATACGCATTTCACTTCTGCAAAGTTGAATGGGTAAGAATTAACTGCTGTTGATTTGCCATTTTGGTATTCAGTGTGCATATCTTCCACACTATCCAATCAAGAACAGCTAACGTAACCTCTTCAATGTTTTGGACTTCAACTATAGAGACGAAAAATAGAGACGACACAATAACAACGACAAGACCTATTACGACTTCGGCAGTCTTATTTACCAAAAATATTTCGTGCTTACGAATTTCCTATTTAACAAATTATTGTGCGATATTTGTCAAATAATCCTTTAAACAAACACGCACTTACTATTGCAGTTTCACCCTTGTAAACGGAACCACAAACACATGTCCATTCTAATTAAACGTTCACAAACAAGCAACTCAGCAACATCATCACATTTTCTCCACTGCGAATAGCTTGATAAACATTTTTTCGTGTTTCACTACCTGCCGAGCTACGGCTCCCAAAGAGGATTGTTAAGTTTCTCACCAGCTTACACTGCAGGATTTTAGGTTTTTGAAATATTAAAGTGTTACAGGTCCATTTTGTTCAGGTTGTAACAATCTATTCTCTGAAAACATAATAGAATCAAAAAAAGTTTTCCACGCTCTTCTGTTGTGTAATCATAATATTGTTTCAATATTCAATATTGTATTAGCTGAAAAAGGAAACAAAAAAAACCATAATCATTTTAGATTAGACAGTCGAAGTTGACCCACACTACATTTGGCATTATCTTGTCAACGTACCCTTAATATTACTAAAAAATAAAGCAGAAAGTAAATATATTAATATTTAATCTCTTAATTTTTTGTACTGTGTGAAATATTTCCCTTATTAAAACACGTCGTCTTTAAGACCACAATATAATTGCTCTTAATGAAAACTATCAGCATCATAACTATGACTTTTATAGCCATCATCATCAACCCATTATTTTCATGTCAGTGCTGTTGACAATGGGTCACGCTTCACGATTAAAGTGAAAAAGGAAAATTTAGTGGCAAAGCAACTTACAAACTTTTGAGCAGCATAATAAAAATATGAAAACTGTCATACTGCAGCAAGAGTTTATAAAAAAAAAGTATTTTGTAACATCATTGATTTCAATGTTAATGGGAAAGGACTACAAACAAGCTTTCCATCTTAAAAAAAAATTTATGTTACTCGAGCCAAACTATATTTACAGAAGGGTTGTGTATTCTTAGCCGCTTAGTGAACTGATTGAAATGACCTGAACTTGTCTGCTTGCCAAGTGTTCAAATTTTGCTCACAGTGACGTATTCACTTTTGTCAGTATTGGAAACAACATGAATTTATGGCCACTTTTAATTGTGTTATTGCGCTTTTTTCGTCATACACAATTTTCTTTATTATGTATACAAATGTATATGCATGTATTTTCTTTCTCCGCAAATAATAACAATATATATCTATCTTTTATTCACCAATTCGTAAGATGTGGCTGGAGTATAAGAAATTTAATATTCAAGATTAAGCTGAACGCATTTGCATTGCAAGTCAACCTTAATAATGTTTGCATTTTAAAAATAACGTGTATGTTTTTCGACCTAAAATGAATATATAGAAGCTTCAATTTCCATAGAGCTTTTTCTTACATTCGAGCTTTACGTGGAGTTCAGATAATAACGGAGTAATTGAATTTCCCAGGAATTAAAGCTGATGGTTTCAATACCATACGATTATTTAACATTATCAAAATTATTCAGCGACATCTTTGTCGCTGTTCAAAAGTTAAAACTGGGATGGCATTTAAGACTAAAATAATAAATCATATTCACATGGCATTTGCTACTAAACGCCTGTCGTTGAGTGCAATCCCTGTTCTTTCATACAATTCATTTAATTCAAACTCCAGATTTGTGGAGCATGCTTTTAGGGGAGTATGAAATAAGCAATGAGAAAGGGATTAAAGTTTTGTTTGCAGTTTTTCATTTTTGTTTTATTTGTATTGTTATTCTAAAATGAGAAATAAGAAATTACATTTCGGCATAATAGATGCTGTTACACGGGGAATAATTAATGTATATCATTGATAAAAAACAAAAATATTGTTCAAAATCGCAGATTCATGTTTGAAGCTCAACATAGACTTTGTAAATAAATTTTTTGATTGAAGATACCTATGTAACTATACTTGTAGAATGTTTGAATTGTAAATGATTAAATATGTATCTATGTTTTATGTACTATTTACATTTATAAACTGAGTTAAGACAAGTAAGAGTACTGTATTCGGCTGGGCTGCATCTTAAATACCCTTCACAGTACCCTTCGTTTGAATGTACATAAATAAATCAAAAGTTTTTGTGTTTTGTACATATATTTGATTATTGCAACAACTTTCTGGCACCAAAGACTATTTTAAAAATATATTATCGTCTGTTTTTTGGCACCAAAATTGTTTAAGTTTACGTACAGTTCCAACTTCTTGGGAAAATTATTTGCCTTAAAATAAGCTTGTTTAATTATAACGTCAATTTATTTTATTTCTGCGTCTACTTTCTGCTACCAAAAGCTACGACAGCTCTCGT
Source organism: Sturmia bella (assembly GCA_963662145.1). Classification (NCBI taxonomy): domain Eukaryota; kingdom Metazoa; phylum Arthropoda; class Insecta; order Diptera; family Tachinidae; genus Sturmia; species Sturmia bella. The sequence continues at coordinate 79,439,059 of OY759170.1, read as the reverse complement.
TCAATCCCGACATATTTAGCAAACGGGTCTCGCTATATCTGGACAATATATAGACAGATGCTATAAGTTTTTCTTTTCTGTCTTTGAATACGCTTATTTAATTATAACGTCAACTTTTCAGCTCAATAATCGGTTTCAGCTCGACCTTAGGCCCAATTTTTGTGAAAAATCGGTTTTTGTTTTATATCCTGGCTAAAAATGGACCGATGTCAGAAATTTTAAGATTTTTCCATTAAATAGGCTTATGTTATTGGAACATCATTTTCGTGATGCCAAGACTTATTTCAGTTCGCTAACAGACCCAACTTCTTAAGAAACCCGTTTTTGCTGTACCTTAGATATACATGATCAACACTCATCCAGAATAAACAGCAAATGGTTATAGGGTCAGAAATTAAATTGTGGATATTACAAATCTTATGTATGTATATGTACCCTTAACACTGTTTTGGAGGGTCTGAAATAGTAAACTATTCACAGTTGATGTCTGCAAACATGTAGGTATGTGCTGTTATCAACTAAAAACCTTTCTGTGTGCAACGAGCTTTTGGAGACAACTCTTAGGGAGTTAACACTGCATGCAACATCATCAGTTCATAATATAAGCCCTATATTGCAACGTGAATATGAGTCGACAGCAAACATGAATAAATTCTGCAACATATTTTGGATCTTTAACAGTCATTGCTCGTACTTTCAAACGTCATCATTCAAGCCATGAAAAATGAATATACACATATAATCGCACTTTATTTCGTCTTTTAAAAATAAAAGTGACTAGGAAACCGCTTTCAAACTGGCAACATCGTCGAAATCTCTTATAAAGTATAAAGCTTTATTTGAGCTTAATATTCGACAATACCTGCAATAACAGTAAGTCGTACTTTACAGTTCTCCTAAAGCATTAGGCGAATCTGTTATGTACATGTACAGGAGTGCATCCTGTTAATCGATTTCATCTCACGTTTTGCATTTAATAATGCTTTTGCATGGCGACCTTATTATGGCTAAATTTATCTTTTTACGCATTGTACTCGTAATACGCAGTCTGTTTGTACAAATCAGCTAGGCGCTAGCAGAATCTTCATTGAATACATAAAACAATGAGAATGTTTATCTTTTGCGGGTTTTCGTTCAAAGCGATTTCCTGGGCCCATACAATTGCACGACAATTTTTCTTTCCGTCCAAGTGCATGTCTTACATAACATAATTAAGACAAATAATATAGTATAACATTTTTTGTTTACTCCAATTGCTTAAGACAAGTTATTTTTTCTTATTTTGGTGAGTACGTTTGTTATTAAATCACTAAAAACTATTGGCTCCTTTGAAAATTTGGACAGTTTTTTTGTTTTGTATATTTGATGGTTTATCAAAATACTCGTATTAGTTCTGTTTTTTAGATTCATGAACCATTGCGAAAGATTATGAATGTGTGGATGAAAAGTTCTTTACTGAATACTTTATCCAATGCATTGAATTTTTTTAATAACTAATAATTTTCTCACTTTTCAACTATTAGACATGAATGACTTAAAATCAACACTAAGAAATGTTTGCTTTTAAGAACCACCTTTTTTCATATGATAAAATATACATGTGAGCTCTACTCTAAAAATTTCATTAAATTTAGCTGGAGCACTTGTCGGTCGGACCTTTAAGACGTTTTTCTTCTAATTAAGCGAAATTGCATAAGTTCTGTGTCTTATTTCCAAATTGGGTCATTAACCCAGGTCCTGTTTACTTTACTTCATGTTGAGAATTGCAGTACACACATATGTATGTACATACACTTCGTTGACTGGGCCAACATTAACTATTCACGCTTGTTCGTGCTTCGTAAAATCATCTGTTAAACCTTTTTAACAGTAGTATCAAACGTTTGTGCTTTTAATGCTTTTTGGAGAATGCTCCCTGTTATCTGTTATGTGAGAAGGCCTTATTTATGTTTCTCTCTTGCAGTGCGAAAAAAAAGAAATATGCATGCACGATATTTTTACCTAAATTCCTTTTTATCTCTGTACTCCTCTTGTTGCTGTTGTTGTTGCTTCTTTCTTCCTATCTCTATACTTATTTATATCCGTTTAACCACACTGCTGTGCGCCGTGCGATGGCATGCTGAAAACAATTTTAATACAAAACATACACTCACAGAAACGTTCGTAAAAAAGGATGAAAGGGAAAAAGCGTAAACGAATCGTTGTGTGTGTGTGTGTGTGTGTGGGTATGTATGTGCGCGGGTACGTGTGTGAGGAGTGAAAAGTGACTGCAGTTTGGTTAAGCGGTGCGAGCGCAATATTGTGTAGTTCAGTAGCAAAACACACTTCATACGTTCGGCTTTCAATAAATAATAAAATCTCTGTTATTAATTGATTTCAAGAGAGTTAATTAAACATTTATAAGTAGAAAAATCTTAGTGAACTATTTTTAAGCGCAAAAAATATGCATACACAGAATAAGTCTAAAATTTAATAAAATTGTGTTAAGAATCCTCGCAGTGTCTTAGAAAGTAATTCGAAACTTTGCCCTTATTATTGCATAAAACTCGTCTGTGTTGTTATCAAATCCCTCTTAAAATAATTCACTATTAACGAGCTTCAAGGAAAACTAAAAAATATTCATTCAAACAAACGGAAGTAAAACCAAAAACAAATTTTAATTAATAAACCACGAGAATATGTGACTTTTTTGGTCAACGTTCGTTGGCACAAGCTGACATGATTTTATTTAGAAGCAAATACTTTTCAATTGTAATTGCTGGTACATATTATTCAATGTTCGCTTTACTAAATACCATTAGTTGTGTAGAAAAATAAAGAATGTATATAACTATTTCAAAATATACACAAAAGTGGGCGAATTAACAACATAAAAGCAGAAGATAGATGGCACAGCCAGGATTTACCTGTGAACTGAATTCATTGGAATATATTATAGTGTCACACATATACACACACACACACACACAAGCTCCAAAAAAAAACAAGTTACTATTTTGTTGCTGGCATAGTTCGCTCTGAACGTTTTTTAGGTGAAGAACGATGAGGGGAATATTTTGAAACAAATGTTTTGATTAAGTTCAGTAAAGCAGACTAAACGTTTCAAATTCGTGAAAAGTGAATGTTTGTTATTGCAAAAGTTTAAAAAAAAGGGAAAAATTACATTAAATAGTAGTTTTTAGAAACGTTTTCTACATATTGTTTTAAAGATAAAGTTATTAGAAGGTCAATGAGACATATTTGATATTTTCCACGTTGATATTCTGCATGAGCATGACTTTGTAAACAGATTATCTGATTCGCAGCCAAAGAAGCTCTACTTCACTTTACCGCCCTGTCTTCTGCGGAGTTTGTTATTGCTGTTGAAACGCTGCTGGATATTCGCCGTTGCTGGCATGCCGGAATTTGCTCCGGATAGGGCCATTGCTTAAAACGTACATTTTAATTGGGCTTTCATGGCGTTTAAGGTGAAGTCCGAAACTTTTCACAAGTTCCCACTTTCTTAAGAATCTATATATTATATTTATAGATAGAGGTAGCTTAAAAGCATTAAAGTCTTAGACAGTACATCCATAGAACACATAAGCCTTTTCTAAATGAATCTGACAACAAAAGTCGCTTTTATAACTTGCACTAAAATAATCAGCCAGTGTGTTGCTGCTTCGAGTTTATTTTAGAGTGGTATTTGGCACATTACGCTTCTCTGGAGTTCTACATTACTTCCCTTGGGCTTACTTCCTTCAAACGGGTTTCAAAAAAGTGAAAAATTGGAATTATTAAAAGAATTTAGTTACGGGTATTCAAGCCATATGACTGATTTTTCATTTATTAATTTCATGTCAGAAGATTGGCTTTCAAATGGAATCAGTAAATTTAGATTAAATAAACCAAAATATTCCTGGTTTTTTCTAAATTATTTTGTAGTCGGTTAGCCATAAAAAATCTTGTTTTCAAAAAGTAATAGATATAATGTTACATAATGTATTCGCATCCTCAAATAGTTAAAAGATACATAATACTTTTGAAAAGCCCCTCGTATTGTTTGTTCACTGAAAATTCATTACTTTGTATATGGAGTGATCAACGCTTTTAAAACAGGAATACATTATTTTAAGTCCCGACTCAAATCGGAAAATCAAGGCGATTTTTAATTTTTCTTGCCAATACCGCTCGCCTCATCAGCGGCATACAGACGACTGGAAAGGGCAGGCGGCAATTAAAAAGATCGATTTCGACCTAAAAAAGTAAATTTTACTCGGCTCCTACAGCAAATATTAAATTCATTTTTGAGTATTCAAAAACACTGAGAATTTAAAAGAAAAATGGCCCAACATAAACAATTAGAAAAGAAAGGCGACGAACCAGACCAATGCTCCTATGAAGAAATAAAATAATATTTGCCTGAAGCGCGCACTAAAAAATTATTGTATGGAAATCCGGTTTTAATGCGCACTTCAAGCAGTCATTATTTCTTTGCATAAGAACATTAATTTTCCAACATGATTTGGAATCGTCGATTGCCTTCAGTAGAAAATAAGATATGATATGCTGAAAAGTTTGTAACTTTCACAACAGCTGTTGTATTATTTTCAGTAAAAATATAAATTTCTTCTGTTCGTGTACGAGGGCTCAACAATTTGGATTACTTTAATTGGTTTCCAAACGGAGCTCAAATATACATACATAATTATCCATTCCCGGAATTTGCCCAGGTGTGCTGTTTTTTTTTTTTCACTTTGTAATACACAGAGTTTTGAGTAAACAAAAACTTCACCGCATGTAAATAATATATGTATATGCATTTCTGACTCAACACTTCCACCACTGGAATCGAAAATTGCATGCAATAGATAATGTGTTCCACGAATTATTATGTCTAAGCATTTCATTAATAGAAGAAAATCTTCGGTATATTAGACATTTGGACACATTTGGACATACAGGCATCAAAAAGAGAGTGGACGTGGACTTTGCATAAGCGAAACTTTTTTTTATAAATATTTAAACAGCAATCTATTTGCAGAGAGATTGTGGCATCTCCCAATGTTTTTCAATTTCTACCCTGATCCACCAGACATTCATCATCATCATCTGCCGAATAGTCGATAAATAAGTATGTCGTAACCGGAATCAATTGAATGGGAGTCGAAGGACTCCCATAAGACCAAACTCGTTCAGCAAACTTTTCCGTTTTTCATAACATGGACCCTTATTACTTCCCGAATGCCGCATGCGTTGAATTTTCGTATGATTTTTCATGTTTCACCCCCATCGCTGCGTTTTACTGTACATACACGTTTCGGGTTTATCTATCCAAAATGTCTTAAATAAGTTTATAAAAAAGTTAACAAAGGCCCCAGGTATTTAATACCAATAAGCAAAGCTGTTGAGAACAATTTTTCATTGCCTCATATTAGACAAGCATTCAAAAGAAATTGCAAATAAAGTTCAAATGGAACCTTTAAAACACCAGAAATCGAAATTAACCAAAACGGACTTAGAAATTTAACGACATCCCAGAACGAAATCGGTTTCTTCATAAGGGCAGCGATTAAAAATATGTTAGCTACAGAAAAACATATTCATTGTTTTATCATATGCATTTAGCCGGCAACAACACCAACACCAGCAACAAAAAGAAGGACAACCAACACCCATTCTCTCACACACATGTTTCGCACCGTTAGTTTGTATTTGAAAAGGTTTGGAAAAGCATTATTTGGAATAAAAATAACAACAACGTTCTTTATCTTGGCAACTAAAACAACAGAAATCGAGCGGTGACTCTTAGTTGGGTGCCTTCTTGTAACTAAAACAAAAGCAATTGTTTTTAGGATGAACGAAAACAGCAGCAGCAATAACTGAAGAGGAAAAACAAAATTCTTGTTGTGTGTTTATATAATAAGTTCTTATTTAACATCAACACACATGAACATGAACACTCAGTTGCATGTCTTTCTCAAAGAATTTTGTGTTCTATGTTCTCCCTCTTCACGCTGATAAAAACTATTTGCGTTTTCCTTACTAAACCCATTTGCACTCACGTTGACTTTTTTTATCTTGGGGGTATGTGTGGAGACGTGAGTGAAGCTCTTCTAATCACCGGGAATCACCGTTATGTACTGCAACCATCTATTCATTTATTTCGAAACGTTTAGTTAAGAAAAAGTAATGCGGTTCTCTGTTATTGCTTCTAGAAAACCTTCCTGATTTACTTGCGTTTGAAGAGAAAACATTTTTGAAAATGTTTTTCTTTTTCGCACTTAAAACTTAAAACACTAGTGGCATACAAGTGAACTCCAGACCAATCCTGCAATGACTTAGAATAAGTGCAAAACTTCCCATTCTCTCTCAACTTAAATAAGAATTTTTTGTTTGTTTGTTTTTTTTTTTTTTTTTTTTTGTTGCAATACCTGAGCTCTGTGCAATGAAAAAGAGCAGTTCTGCACAAAAATAAAATGTGCCAAAAAAGAATATCCAGCACTTAACGGACCAGCACTTGAAACTACCTTCAAAAATTTACCTTTTTTCAAAAAGTACCTTTGAAAATGTAGCTCCTCACGAAAATGCCTCAAAAAGTTTCTTTCAAAAAAAGTCTCTTCGAGAAGTATCTTCATAAAAGCAGTAAATTTTGAAAAACAAAAATCCTTTTAAAGTACACCCCTGGTAAATTCCCTTAAAAAAGCAACTTTGAAAATGTTTCTTTAAGAAAGTAGTTTCTTTAAAAAAGTGAAACTACTATTTAAAAATTAAAAAAAGCTTTAAAGAAAGTACCTTTTAATAAAAATACTCTTAAAATAGTATCTTCTAGAATAGTTCCTTTTAAAAAGTACCTCTTAAAAACTTATCATTCAAGAAGTTACTTTTAAAAAACTTCCATGTTTAAAAAGTAACTTTTAAAAAGCTCCTTTTAAAAAATACCTTCTGAAAAATTTCCACGTAAAAGAGTATCTTTTATAGAAGCAACTTTTAAAACCATACTTTTAGAGAAGAGCCTTCGACAAAACGACTTTTGGTCGCTTTCTTAAAAGCTATGACAAGAGAGTGCCATTAGAAAAGGTACTTTTAAATTAGTAACTTCTAGAAAGGTACCTTTTAGAAAGTGTTTTTTTTTTTAGAAATAACTTAAAATAATTTTTTTTTTAAAGGACCATTCCAAAAAGCTCACTTTGTGTAAAGGAGGGAATAATAAAATAAATAAAACACAATAATTAATTAATAAACAAGTATAGATCGCCAAGATCAGTTTATTTAAAGTATTACCTTAACAAGTGAAGTAGTTGCAAAATGGTGAAAACAATGCCTAATTGAACCGTTACCTTCACTCGCTAGAATCACAGAATTACTCCGAAAATACAAAGATGTAAGAAAAGGAGTATCTCTCAGATTCTAGTAGAGCCAATCTGTACTTACCGCTTTCGCTCGGTTAAAGTATGAATGAATGGATCGAATATTCTTTTGTGAGTGTAGTGATTTTTTATTGAGATATAAAACAAGCCATTATGATGACCGCAGTCAAGTACAAACTGTATTCACTCAGAATTTCAGCGTGAATAGTTTTTATATTGTCTGCCTACTTCAATTTGCAATTTGCAATCACAGAGGAGCAGCTCTGCTATATGAGCTAAAGAATTAGAACCGTGCACAGCAATTCCATATCAAAACGCATTTATTTCAATGTTTATGTAAAAATAATGAGAAACTGTTTTAAATGAATTTGAATTCAACACACGCTCTAACCCATATTTGAATATTACGATGTCTTGAAAGATTTCAGCGAGAACTTGCAAAATGCACTCGTGTCGTTGAAGAGCCGTGGAAGAGAAGACAACAGTTTGCACGTGTAACTATACACTAAAATTTCACTTTATTAACGATGATGTTTTGCCACCAGTCTTTCTTTTTAATTTTTTCTTGCGGTGCTCGAAAGCATTTCCATAAGTACATACATACTTGAGAAATTATCATACGGTCACATATAATTTATTTTTACTTTTGTTTTCGTTTACATATCTGAACAATATTTCCTTTTCACTCCTTGCCATGAGCTGTTGTCAATTCCTTTTTAGTATAATTTTCATTTTCCGAAAGCGTCTCTAGTAATCAAAGCGAATATAATAAAGACAGCATGTAAAACGAGTGCAAATTATTATGGTGAAAGTTTTGCTGTGTGAAGGGGAGCCTTAACAAAATTATATTTCGACTTGAGCCAAGACAACTCGAGTTGCGATTAGACGAAATTATTGTATTTTTTTATTTGAATATGTTTTATGTTCTCATATCACATCAACATTCATTTGGTAACAAAAAGGCCCATAAGTATATTATTATCTACGTAAGCGAGGCCCATGGAAATGTTGCTTTTATTACACATTAGGCAAAAGAGCTGGACAAATTTACAATACACTAGAGTTAGAGCAATTTTTGAACATTGTTCTGGCGCCTGGCACCTGCATTATAACACCTGCAATACAATCGATAGAATAGAATAGAATGAATATCGCAACCATTAAACTACTAACAATACAGAGTAGGAGGAAAATGTTGAGCGCTTTTGCTGAGCCATCTAACATTGTGCGTCATTTGTAGCCTATTGCGCTGCAGTACTGCCGTCAAAACTATGCCAATGCAAATTCCTTCCGTAGAATCCGCTATGAATTTCATCAATTGAAATTGGAAAATATTATTGACATTTCATTTCACATTTCAGTAATTAGTTACTATTATGATTAAATCCACGGAGCGAGCGCACAACAAGTCAACACAGGTTCAAGTGTATTTCGTCTATTATGACATAAAGAAGTTCACAGCGGCCGCATGTGAACTTCTTTTAAATTGCTTTTTCATTTTATTTTTGCCAATCTGTTACTCGTTTATTTTGCATATCAATCCTTTTGGCTTAATTTTGTTTCATCAAAAAGTTTTTTTTAGCAAAATTTCAACAGTATAACTAATTAGTATAGTCCCCGTGCCTCTTTTCATGAAGTGTACAATGATTTTCATGCTAAAATTTAAACAAAGTAAAAATTAAACTGATTTAGCAGATCTTTTGATCCAACATAATGCTGAATTAAATTTCTATTGCTATTCTTTTCCAGTGCGCTACAAGAATATCGTGAAAGCGTCTATAATTTAACATTAATTTTTTTGACTTTGGAGATATGGTTCAAATTAGTTATGTTCCTTTTTTTCTACTCAAGTTAACGCTTTAGCTCAAGAGCACTTCTTGCCCTTTATATTTGCCAAGTTTAAAATTGAAATAGATGCGTCCTTATTGCAATCAGATGCTGGAAAACATGTGACTCTTGTTCGTTGGCTGCGATTTCATTTCAAACTTTCAATACTAAATGATTTTGCTGGTTTTTGTTGTCTTTTGTGTATGTTTTTCTTTTATATAAGTTTTTTGCGAGGACATAATGCACAAAAAATAGCCACAGACAGCCTGGTGTTTTTAAGAGATGCCTCTCTGCTTCGTGCCGTTATCATATTGATCTAAATGAAGTCATCGATTCAAATGCAAGGATAACTAAAAAGCACCCTAAAATTTTGTTGCACGTGATTCCTTTTTATAAATTGTATCCGGATAATAGATAAAATGTGAATATAAAATTACTAAATATTTTAGCTACAAAAAAAGATTAAATAAAATTGTTTTATTGTGAACTAACGCCAAAAAAAAAGCAAAACAAACTTAAGAGCATTTAATTTGTAATTTTTTTTTTTTTGCTTCTCTTCTCATTCTTAAGCAATTCTCGGTCTACACAGATGCACATTAAGTTTTCCGTAAAAGTTGTTACTGTAAAGTTCAAGAAAATAAAAATAATAAAAGTAAGTGCTGTTAACAAACATTCATGTTTGTTTCAAAGAAGTATTTCAAAGCAAAAACTAACTTTTAACCACGAAATTCTGGTCATTTCGGTGACTTCAAATCGGTTATAAATATTCAAAAAAACATTTTCTAATTCAAAAAGTTTGTCATCACCATGACTTCTAAATCATGGCATGAAAGTATGTCGTTTAAAATGAAATGAAATCTTCAAAAAAATATGGAACTACTGAAATAATCGAAGGCAGTAAGTGCTGCATCTACTTAACTTGTTTATTTTTGAAACAAAAAACAAAGTAACACTCACTTGTGAGTAATTACGTGCAGAGTCTTGAAATATACTTTGGTATAATTCACGCATTTGAACTAAGAGACATTTTCTTAATTTTTCTCAGACAAACGCATAGCGTCCAATGTGATGCTAATGTAGAAATCATGTATTTTTCACCTAAAGAGAACGGGTTCGCGAACGAACCGGCATTTTGTCATAAAATATTTTGGTGGGCATCAGTATGGCATGATAATGAATGAGAAAAAATATATAAATAAACACACGGCAGCTTAATTATTTCTCTTATTAGTTTGCACCTCAACGAAATTTCAAATTAGAACAACTACGTCCTCTTTACACCCTTCACATCCAGTTCCGATCCAGACTCCATTAGGTATCCATGCATTTGTGGGCTTTTAAAATACTTTTTTCTGAGAAAACCATTCGACTGAGGAACTTTTCTCTTCAACTTATCGTCTGTAAAATTTATTTCTGTATTTGCTGTTTAAAGTTCATTATATGATATTTGAGATATCCCTGAAAACCCGGCTCTGAGGACTAGTGTTTGTTATGTTCATTCTTGAAAATGTTTCGTTTCGTCATCGATTCAGCACATGTTGGTTTTCGCAGGATTATGCTTGGTAAACTAAATCATCTGAGGATATGCTAAGGAGTGGCTTTGATCACAAAAGACTAGTAGTTGAAAGTCAGAAATTAAAAAGTTGAATATTATTCGATATGTGGCAGAATTATAGCAAGAGCCATTGTTTTTGGAATATGCCCTATAAGGGAACTAATATTCTTACAGCCGTATAGTTTGAGCATCAAATCTGTAGTCCATTCGATAATCTAAGCGAATTATTGTATCCAGAAAAAGACAGTTAGTAACATGTTAACACCGCTCAATCCAAAAATCAAATTTTGGAACACTGTTTTGTTTTTTCTTCTCACATCTCTAAATTGAATTATAAATTTCCAGATAAAATTAACATTCATAACTTTGACTGATGTTAATTGTTTCAGTACTGAGATTGCCAAACAAAACATAAAACAGAGTAAAATTGCAATTTAAAAAAAGTATTAATCACGTAAGCAACTGTATTTAAAATAGCATGGGCCAATATAAATACGCCTGAAATCAGTTTCGAGAAAACTTAAGCTTGAAGTGGCAACACTTACCATATTTGGTACTCTGCACACTCCCTAAAAATAAAACCAATACTAATTTCGTAAATATTTACTTGGCAGCATACAAAATATATTTTTTAGTTCATTATTTAAAAATAATTACAAATAAATTGATAAAAAGCCGCCACATGGTTGACAGTTAAAGAAGATAAAAAATAAATACTGTAAAGAAACATCATGTTTCGTACTTGAATTTGTAAATGTGTGCGCTAAATACATACGTATGTATGCACACTTATTAAATGTACTTGGGTGATTCCAAAAACAAACAAAATTTCTCTGGCATGCTTTGATAGGATGGCGCCAATATAATGTATGTCCTTAGACACCTGCACTTCGATACAAATCTTTGTCTGTTTCTTCTGTATTTGAACACTTAAAGTATTAAATTTTATGTCACAAGTGACCCTTTCCTATTCAGCTTTTTATATGCTATTGAAATTACATATTTTAAGACCTACATTTAAAATATCCTTTTTTATAAAAATGTTCCCAGCTATTTTGCCCTGAAAAAGATGTTCGAAGGAGAGCAAAATATCGGCACAAATATACAAAGAAATACAAAAAAGGCATATAGTGAAAGAAAACACTAATATTGAATATAAATATTTCTTTTGCAAAATCTATATGTTTCAGTTTACTTGAATACACAACAGCATTGTTAGAAATACATAATTATTTAATTCAAGCCGTCTTCACCTTATTTGATAAACAAAAAACATACCAATGCAATATACATATGAGCATACAGCCACAGGCATATACATACATACATTTGAATAGCGTAGACATTTTATAAGAATAAAAGTGAAAAGTTACATATTATGGGCAGAAAAACATACACTTTCTATAATCCATGCACGTGTTCGGCACACATTATAATAGTGCGCATACGCACACATTGAAACATGACTGTATTCTCACTCAAACACACGAACACGTACACCCTTTCCAACTCAACACGCAATGCAATCAAAGTGCCAAAAAACTCAGCATTCAACTGTAAAAAAAAAAAGAAAAGAAGCAGTTTTGTTTGTGCATGCAAATTCTAAATCACACTCATGTTTGAAAAAATTCGTTCGTTCACTTACATAAGAAGTCAAAGAGAAAGCAACACACACACACACACACACACACACACACACACACGCAAACGCACACATGAGCAGTCTTTCAAACAGGATATGAAATAAAAAATACAAAAAATGATTATATTATTTTTGTTTGCTTTGCATTAGGCTGTGAGTGAGTGTATGTGTGTGTGCGTGTGTGTGTGTGTGTGCACTTGTCAGTGCGTGTGTATCGTATTTAATGTAATTTCTCTCTCCGTCTTATTTTTTCTATTTTTGTTGCACAATCCTTTTTTAATAACTTCTGCCTGTTAGTTATTTTGTTATTTTTTTGTTTTTTCTTCATATTTTTTTTATTTTCACTTCAATTCTTCTCTTTATGGTTTGTTTTATTTTTCATAAGCCATTCGTACATTTATAAGTGTAGTTTTCTTCCTTTTTTAATTTACTAGTTAAGAGCCAGCCCTTAATACGCAACGTGTTTGAAGCAAAAAATCCAATTGTATAAAGTGAAGTAGATTTCTTTTCATTTTGATATTGAATATCGTTGGTGACTACGTTTACAAAATTAAGGACCAAACGAAATAATAATAAAAACCAAAATATTAAGTAATATCCCAATGAACTGAATAATTGAATTTAAAGTTAAATCGTGATTTTCGAAACTATATTGCGTGAAAAAATTGCAAATATGTTAATAACTAAGTTTCAGCTAAAAAAAAAAAAAAACGAAAACGAAAAAATACCATAAATATGTGCATACTATGTATCGGACGTCCTGTAACTTCCTTTTCGATCGAGTGTTTTGTTATTAGATAAGACAATAGAACAAGCAATTATTAACAGGCTTTAAATAACTCTTTTCCAGATTACTAGACACGCTAAGCGCGAACTGGCACCACCCCATTTTTCTCTAGTTCTAAGTCTATGACTGAAAATTTCATAGCTTGTTTCTTCACCATTTTTATTCGCGAAACAAAACTGACTTTGGTCTCTATGTCTAATTTCTATACGACAAGTCAGTCGAAAAAATTGGCGTTTCGATTCGATTGCATTTTAGCAGTTACTTTTATTTTTTATTTTTGTAAATAAAACTAAGTTTAACAAAATTTCGACTTGGTACTGCCGACAAATGCTATACGTAGCATGTATGTAAAAGTTAATACTACAACTTTATACTTGTGACATCGTAAAACTAACTCATCTAACTATCGAGCGAATTGGTTGCTTTCGCTGAGGTTTTCATTCGAGATTGTGAAACAGGCCAGCATGTAAAAATAGTAAATTCAAAACACGAAGCTTGCTTCTTCCAACATTCTCATTTCCATTTAAATTACAATTCACAAGGTTTTTCATATATCATTGATTTTCAATGTTAAAAACAGTGATGTCCTCTTTTTTATGCAAAGTAATGACACTGTTTTTGGATAACATGATTATTAAAGAATTTTTATCTACACTTGAAAAGCCCCCGTAACGTTCGCTCAGACGATATTTTTATTCAAAATTTTATGTTGTAGAAAGGTATACCAGTGCAATAGTATTTAAGGCACAAAGCATTGCCTAACAACGAAAAATTATCGGAATCTAAAAATCCTAGTAACTTATATGGGACATCGATTTTTTGGAATTCAGCCTTCAGCGTTCCTGCCGCAACTTATGTTCTAATGCGAGACCAATATTAAAACTCAACCTCCCAGTCAGTAGTTTGTGCTTTCTCATATAACCCTAATGACTCGGTTTGGTACAAAAACCTCCATAAACAAGCATCTAAGCAACATTGGTTTAAGTTTCAAAATGCAGTCATGTACAATTCAGAGCAGAATTTAGAGTGATATAGAAAGGTGTTCATCTCCATTATGCCATCTATGGTGGTCAGATGAATAAGTTTAATTATTCCGAAATCTCAAACGAAATATGTAATTGAAAACTTTCGACAAATTCTCTAGCATCTATACCCAAGCAAGAACGGGGAGCGATACATTTTCTTCCACCACAGTCAGTCACAGCGAAACACTAAGACGTAGAGAACTTAAATTGTTCACCTCTAACTCATATTTTGTTCAATCAATTTGCATTAGTTAGTCAAAATGTGGAAAAAGAACCCAAGGTGGAAAAAAATACGGGTCTTCTACATGAGACCAATGATATAATTGGTCTCACGTAGCCACTACAACAACAAATGGCGAAACCAAAAAAAAACCCTAAAAACTAATGGATGGCTCCACAAAAGAAACTGAATATAAGCTGTAACTTTGGACCGTAGGAGATAGAGAAGTGGCATTTGAACAGCACAAAAAACAACAAAAAGTTTAAAAGAGGACGCCTTATAGTCTGAAAATTAGGTGATGAGACACTTGAAATGAGCACTTGATATACTTAATTATAAAAGTAATTATAAAATAATTTAAAGAAGCTAAACTTTGTATAAAAACCTTGAAAGTTTTTCATACTGCTTTCATGAAATTGTAAGCACGAGTGCGCGTTTCATCTGTTACATGAAACCGGTTAAGCCACATGCACGGCAGTGCAGGTCCCTGGCTGTGCGAGTCAGCCTAGTACTGGTCTGAGTTTTATTTGCGACCTCTCAATACTCTAAAATCGCAAGCAATTATGTACGGATACATGATTGATGATCGATCTCCAACAAGCAGAAACGATGCCTGAAGAAAAAAAAAAAAATAGCTCCAATTATAATAAACACATCTTTCTACTGGCTCAATTTCTCTGAATCTTTTTACTTGCTTAATTTTCGTAATTTTTGGTAATTTCTCTTCAACATTGTTCAATTTGCAACAGTCTTTTAAAGTTTCAGTAAGAAAGGATTTTCAGTCTTTGAGCAAAGTTTTTTTTTTTAACCAGAGAACAACAAAGTTTCATTGTTTATAATTGCTGCTTATGTTACAAGCATAAAACACAAACTACTACTGCAATAACCTCTAAAAATGTATTAAATATTTCATAAAGATTAACGATAATATCTGCTGCTTTTCGTTAGCGCTGAAACTGAAAGTAGAAGAACAATTTGTCTAAAGATATTAGAGAGAAATGAAAACGGGTATCAGAGGCCAGAAGACTCAAAGGAAATATTTTCCTTCTTGGCTTAGCGCAAAAAAAAAAAGAAGAACTAAAAACTCAATTAAACTGTCGATAAGAGGAAAATTAGATGGTGCTGAGTAAGCGAAATGTTTTATTGCGTTAAAATAATTATCCACTCATTATATCATCAACAAAATTTTATTTCCTGTTTTATTTGCTTTTCTCGTTTTGCTGTCGTGTTAAAACCTGCCCGTAATTGGCGTGCTGGTATGTTGCAAGAGTATATTCATAAATACAAACACGTCTCTACATAAGTACATGCATGGGCTTCATACGTTTGTTTGCATACAAATGTGTATGTTTGTATGTATGTATACCAGCTCATGTCAACGTTTTAATGTCGGCCCTGTAATGTTAAATGAAGCAGAAAATGAGTGAAATTAACGGCGCTCTAATTTAACAACCAGAAATATATTTAGAAAGGAAGCCCTTTAGTATGTAGTTTCCCGCAATTATTGATTAAATCTTTATATTAAAGCGATACAGCAAAAATAGAAAAACAAACCCAAACTAACGATAATTGTGGTACACACGTTCCAATACGGCAGTCGATCTAATAAGTGTTTAAGTTTTTCTCTTTTATAATTTTCACACAGAAAGCTTGGCGGCACAATAATGAACTGTGTGCAGGCTGAGAAAAGAAGAAAGAAGAAAATACAAGCAAAATGCAGTTTGTACTTGCAAGTAACCCACAAGCTTAGAAGCCTGTAAATTAATCTTTCTCGTGTCAAAAGTGTGGTTAAGAAACCTCAACACGTGCTTTGACTTCTCAGCTGATCTCTTGAACATGCGACTCAAAATATTGTGTTTATATTTGAAACTTGTGCCGGTTAGTATGGAACGCTTTGCTTTAGAGCTTTCTTCATTTAATTTCGCTTAACTGTACACAAATTTATTCCGACTCATTTTTCTATTTGTGAATTTGAGCGTGTGCATATGCTTAGACAGATAAAAAAAAATCAGCTTTCTGATTTTGCCAGAATTTTTAGTGGCCCTTAAGTAGCTGAGGTATTGATTTGTGTGTGTGGGAATGTGTGGCTGTCTTTCTTTATTGAACATTCATTAAATGACTACTGCAGTAAGGATGTGGACTAGAACGCTTTAAATTACTTAATCGGAGAAATGTTATTTCGTTAAGAGAAACATGTGAAACGCTCAAAAACCAAGTCAGCCCTGAGCTATACTATAATGGTGGCTACCAGACATCTGCAACGAGTACAAAATTTTCTGGTATGCATAAACACGCACTCTGATTTTTATGATCTAATTATATTTATACAAATGCAAAAAACACTTGTTTACACATCGGCTCGTTTCAAACAATCAATTCTACGCACTTAATGTTTTATGCCAACATGAATATTACAACCGTGTCGCTAAGGACATGTGTCTTATTTCGTATCAATGCTAACACTAACGTTGTTAGTGAAATAAGTGGTTTATTCACCTGTAAAAGTAATTCTCTACTCGGTGTTCTCTAGTCTTGGCGTTATCAAACTACAAATATTTAAAATAAACTATCTATATATTATTTCACTGTGAACTTCTTTAAAGTTTAAAATAGAACAGTGCCCAGAGTTTATTTCAAGTTTTCATATTTTTCTGCTAACCGCTTATGTGCATATAAGTGGCTCGGTTGTTTTGATTCAACTACGATCAAATCATATGCACCAAACAATTTTGCGAAAAGCAAACTGTGTACAAAAAAGACATTTTGGTTCTATACAAATCAGTTCGAGTAAAATGTTGCCAAAGAACTTACATTTGTTGCGGCATTTTTTTTTTTGTGAGCACAAAATTCATATAATGCTTGTTTGAGTTGTGGCTTAAATTCAACTTTAGGAAAATATGTTAGCTCGATCATACTTGTTGCAGTTGTCTGGTGGCTACACACTATGCAATCTAACAATCATTGTAGATTTGATGGTTTATATTCATGTTAATGATTTCATTGCGACTTGCATTCCAGATTTCATCAAAATTAAAATACTTAAACATTTTGAGATTGCTGTCTGCGTTATGATTTCATGTTTTTATCTGTTTAGTTATTCGAGGAAAAAGTACCGTATTTCTCTTGTCATATTTACGATAATGGAAGAACTACAACTGATATTGCGTTTACGATTTCATTGTCGATTATAGTGTGCGTCAAAACATTGAGTCTGAATGACAAGAGCGTTGCGCTAAATGAAGTGGATAGTGTGAAACAGCCATTAAAAATAATTAGAAGGAATTAAAGTAGAAAGTAGAAAAAAATTGGATTTTTAAACTCTGCAGAGGACATCTAAATCAATTTTCCAACTTATAAAAACCTGCATTTTCAAACAGTGAAACATATGAAACTAGTTTTGGCACAAAGATTTAAGTTTCTAGAAATCATGAGCACATGTGTGTGTGTATATGTGTGAGTATACACACATACTCTTGCCAGATATTTAAAAAACTTCATTTTTTATATGCAAAGTAAATTTTATAAGACCATTAAAGGCTAAGCAGTTTACAAGCTCCCACGTAACCGATAGTGAAACATTTCCGATACACATTCTTCCTGTGCTTGAGGGGAAACTAACTTTCATTATTAAAGTAAAAATCAATAACCTCATGACCTTAATAACATTCAAACGTACCTATCTATGTTGCAAACCTTCTGACTCCTTTCCCACAAATGTTTGACCAAATAACTAACAAAATAAAACCAAATTTAAGTACTTATCTATATGTATGTACATTGTTGAAAAATGTAAATGCTGGTTAAATAAAAGGCCTCCCATTCTCAGCAGATAAGAGAAACACATTTTGAAATTTTCATGTTGACTTGTTGAACACAACTTTCGGACATTAATGTTGTCAATAAAAATTATGAGATTGCCTGTTGTTGTCGCATGCACACATGTAAATGTTTTTTGTGAATGCAACTATTTTTTGTTAACTTAAAAAAAGCGTTATTTAAAATCTTTAAAATGCTGCAAGTTAGCTATAAATGTAAAATGGCATATTTCAATTTTTTATTTACTTAACAAATTTAGTTTTGTGTGTATTTTGTCAGATTATTTAACTGACTTGTTATGATACGTTTTTGGATCTTAAAGCGTAACAACGGAAAGGCCTGTAACTAGGAATTGTATGTCTTTTCACCTTGTTGTCTCTGTGTCTGCCTGACACAGAGTCTGCCTGTTACTGACAAACTAAATGGCTGAAAAACTAAATGGCGAAATTTTTTTAAAAATATGAAAATCAGAATTCAATAAATATTACTGAACTGACGAATGAATACATTTATAATATGTGTTGTAATATATGACCTTCAACTCAAATGAAAATTTGATATTGAAAGATTCTGATTGTGCTTAAAAGTTCTGTCCTTTCGGAATCGTTTTAATTAATTACATGTAAATTATGAATGTCCGACTGGGTTTTAAGCATTCGCAGAAGCATGACTGTTTGCTAACATGGACTTTGATTGCATATTATGAGGGCATTAACGCACTCTCTGAAGGGGTACATTTTCGGAAGAGATGCCGTACCTGATGGTTAGAAAAGATCACAATTAAAACAAAACAAAACAAAAAACCCTGTGATAATCGTTGTTCGATACAATGGGCGACATGTAAAAATACATCATACACATTATTCAGGAGCATTTCCTACGCGAAATGTGCAATTCATGCCATTGCATATTAAATAATATCCGCCTAACCACAACAGAAATAAATAAGACCAAAACAAGTAAATATTTATTTAACCAGAGCCAAGCACAAGATTTTCGTATACATGTGTACATATATGAATGTTTACATGTTTATGTATTGACGTGTGTGAGTTGTATTTAAAGGAGTTCTGGCGAGTAGAGATATTAATGTCAAGCATGATGATCAGAGAAGACAAGTTCGAAGAGAGATTTGTTTTTAATTTATGCCAAAAAGAAAAACAGCCCGCGTGAATTGTGGATTGAGGTTGGGGAAAATATAACAACACAGCACCGAAAAACAAACTTCCAACCCCGGTTATGAAAAGAAGAAAAAAACTTAATAATTTGTCTTGTTTGTTTTTTTTTCTTTATTTATTTCGTTTTCATTTGCAATAGCAAAATGTGCACAATTTGTGTCCAAAATACGAAAAGGAAACAAAAATAAACAAAATTACAGGTGAAATATGAGAAACGTTGCATTTCAATAATTAAGTAAGAGACTGAGCAGGCACAATCAAAATGAAAAGAAAAAAGTTTAACCCCATAAAAAACTAAATGCAAAAGAGAACCAAGAATAAAAATATACGAAGAAACAATAAGAAGAAGAAGAAAGAAGAATAAACTGCGAATATTTACTAGGAGGTTTTAGACCAATAAAAATATACTTCTTGCGGAAAAATGAAATTGAATAACGCACACGTGAAAGTATGAGAAAGTGATAAATTATTCTTTGTAATTTTTTTTTTTTTCAATGTTAAACAAACATTTAAGAGACGAAATTGTGCTGTGATATTTTACGTGATATTAAGGCTGCTTCTTGAAAAATTAGCATGGCAGCTGTTGCCGGACTTTACGGTCTGGGCGAAGATCGCCAGCATCGCAAAAAACAACAGCAGCAACAGCAACATCAGCAGGAGCAACGTGAACAAAAAGAGGAACAAAAGAAACTGGCTGAGCGTAAATTAGCCAGAGATCAACAGCAGTTCTTAAAAGATCAACAAAGGCCATCATTTGACGGGTTGAGTATTTTTCAATGAATTTTCATTTTAAATTTTACATGATTTTTAATGTTATATGAAAAGAAAAGACATAAACTACAACAAACAGAAATTAATTCTTCAGTTTCTCAAAGAAAACCTAGACAGTGAATCGCGTGTACGTGACATTGTCATGCAACGAACTGGAAATATTAATTTCTTGTTGCCTTTACGTGTTAAATATCTTTGCAGCTCGTTAGATGGAATACCTTCTACCTCAATCAAGACCTACATACATACATATATAATTAAATTGAACACATTATCATTTTATAGAAAACGCATCATTGAAAATGCTGCTGCTTTTAATATTAAGAATCGCATGGCAAATTGTTTGATAACATTTATTAATGGTTGCTGGGTACCCAAATGAAACAAAGAAAGACGGGTGATCCTAAGCCAGCTGGAAACGCTGATTTGTTATCCTTTTTAATAAGTGCATTGCTTTGAAAAAATCATTGAAAAAATTTAATTTATATTTTATATATGAATTATATTACAGAATAGAAAAAAAAATTGTGGATGCAAACATTTACCTACGTGTTGGTTTTCTCCTGCCTACAACTTATTTGTTATCGTCAAAGGTGGTTTCTTTGAGGGCTGGTCAGTTCAAGTTCAAGGCTTTCTGGTAGACAAATCCATGGAGCTTGCGGCGTACCTATGTATAAGGGGCCGCCGAGCCCTCCACGGCTCTTTACTCATCTTTCTCTCTTGCTGATCGTTGAACGATGAGCTCTCGTCGAGTGAAACATAGAGGCTTTTCACACCATAATAGTTGTTGATTTCCGACCTTGGGGCATGTGCTCGAGTATTTAAACAGAAAAAGATTTTCGGCAAGGGACTATAGTAGGGCCAAAATTAATGTTTCTAATATATTGCCACCTGAAATATCTAATCAACTGACCATGAGCAGTGCTGTGACGCCTGCTTTACACCACGTAGACTTGAACCACCCTCGGATTGCGCTACATTAATAGGGCTCGATATACATCAATACACATTTGTCAGCAACGGTGCTATAAAATAAATCAGTGCCTCTCGATCTTATTGTTAGTTTTTCGTATTTCGTTATTTTTTATTAGTTTTAATTAAAGCTGCTGGGTACTTCAACGACGCTACTCGTCCTGTATTGTAGCCAACGAGACGCCGACATGTTGACGCAAGTGCCCACAAAATGCTTTTGAAAAATCTTTGCTCTTCCAAAACTGTGTGCCAAAGATGAAAAGGGGCTAATTTTTTTTTTTTTTTTAATTTGCTGTTTCCTTTTGCTGCAATACACATACATGAACTTTTAAGCAGGAATGAACATTTATTATTAGTAATGATTACATTTAAGCCGCAGTCCTTCCTGAGGCACTGAAACAAAATGCACATGCAGGTGAACATAAAAGTATTTAAATATTTATTTACTTCAGAAAGGAGATAATCTTTTCCATTATTGAAAGCGATCAATAAAAAAAAAGCCCAAGAAAAACTAAAATTCTTAACTTCGTTCAATAAATTTTTAAAAGCTGTGTGACCTGATTCCAATGACCTATAGTGTAGTTTCTACGTCATGCATTCCTTTTTAAACACAAACTTTTATATTTACAGTACGTACATACATAAGTATGATGTATGTTTGTATTTGTGTTTTGGCTTCCACAAAATATCCCTGAGTGATGTTGCGGTATTTATTTCTTTCATGTCGTGGTGAGCAAGGCTGAGCTGAGTTTTTGTACATGTGGAAGGAGAAATGTTTTTTACGTGGAAATACAAGAAAAACTTGAAAAATTATAGATGAAAAATCAGAGGCAGTAACTCAGTGGGTGGTTATTCAGGTTAAATAAATTTTTCAACAGCCACCAAAGTCTTAATTTCAAAGACTTGAATATTAGCGAAAATCTCAAAATTTGTGCCAATCATTAAATTTTATTACAGCAAACATTATTTACCGCATCAGTAGCCTCAGCTCGTGTTATTACCTTGATTGACTTAACCCAACAAATGGAGATTGTGGCGTACATTTTCACAAAAGTTTTTTTAGTCCTGATTTAAGCGAACAAGAACAAATTCTTAGTTCCAAAAAATAACTCAGGTATTAAAAGATCCAACATTCGGTACAATCGAATTTGCAAGAAGTACTTCATGAAATAAGAAAATAAGATTTGATATATTGATACCCACTCCAATATCTAAGAGTTGCAACAGAGTTGTTTCAGTTATGCAACGTGTTTAAAAAAATATAAAAACATTGCAAAGCCAAAATGTCAATATTATGATCAGAAACGTGTTTTTCTATATTTTTCAGAAAATTAGATAACTTGCATATTTTTTTCTTTGTGTTTAATCTTCGTCTTTAATATGCATCTAAATTGATGTTCATTTGGATGTCCGTTTCATAATAGCATGAGTAAAAAGGGTATGCAAAGGCTGCACAAGACATGAAAGCTAATGTCATTGTTTGACAGCTCAGAAGAATCGTTTTCGCCGCTATTATTTTACCACATTCAGCTCGCGAGAGCGAGAATTAAACAATAAATAAATATTTACCTAGTTATTTATTTGAAAGCGAGGTGACGTCAGAGCCCTTCTTCGCATAAGGCTGCAATAATGCTTTGCAAATACTCTTGCAATATAAGCTACAACAAGAGCAAAATACAAAAAAACAAAACATAAAAAATAAAAAATAATATTATTGTTCGTGGGTTTTGTGGAAGATCTGTGTGTGTATTTAAGGAAATTGCAAATGTTCGGTTCCCAGCTGCCGTTGTAGCTGTGCCTCTAGGAATCCTTAAAACAAGCAATACTCGCAATAGGCATTACCATCTATGTGCGTGTGTATGTCTTTCATTTGGAACTTTGCCAAATAGAAACTGAAGAAACTCTCCCTCTTTGAAAGGATAATGAGAAAAGTTTTTTTTAACGAGCAGACATTTTGCGGCAACGGCTCCAGTTTTCATTTCAATGACATTCTAAACTTTGTGTAGCAATAAGTGCGTTGCATATTCTAGAGACAGTATGTGGACAAAAAAAAATTCACACAAGTTTTGGAAATATTGTTTTTTTGTACTCGCTTAAGCTGAAATATGAATTAACTGCCACTGTGTAAGACGACGGTTTTCAATGGTTGACAGTTTACATTACACCAGAGACACAGTTTTCTTGGTAGCTGCTCTTCTTGTCCTTTCAAAGTGATGAAAAGTAATGGTTTTAATTTATTTTCACTGAACTTTTTAGATATGTGGAAAAGTTGAAAGCCACAAATACGATTATTATATCGCATTTGATTGCCAAGTTTCAGTACAAAAGTAAAAAAGTCTATCACTGACTCGAGAACACCTCACTTTCACTTGTGAGTTTCACAGAACGGGAATTGTATTTAATGACTTTTATTAATACATAAGTAGTATTTAGTACTATAAAGTAACTATATACTAGAAGCCACTGTGATTCATCATCTTCGTTAAATTAAGAGTAAACGATCATTTTTTTTTTTTTGTATCCGTTTTGTGCACCTGTTTGGATTCGAATTGTTTGCTGGCGTCTTGCAGTAGCATATGCAGTCTTAGACTTAAAAATACCTTCTTAATATCATGAAGTACAATCACAGAAAATATACTAGGCACAAACCTAAGTCAGATGGCTCCGTTGTGACAGCCTTAGCTTTCTATTCAGAGTGCTTTAAACACACAAAAAAAAATGCTTTTCAGTTTTCGCTGATACATTTTATACTTTTTCAAAAACTGGAATTTCATGCATTTTTATCCAGAATTTAAATTGACTTTTGATTTGCGTATCAATCTGTGACGAAGTGCGTTAATTAGACAAATTTTCTTTTTTGACACGAAATTTATGTAAACAATAAACTGCTAATAGTTTGTAGCACCCTAAAACTGTTTTCTTGTGCGCCGGAACGAGTTCTGTTAGCCATTTCCTCAGTTTTGTTGAACAAAAGTTTTCTTGATACGTGTATATTTATCTGCTTGTTAGCATTAATTTCCAATATCCTTCACGTATTTTTATTTTTAAAATATTTACATTGTTTGTTGTTTTGACTTTGAACTGCTAAAACTGCTGCTTAAGAGCTTTTGTTTGTGTCGCTCAGATTTTTCGAGATGCATCTAGAAAAGTGGCGCCTATTGCAGCGACACAATAACTTGTTCTAACACAAAAGAAAAAATTTCATTGGTTGCTTGATTGCTTGCAGTTGTGTTTTGATGCCACAATGTCTGCTACCGAACAGTTTAGCTCTCCCTCTTCCTTTGTCATTGCTTTCGTTTTCTACTAAATGTGACCACTTAGAAACTCAAATTATAGCAGGAAGAAATACTTGGTATTTTGTGAGGCAAAAACATAATGCATCCATTCCTTTCGCCATCTACTGCAGAAGTTCTTGCAAAAGCCTGTTTTCTCAAGAGGGCAGACCAATTAAAAATATTAAAATTCGTGTTGGAGCATGTCCAAGCTACTTCATTTTCCGAAAGTGATTTTAAAATTAAGGTTGAATGTATATTTGAAGAAAAGGGAAAACAATTACATCGATGCGAATAATTAGAATAAATTTGTTCTTAAAGAACACTTGTTCAATGCCCAGAACAGGGCCACCAAAAATGTTCAACCCTTACAGAGTTACACAGTACAAGTGTAAAAAAGTAATGACCGGGATCTGACAATAAATTGTAATAGTAATTATTAAAAAAATATACCTATAATGTATCGGCGTTTTAAAATAAATTGAAAAGAAATTCAGTTTGAGGAAGGGTAAAAAAACAGAAAAAATTCACTTGCAACAAAACTAAAAACAAGCAACATTTTAACTAATCGAAAAATCAATCGAAAACTATTTGTTGGATTTTTTGTTGGAAATTTTAATTACATTGAACTATGACATTGTACTACATTTATATTAAATTACTTTTTCGGGCTCAAGTTCATCCCTTGGTTGGTCACTTTTTTTTATCAATATCAATTAAGTTGGATGTTTTTATATTCCTGCCAAGTTCTGCGATTCGGGTTATTTTCTGAACAATTCGTAAGGTTATCTGTGACATGGTCCCGGTTCGAGGAAAATCCATTTGGTTTCCATGCATTCCCGGTATGCGATACATAAATTGATTCTAGCAAAATCAGTTCACAATTCTGATGAAATTTAGTATTCAGGGTATTTCAGTGAAAAATAAATCTATTCCGATATATTTTACAAGGCTGCTGAATATGTGCTTAATCTCAGTTATGAGTCACACATACTAAGTTTCATATTCCAAGAAAAAGCTTTGCCTCCAACAAATTCCCGATGTAGTTCATCAAATCGCTGCTGCACATTCATATGCACAGACATACCTTTTGGTTCCTTTATCATACACAGTATGGAAGAAACCCGCTACTTTATCATGTGTGCGAGCTTAGTGTGCACTGTTATCTAACTTCGAATAAATTGATATTATCCTCACATAAATAACACATAGTTTTACATAACGTTATTAAGAAGCCCTAATTAATGCCTCATATTGCAAGTATTCTCTTGCCCGTCACACCAAGATGAGAAGAGACTATGAAAAAATTAGAACTTGTCCACTCCTCTTCGAGGAGTAATTTGCTAATTGTTGAGCGATTGACATCTTTTAGACCGAAAAATTGGACAGCACTATTAATCACCTTCAAGTGATGTTGACAGCGAGAAAACCACGGCCACATCGTAGCACTTGCTTCAGCAGCCTCATAAGTCAAAATATGTAATTTCTGCGGCAATGTCATGGAATCAATCCATACATAGTTTTTTACATGAAGATAAATTTCCATACAAACATTTTGCACGCTCTGCTTTTGAGAGCCGAACAAAACGTTTGGCTTAGCAATAAGTTGTGCGTATCTTGAAAACTTTACATTAATTTTCAGCAAAACAACCTTTCCTTTAACTGCGATTGTATTAAAGCAAATTCTCGACACGAACTTGACAGATGAAATTGCATATTTTTACAAGTTCTTATATACAAATTACCAATAACTACAATGCTTAAATTAATGACGCAATGAATTGGTGAATCAGGCAAATATCTTCCAATTCACGCAGAAACTAGAACAATGTTATGATAAATATTTATTTCCTCTTACCTTCTAAAGATTTTTCTCGAAAACCGTGACCTACAGGATCCGTAGTTTATAGATTTGTTGTTACGTATACTAGTATGCAGATTTTATGTTGTAGTTAGCAACTTAATTATTATACAAAAAAAAAAACGCCAAACGAATATGCGGTCCTTTTGTTCGTGCCTCGTGTTCACCGGGAAAGCAATTAAAACGCCCAGTCATGCAAAGCTTTCAGTTTTGGTGTTCAATTAATCCTCCCATTTTGAAAAACAATAATGAATACAAAATGAATAGAAAGAAAAACTAGTATAATATTTTTTGCAATTGCTGACGACAAAAAAGCAAATCCGCACACAAATTTGCAACTAAACTGATGCTTTCAAATACAAAACTTGTAATAGACATTTCGTTAAATATTTTATTTTAATATATTATATTAGAATGACTGGGAAAAGTACTTAACTTTATTTAAAATATTAGTTGTCGTTTTATTGGCACTTAAGTTTCCTTCAAGGGTTTTGGCGAGAGTTCAATTTTTATTCGAAAGCAAAATAGTAAAATGTTTAGTGTATAATTCAACAAAAACATTAACAAGTTCACAAGCATTTCTTACAATTGAAACAAAGTGAGGAAGTAATCCAGTGGGTGATTAAAAATGATTAATTGTCAGATGAAAATTAGTGTGAATTGAAAAGCTGTTCACAGCTCCGTTTTCGTTTTCTTTTTTGTTGCGTTTGCAAATAATTGAGTTGTCCCATTTTCATACATACAAAAATGATTTTATTGAAAAATAACTTGGATTAACTAAACCGCATAAGGGAGGAGAGAACTACACAGAGCCAAGAGATGTTTCCGCCGTCCAAGCTGAAAAAGAAGAAATTCCTTACTACTTCCATGTGATAAATTTCAGATAATTTATCAATAAGCAATACACATAAAATCAAGAAGTAAACTTGTTATTTTGTTTACTCAGTTTTCGTTAAAGAAACTCAAAAATCCACGCAGAAAAACTTACTGTCTTGCAAATTCTATGCAATAAGGTTTTCGTTAAGTTACCTTATTAATTTTTTGAACAAGTATTTCTTATTGGTTTGATTAGGTTTCTAATGATCGTGTGCTGCTCATTATGGGCTCTATTTTCTTATACTGCTTTGAGTGTCTTGATGGCTGAGTTGGTTGGGAGACCGACCGATAATATACAGGTTGTGAGTTCAAACACAAGGTTTTTTTTTTTAAATCAATTAGAATACCTAATAACAATTATTTTTATTAAAATAAAAGTTTGTTCTTGAGAAAACCATACAGATATCTTATTAAATTTTTTCTAATTTATTAGGCAGCTCTACATACATATAGTCTGATTCACCTTATTACGCTACGTCGTGATGGTGACAGCTACATCATCGTGTACTGCTTCGGTTGGTGAGAATCTTCGCGAAAATTGCAGTGGAGTTGTGCGATAAAAATAACACATGACCATGTGAGCTGAGTGTTTTGTGGTAGTTGCGCTCAGATCAATATCTAGAGAGTATAGCGAAAGAGAGCTATTCCAATTCGATCCTCCCTAAGTGACTGAAGGGGTAATTTTGTATCATATTATTCTCGCTCACCGAGATTTCACCAATGTCTGTGCATGCTAAACGTTGTCTTCTTTTGATTGTAGGCTGGCAACCAATGTCCTCCTCTCCAATCACTGTCTCCTGGAGTTGCCAGCGTCTGTCTAAAATTGCAGACTCTGGTCGCAGTCGTGTTTGCGTCTGTGGCCCTTAGCATTTCAAGAGCTAAGCCAGGATATTCACATAGAGCTTCTATTGATCTAGTATCTTCCAAGATATGTGGTGTCTGGAAGCTACCATGCCCTGCTGTAAAAGTAACCAGCTCTTACAGTTCGTAAAAACCAGCCGCAAATTAGCAAATTTTTTCTCCGTAGGGTTATTAGAGCACAGACGGCTTGTGATTACAATTTTTTGTTTGTTTTGTTTTTAGTAATGTTTTGAAATTAAGAAAATTATAAACTATGGTTTTCAGCCTTTTGTCTACGAATGCAGTTAAAGTGCTTTCAGATTACCAAATACTAGCCGGCAAATTACAGAATCGCTACTCTCTTGTTGACCTTTGTTATGGCTAAAGGCATGGATAGAAACAGCTGAAAATACATAAATATGGACACATCAGCAACCAGCAGCGAAAAGGTAAAGCGGGGAATAAAAATGCGTAATCTTAAAATTTCACAAGTTTTGGATTTAAGGGTTTGCTAAATCAAATAACAAAAACATAATTTAATGTGCTGTTGTGAAATTTCATGTTCTTTCGTTTTTATCCTAATTTTTTCTTTACGTTGTTGTTTCTTGATGTATCCATATGTATCTATGTATGTACATTTGTATTATGTGCACATAACATATTTGCCTAAAATAACGTTCAACAAGAAAGTTTTTCTTGTACAAAATTTGACAAACAAAAGTTTAAGTGTGAACGCACCTAATCGTTCCTCAAAAGTCATGAGTGCAAAGTCTAAGTCTCAATAAAAAGAAAAAATCTTCATCCTTATACATACATACTTGAATCTCATAAAGTGTTAATTTTAATTTAATATGTATATAATACAATACATATCTGTTACTGATGTTTTTGTTCAACATTAAGAAAAGTTTTAACATTATTATTTTGTAGGTGCTGCTGTTCTCAAACAAATATTACAAATGTTAAACACGCCACTTAAACTCTTGCATTTTATTTATTCACTGCCTGCAATTTGGCAGTTACACATAAAAATAAAGAAAAAATAAAAAAGAAATGCAAGAATCTGAAAAGCGTGCCATTTTCCAATACCGTTGCAAGTGAAATGTGTGCTTGTGTGTGTTGAAGTGAGAAAAATGTATTTGTGTACACACATCAGTGATGCCACCAACGAACATTCATATAATTTGTACGACTGTTCGTCCAAAACTATACGAAAGAGTACACAAATTTCTTTACAACACATTTTTGTATGTACTTTTGGTTTGTTGTCTTATTTTTTAATTTTTAAATATTACTTTATTCGAAACCTACATAATGTATGTACATATATATTATGTAAGACTTTGCACTTTAGCAGTGAAAGAGAAATTAATATGTTCATATTAAAATTTCTACTTGTTTTTGTTTGCAGCACTAGGTACATAAATTGCACCTCAGTTTTTGCAACACCCTCCTTTGTAAAAAGAGAACAGACAGATCATCCTGTTAATTTAGGGGATCTTCAAAAGCCTTCAGCCTCTAGTAATCGTATAGTTGTTATAATAATTTGCTGCAGACATTCAATAAATGACGCAAACATCATAATTGTTCCGACTTTGCAAGTTTCGTTTGTTTTTGTTATGCCGTCGGGTGGTGAGATGTTTTTGTCCAAAGATGGTTCTCAATAAAGCTTAAAATTATCTTTTTTTCATCCACGCACTTTCCCATCACTATGACAATTGCGTACCAAATGGCCTTTTTTCATCACGAAGTCTTCAAGTACACATAAAAACTTAAAACTGTTTGTTTTGCTTCAATCAAGCCCAGAGAAGGGAGTTCTCGATGGGTCTTGCATCCTGGATTGCATTTGTTTAATGTTTATGTATACTTTTAAAAATTAAGTTCCCCTGTAGTAAACTGCAGAAGGGCATCTACAAGACAGCAAGAACATTATAATGAATTGTCCATGAAACAATGAATTCAATATTCAATAGTACCTACATTTGAAATTTTTATAGTAAATAGTATTTTCAGGAGTTGTCAGTAGTACAACTGACTCAATCATAAATTACTGCAGTCATATTTCCTGCCGGGCACAAACAAATTCCATATGTCTGCACATATCTACATAAAGAAATAAAAATTACGCATTTTGCTTCTCTTTTTTCATCCGCACATTTATGGATCTATCCACTACGAAATTTCAAAGTAAATGAGGTTTTTTTCTGTCGCGCAATAGTGCACACGAGCAGAGCTGATCGCATGTACGTGATCCGATGAGTAATGAGTTTATTGCATGCGTAATAGGCACTTAAAGTACTTGTACAATAATTATACAAACATTTTTAATAGTACGAATTTTGTGTAATTGTACACTAGGTGGCATCGCTGGTACGCACGTAAGTGGGAGAAGAGTATTTTTCCATGATACAATTAACAAGGTAGCCTCGTCAGCTAAACCGTTAATCATCTGACTACTTTAGGTTGTCAAGAGATTGCAGAGAGAAAAGGCACCCAAAACGAGGTAGCAAATCCGCGTAAGCTCAGTGCATCTCTCTTCTGTAAATGTAGAAGTGGCGTCTTTTTGACAGTTTGCATAAGTTGTACAAAAACAAAATGCATGTTATTTTTATTGAAGTTGTTCTTGTTGTAGCGAAAAGGTTACCTTGTTAGTTGTATCATGTATTTTTCTATTAACAGCATGACAAGCACTGTCACATTTGTCATAAAAAGCGGTGATTTCCACAATCTGCCAAACTGGTCCCTTCTGGTAATATTTTGTATTACAATAAAATGAAAGAGTTTTATTTCATTAATTCTAAGAATCAGAAATACAAATCTACCATTTATTTGAAGACAACCACATTCTTGCAAGTGATAACGTCAAAATTCAGCGGACTTAAAGTTGGCGTGGTAAACGAATACATGAAAGCATATTTTATTCTTTAATGAATAACAATACAAAAAATATTAATTAAGAATGCATATTACAGCCGAGGGAGAAACTGAATTAATCATTTCTTTATTGTTTCACCTTTGAAAGTACGCATGTTGTTTTGCTTGCCTTGGTGTATTTAGAAAATAAAAGTGCAACTGTGCAGTGTATTCTGAACTTTTTAGTCTGGATATACATACATCAGCGTCAGACAAAATGCTGATACGTTTAAGTAAATTTGTAGCTTTCTACCATTTTAGAAGCTGACCTCGAAACTGTATACTGAACATTTTCGGAACTTTCATAGTTAAATAGTAGGAAGTGTCGGCGACTGAGAATCTAGATAGAAAACAGTTTAAAGGATCTCTTGAACTCAAGATAATAAATTTTTTTTTATCGAAAAATAAATTTATTTTATCCCAAACTGGCAATGATGTTTAAGGAATCTGGACGTCTTTTTCAAGGCCATATCACATTCTTGAGTGTGTGTCAATGAAATTCCCAAGCTTCAAAATTAATTGCATAGTTACAATAGAATGCTGAAAGGCGATCTCAATTGAAAAAACTCTTTATGAATGCTAATATTATTCTTTTTTTATACCAAATTTCTGTTATCTTTAGCAAGTAATTATTGGAGGCAGTAACAGCTACTAGACTCTTGTGCATCACTCTTAATACTTAAACGAAAATTCGTTCTTCGCAGTTTGCACATAATTCTTAAATTAGTTTCTTAGATTTTTTTTTTAGTTTTTGTTTTCGAAATTTTGTTTTGAAAACAGCACGTTTAGAAATCCCTTGCCGACTTTGTTTTTGGTATCTACTAAAAACCAAAGGATTGCCGAAAACCAAGACACTTAAAATTACTTTAGCTCTATGAATTTAAAAAAATGTATTATTTGAAGATAATTTAAATCTTACAGTATAGGCCTTGTATAACTATGGTCGCATCAGATTCGCACTTCATTATAAATGCCAGTGACTTTAATAGCAAAGTTCATCACTACCATTAATAAGTTTAGTTATAAGATAAGATTCGTTATTGCATCCATCGTTATAGGCAGCAAATTGTCGCAATGAAACCCAGAATGCAGGACGATGCTGTATTATGTTAATATATTCCATATACCTACTTCAAAAATGCATGTACAAGAATATATTGACATGTAAAAAAAATTTATACATACTACCGCAATCTACACTTTCACTTTCACACAGCCCCACACACACACACATACATACGCATGTTCAAACTTTAACACAGAGCAAGTAATTTAACTTAAACATGGTATTTGAACTAATTTTTTGTTTCCTTTTCTGCTTCTATCAAACGTTCTCTCATTCAAGTTGCGTTGTTTACTTTTTATTACATTGTTGCTGTTTATTATGTTTTTGCTGTAATTTTATTATCCTCACCTTTATCTCTTTGCCATCTCTATAGTGTTTGTCTTATTGGTTGCGGCAAATGAAAATGGGTAAAAAAAATGCATTTTATTTTATTTTGATTCCGTTATTCGCGAAGCTTTTCGTTTCAAACTGTTATACGCAGCTTTTAGTTGCAAGTTTGTAGAATATGTTAGCAAAAGTTCATCTACCGTCGATAACAGCTGTTAAAAAGCGCCCTCTACGAGTAGTCTACAGCTTCACTTAACATTTATTCATAACCTTACTGCTAAACTGAACATTTTCCAAAGCTTTACAATGTGTAGCCTTTTTTTGCCAACAGCTGATGCTGTTGGAAGTGTCAAAGTGACAGCTGGAATAAATGGCCTTAACAATATAAGAATGCAAATTACAGCAGCATCCACAACTCCTACCATACAACCATCAATGGCTATTAGACTGACAAGGAGAAGAATATAAATATAAACATCAATGAATGACAAGCCTTTTCAAGGATTGTTTTTAAATACATACGCTTTTTAAGCCTTGGAAATTTTTCAATAAGTTTCAATGAAGTTTTCTTTAAATGGGTTTGGGTGATGTTGTTGATCAATTGCGAATGAAAATGTCTTGACGTCATTACAGTTGTCTTCTGCATTTAGAATGCAATCGATTTGTTTTGTGATTGGCAAACAGTATTTTCTTACCTTAAAGTGGACAGATCCATGATCAATCGTTTTGGGAACGCATGCACCATTAAACTCCTTAACGGCAAAAGGATATTTTTTAAGGCTATCGTAAGAGTCTTTGTATTTAAACACAAATATTTTTGTACTTAACAATATGTTTAGAAAAGTTCTTTGATTTTAATAAATCCTAAAGAGATATATTGTTAAAGTATCCCACCGCTGCTCATCGAAATACAAGCAACGGTGTTAGGAAAACCATGACAGAAAATGGGAACCCAAATTGACCTGAGTGCGAAGCAATTTCGGCGCTGATGATTGTTGTGGCAAACATGACACAGTCATGGCATGTCCCCCAGCTCTACTCTATATTGCTTGTAACCTTTAAGGAGGTTTCTCACTATAATTTGACTAAAAATATGGGATTGTCGTGAAAGTTTTGAGTCACTCGTGATTAAATTTTAGGAAAATCGGGCATCAGCACGCGAGTTTGATTTAAGATTTAAATTTTTTGTGAGCTGTTGTCTTTTCAAGACACCTACGAAGTTTCACAAAATTTTACGAAAAAGTTAGAACATTAATGCCTGAGAACTCACTGTGAGTTAAAACATTGGCTTGACAAAACTCTTATTTTATTCAAATTCAGTTTAAACTTTGCGTCAGTAAATCAATTTACCATTTATTTATCAGCCTTCTCCAAATAGTGTTTGACAACAACGAGAAAAAAGAACAACAATGTTTTACAAAATTTCCCAAATAATATGTTCATACATTGGACAGGTTCGATTTGTATGGAAGGAAAAAAATATTAAAAGTCATTAATATGATTCTATGCATAGTTCTAAGCAGTTTTGGCTAGAAAACGGACGTCGATGAACGGAAAATTCCAAATGAGATGTAGTGAAAAATTGATTAATTACATAAATGTTGATATTTTCGAACTAAAAGATAACATTTTTTTTTTTATATTCATATATGAAATATTTGTCGCAGAGATTGCAGGAAGTGTTAGAAAAGCAATTTATCGAATACGAGGAGATTTTCTCACCCAATTCGCCAGTTCTATGGGATTAACCGTTTAATGATTTTTTATTAGAGTATCACATTATAAAATAAAACTATTGTATTGAAGATGAAATTTAAAGATCATAATCAGTGGAGCGTGGTTTTTGTTGACAGGAGAAATTTTAAAGGAATACTGAATGAAAATGTTCACAAAATTTAATTTATTTTCTTAAGCTAAAGGTCTTTTATTAAAATTATTTAATTATTTTTGTCGATATTTCGATCTCCTGCGGATAGCTTCTTCAGGACAATAACAATGAAAAAAGTTTTGATTAGTTTTTTCAAAACACAATTGTTTTTTTGAAAAAACTAAAAACAAACAACAAAAACCTAATCAAAACTTTTTTCATTATTATTGCCCTGAAGAAGCTATCCGAAGGAGATCGAAATATCGACAAAAATAATTAAATAATTTTAATAAAAGACCTTTAGCTCAAGAAAATAATGATATAATATAAAAAAAAGGGGTCGGAAAAAAACCAAATAAAAAATCTTATGTCTATTTAATTATTTCTTTATTTAGATAAATAATAATATTGTATGCGCATACACAATATTTTTTGAGAAAAGCTGGATTTTTCGAAAACAGCTTATCAGAACAGCATAGAAAATACGTACTTTTAGCGTGTATTTTTAACCTGTTGTTTAATAAAACAAACCCAAAAATAAAGAAAATGCTTGTTTTGTAATACAAAACATATACATACATATGTATGTATGTACGAAGCAATCAAATCTTTACACTTTATACGGTGCATGATGGCCTTGCAAACTTTAATGGAAATGGCATCTCTGATACATCAATTGGTACGTACTTGCATATAAATATGTATACATACATATGTTTACTCATATGTAGTATATAAAATTGAAGGTCAGTTATTATCGCTCTGGTTATAATTTTACTCTTTTTTATTACGTGTTTGTGAACGTTTGACGATTGCGGAAGTCTTTTTGTGATTCTTTGTATAAGGTGTGGACTCGTAATAGGTGAACGCGTGTTTGTTTACTGACTTATTTGAAAGAATATTTCATGTATATTAAACGGTTACCTAACAAATATTGTATAGAACTTGTCAAGTAAAAAATAAACATGAAATATTTTTATAAATAAGATCGTTAAAGTTGTAGTAACTAAACTCGTAACAGGTCTTGCTGTGGTTCTTTTGTCGTCTCTGTTTTCCCTCCATTATTCGGAATTTTGCAGTACAGACTAGCAGCAGCTATTTCTGATTTAGTCAACTTTGCAAAACAAAATGCTCTATTTTATATTTTAACTTAATAGTTCGAGCTTGAGGTAACTTGATTTTTTTTTAATGCTTATTAAATTTAATATTTCGATACCTCAATAGGTATCTCTTCAGGAATTAGTGTTTTTTTAGGTTTCCTGAAGAAGATACCCATTGAGGTATTGAAATATTGAATTTAATAAGCATTAAAAAAAAACAAGTGACCTCAAGCTCGAACTATTAAGTTAAAATATTAAACAACAAAGATCGAAACATTAGCATCAAGAATATGTTCTATTTTATGTTATAAATTTTTCGTTTAGCAAGCGTCCACAAACACCATTTTTCCTCTTTAATCTTTCCACGTTCCGTTTTCCCAGTTCCAACACATTTTAATACATATGCAGGGATTATCTCCTGAGTACTGGTTCAAGATATAAAAATGAACATACATATGTATACATACATATATACATACATATACATTAGGATAGCTCACTTTCAAGTAGCCCAAATTGACAAATTTTGCATTTTCGTTTGTAGTTTCTCTAACGAGGTGTGGGTGGCATGGGGCGGCGCATTCGAAAAAATATTGTTTTCTCTACCTACTGGCATCCTGGTACTGACCATAACTTTCTTCATTACCGTTATTTTAGGTAAACACATGTACATATGTATATCAACAACTAAAAATGCATGTATGTATGTATGTAGATAGATTCACGCCAAACAACATCAACAAACAACGAGTGCAAATAAAATTTGGAACGAATTTGTGTTTGTTTGTGCTGTTGTGCTCTTGCAAAGTTTTTGTAAGAACAAATAATTGTTCGCTGATAATTTTATTTTTGTTCCTCCATCAAACAAAACCTTGAAATATACTCTTGCGAAATTTAATTTTTTTTAATTTTTTCCACCGATTTTTGTTTTTGTTCTTGTTTTTTTTGGAGTGTCCGCATGTATGTGTTTGCATTTTTAGTTGTTCGTGTCCATATTCTTGGCCAAAGCAAGAAAGCAGTGGTCCTGTTATTTATTTCACGGCTAATATCAGATACATACTTATGTAGTCT
The DNA here is from genome assembly GCA_963662145.1 of Sturmia bella. Classification (NCBI taxonomy): domain Eukaryota; kingdom Metazoa; phylum Arthropoda; class Insecta; order Diptera; family Tachinidae; genus Sturmia; species Sturmia bella. Next base: position 79,402,724 of record OY759170.1, on the reverse strand, counting down.
GGTCGATGAATGTGTCAATAGACTAATTATTATTGATAGCTATTAAAGTAAAAAGAAATTATAATAACAATACTAATAATACCTACAGCACAATCTAATGGTAGTTGTGAAACCAGTTTGTCTTATTTTTTGCAAAGGAAACAACATATGCTAAACAAACGCACGAGCAATAGAGTGGAGAATAAGGAAGCCAAAATTGTTGGAAAAGTGTTTACAATGAAACGTCAAAAATCACTTTTGTAAACAAAATAAAAGATGGAGAAAAGCCTGGCACTGATAATGAAGAACAAAAGAATCTGACAGATGGAAATGAACTGGAAGGTATTCCAGTATTAAATTTTTGTTCATAATTTTGTTGTTAATGAAATGTTTTGAAAACGAAACATGCATACCTGCTCACACAAGCATACGCACACACATTATAGTTTAACGGGAATTGTGCGAGAGCTTCTTTTAGTTCATGTTTCCAATGTTGTTGAGATTTTAGCTTTGTGGAATTGAGAGTGCTGCTGCAGCTCTTCCTCTCACTTAATCAGAAACCAACAAACACAAATACACAAAGCTTAATACTAACGTAAATGGAAAAGTAATATTAAAAGCGATAAAGTGTAATGGTACGGCCAGCGGACGGATGCTGCTTAATAGATAAATTGAAATAAAATAATTATAATAAAAAATATACTATGGAAAATATGACTTTTACAGTCAAATAAGAATGTGCTGTGAAAATCAGTATCCAATGCCATTATTCTGTGCAATATTATAGTGTAGTGGAAAAAATAACTTGAATAAGAGTTTTAAAGAGTTGAAAATGATGGAAAAGTTCTCAAGAAATTTCACCTTAATATACAAAAAGAAAATATGTGTACGAAAATAAAATAAATGTAAAAAAAAGAAATGAAATATCAATGTAGTGTAGTTAAAAATTAAAAAGTAATACATATTTTACCAATATTTTTGAACTGTGCGCGATTAAATATTTATTTAAAACATTTTTTTTTTTTAATTTTTTACTCTCGTTGGCTGCTACTTAACCTTGACATATCACACGACAAGATGACTACTCTATATAAAATGTTTCATCAAACATACACACTTGGATACAAACCTTTTATCAAATATTAATTTCTGCAAAATAAATTGTATCAAAACTAATAATAAAACAACAATTTAACTTAATCCTAGTTTCACTTAATTCGACGCACAAATGAAAATATGTAAATAATAAAACAACTATTTTAAATCACAAATTGTATCCAAACAACAGTTAAAGCAAACATATTGTGGGTTTGAAAACTACATTTTCTTTGAGTTTAAAATAAAAAGGCTTAACACATTACACATTCCATTCAAAATAAAATCCAGAACAATTAATATGCATATGTATAGTATACTGTATAATCATAACTAGCGTTTAATGTTAGTTTTAATTATGCACATTCGTATGTCATACCATTTGTATACGTGCATTTGAAATTTTAGTTTTCGCTCTTTCCTTAAATTTCACAATTTCTAAACCTGTACTTCTTAAGGACATTCCAAAGACAATTTCACACGCGAAACAATCATCCAGCCAGCAAACCAAGTGGCAACAACAACCTTAGTAGCATCCAAAAACGTCTGCAACAAAAACATAGTAGCACCACTTTTATTATACATAGTATTTTGCGTGATAGTGTGTGTTTGTGCTTTTTTTATACCCAAACAATACCAACACAATTTTTGTTGTCTTTTTATTTTTGTTATTGTTGAAGCTGTTGTTGTTATTACTTATTTCAGTGCAGGTACATGTGTATGTATCTGTTACTTCTATGAAAATACTACGAAGCTTTCTACATAACACCAGCTGAAGAAGCATCCAACAAAAGGTTTTGAATCGAAAACAGATGCGACCTACTCGTTCACTCGACGGGTGCGTTTTTGCAGGTTTGAGCATACGATAAAAAAATCACAGGCGTAGGTATATTCTTTTAATTTTTAAGTATGTGCAAACTAGCATTGCACAATAGCGAGCGAAAAGCCACTAACGCAGATAGAATAAAGCGAATCCTCGGTTCTATTGTCACTAATAGCACTGCACAGTGACTGCGTGGCTTTGGCTCCAGCCAACACTTTTAAACCAACTTTCCGTAGCAGGATATTTTTTAAAGGGTCCGCCAAATAATTTTTTTTTTAAATAGCGCGAAACATCGAGTGTAGCTTCGGCTGTGTGGCACGTAGCGCCGTCCTGTTGAAACCAAATGTTGCCAATATCCTCCTCTTCAATTTTTGTGAACAAAAATTCGTTCAGCGTGGCTCGATAACGATCGCCATTGACAACGGCCACTCCTTGCTCATTTTCGAAGAAAAATGGCCCAATTATGCCTCTGGACCAAACAGTGACTGGTCGGTTTGGGTGCGTCGGCTTTTCAATGTATGCGTGCTGGTTCTCTGTGCCCCAAATACTACAATTTTGCTTGTTTACATACCCGCTAAAATCAAAATGAGCTTCATCTGAAAAGATGATTTTTTTTTTTTTTGCCAAAATCGGCATCTTCTGTAAGTCGATCGCAGGCCCACTTAGCGAAGTGTATACACAACCATATTCGTTCAGCGAAAGGATAAAACTAATTATTCACGAAATAAGCACTAGTTGAAAAAAAAAAAACGTTAGATCGCGGACCCTGTATTATATTTCCACATTAAATTGTTCTAAATAGCACAGCAGGGGATAAGAATATCTAACTTTAACCACTCTTTTAACAACAACGTTAAAAAGTTTCAAAAAATTATGCTGTTGAAACGATCGAAAATTCACCAAAGTTTTGCTCATTGCAAAACTTAGCTAAGATAGCATGCTTTAGGAAAATGAGTCATATATTTTGTCTTTTGTGCTCAGACTCTGTTCGCCGGCAAATAATTCTATTTCTTCAAATTCAGGTGTTATTTCTTTGAAACCTGATATTATTTTTGTATTCTAACTACAGCAAGACATATTTTTGTTCAATGTGAAGAAGGCACCTTTAGACTTAGAGACTTGTGTCAGTTTGGAAGTCAAGTTCGTATGCTGCTACGAAACACTTCGCAGCTCAAAATGCTTGGAGTAGTTCACAAGTCATTTTGGAAGTGACAAAAGGTGAAACCGTATAAAAAACTCGATGCATCCGCTAATGCTGTGGTAATATTCAATATGGCAGGAATACAGCTCAGCTAAAGTTGACACAAGTCAGGTCTGACAAAAGCAGCCAAAAATGTATATTTTGAATGATACAAGGATTAAATGTTTATGATATTGATTTTATTGTATTTACTAAAATCGAATATCTGACTTTTTAGTAGCGAGTATTTGTCCCAATTCCCAATTCTATATTTGCGATACCACCCATCGGTCCTACGACCCCTTTAAGTATACAAATATTCACATCAAGCACTATTTAGTATCTTCTTAAAGCATTCAAAAAAGCCTTAAATAGTTTTTACATTTCCCATTTGTGTGTATTTTAGAACACTTGTTAAAAAGTAGACCATACGTACACAAATGGAAGTAGTATGTGTGAACGCTCAGTATGTGGCTGTATGCATGCATTTGTTCTTGAGCATTTGTGCTAACTGTCAACAACATCACCTCCTCACATTAGAACTGAACTGTGGAAAAAGAAACAAAGTTGAACACAAACTTAAATGCTTTCAATGAATTTTTCTCTTAAACAATAAAAACAAGTTTAAAAGGTTTCTACGAATACCTCTTGCATTTTCCTTTCAGTGTCTCGTTTCTTTCTTTTTATCATAATTACTTTTCTTACAGCACACACGAGCATTACAGTCATGGAATGTAGAACTAAAAAGTATGTGAGTTTATGTAAAAAAGACTGAGCTTCTGAATTTTGAAGGTGTGAATATCTGCTGCAATACGGAAAAAGTGCATTCGTCGAATCAGGCGACATTTGAAATAATGTCATGTTTGTGATCCGTGAGCGAGATTTAAAATTTCGTGCGCGATAGTGCTAGTGATTAAGGCAGTTCACGAAGTGAGACACTAACATTTTTTGGTTTCCAAAATGTGTTCATACTTGCATTATTTTTCAATGATAATAATTTAAATTAAATTTCTACTACACATGTAATGTACATTAGGATTCATCGATTTAAAAAAAAATCATTGTAAAAAAGTCATTGAAGGAAAAAATTCCACGAGTAATTTCAACCCAATAAGCTGTATGTTAATCAATATTTATACTTATAAAGGGTGTCTTTTTTCGATGTATAGAACTTTAAATTGGCATTCCTGTTCAAGATGGTGACCGATTTAACAGCTGTCAAGTGATTTATTCTCAGTTTGGTTTGGCAATTCATCATGAATAGACTCATGCCTGAACAACGCTTGCAAATAGTGCAATTTTAGTGCAAAACGAAATTGCCATTGTTCCTGATTTTCATTAGCGAATTCTGTTGAATGGCTACGTCACACAAACAAAACTGCCGCATTTGGAGTGAAGCTAATCCTTAAGTGTATGTCGAAACATCGTTACATCCAGCAAAACTGACTGTTTGGTGCGCTTTATGGGCTGGTGGAATCATTGGTCCGTAATTCTTCAAAAACGATGACGGCCAGAACGTTACAGTCAATGGTGATCGGTATAGAGCCATGATTACTAACTTTTTCATTGCTGAATTGAATAACTATGATGTCCAGGAAATGTGGTTTCAACAAGACGGCGCAACATGGCACACAGCTCGTGCCACAATCGATTTGTTGAAAGACACATTTGGTGACCGCCTAATTTCACGTTTTGGACCTGTGAATTGGCCTCCAAGATCTTGTGATTTAACACCGCTAGACTGCTTTCTGTGGGGCTATGTAAAGTCATTGGTCTCTGCGGATAAGCCACAAACGCTTGACCATTTGGAAGACAACCTTCGCCGTGTTATTGCCGATATATGGCTACAAATGTTGGAAAAAGTCATCGAAAATTTTACGTCCAGATTGGACTACATCCGCGCCAGCCGAGGCGGTCATATGCCAGAAATCATATTTAAAATGTAATGCCACAAGATTATCCTTCGGATAAATAAAATTCATGTCAATCGAATATCCATGAATCCATCGTTGTTTTATTGCAACTTAAAGTTCTATACATCGAAAAAAAAGACCCTTTAGGTATAGTTATGCTTTCTTAATACCTATGAAACTTTTTTGTTTTTCAATAAAACTCAATACCATGAAAACATAAGTTTTATGATATTACGGTCGAAAAGCACGAATGACAAAGAGTAAAAGAATTATTAGAAAGCAAACTATGATACATATGTATGTATATATGATGCATATGAAGAGATTTCTTGCTGCTTGAACTCTCCAGTTCTGTGTGATGACATGTTGGATGGTTTTATGGATGAGTAATACATTGCAAAAGAAAATAGTTAGGAAAACAGTCGAATTGAACGTTAAATTGCATCATGCATAAAACTAAATTCAACCGCCAGCTGTAGCATTTTGAAATGCCAGCAATCTGTAGGCGACTTTCAAGCAATGAGCCGGATGAATTGTAATGATTTCAGGATGTTCTGCATAACTGTCTTCACAAACGATAACAACATAAGCCGACAAAAGGCAAGGTTATTTATGCTACATGTTCTCTTAACAGAAATTTAAGAAATTTAATATTTATCTGAAATCTCCAAGTCTTTAGCGAAGACAGGATTAAAATAATCCCTAATAAAAGATCTATACAATTCGCAATAAGTGCCAAAATATCCCTGTTTCAATGCAAACGTGATTGTGCGTGATTAAGAAATGTTGCTCGTGAACGTGCGTGACGTGAGCCAAAAACACTCACGCTCATATCTCTACTTCAAATATACTCCGTTCGTGACCATTCTCGCCTCTAATATTTTCAAACTCTAAAACCTATACTAAAGCGTAGAACACTAATCTCTAATGAGTACAAATTGAAAAACAGGTGTTTTTTTTTAAGAAGCTTGTGCCATGTACCCAGCGACGTATGATGAATAATTTACTGTACGAATAATAACGTGCCAACTTACATTAAGCTGATTTAAAAAAAAGTTAAGACGGTCACAGTGTAGGGTTTCGCTATATACCTACCCCCTAATTCATAAAAATTTTAACAGACTTATAAGACTGTTATTTGACATATTTGTATGGGAAATCTGTCAAATAAGAGCTTTATGAACCTGTTACCATTTTTATGAATTAGACGGTAAATCTCTGTTTCCATTTCGATTACAGCACTTTGCCTAGAATCACTGGTGAAAATAAACCATATTGGAAAAGAATTAAGGGAACAAGAATGCTACACATAAATAACTTATATCCTAAAATATCATAAACGCCCTGTCATTTTTCTAAAACTAAATCATGACGCGACATTATCACGGCAACTGCACATCTGCAGTACGTACATCTTCATATAACCAAGAGATCAAACGAAGCACCCATTGTTTTTATTTTCTTCTAGCAATTGTTTAATATTCGCTTCAATAAAAAGTTATTGTGCATGTCAGCAGTATAATTTTTTCCAGTTGCATGATATACAATCATGTGTTATTCCTGGAGGGGCCCATGGGAATCGCAGCAGGATTTGATAGTTTATTTTTCCAATTACTCTGCCTAACTCCCCTCAACTTTCATTTATACTTAAATTTAGCTGACTCTGGTTAAAGTTTCTGCTTGAGCTTAATTTACACGACAATTACTCTTCACTGAAATTCATAACAAAGTAATATACATTTTTTTCTATCCAAGATCAAAATTTTACTACTGTTATTCCAAATAAGATGTTGTTACCTTTGAAATTTAATAAGTCGGTTCATCGATATCGAACCTGTTCGTTCGCTCGCATAAAAGTATTTGTAATAAGAACAAGATCTTGCAATTCATTTTTGTCCTAAATGTATTTCGGATAACGCCGGAGCAGATTGGTTTTCGACTATCTGGCCGTTTCAGTTTGACATTTACTGGTAGTGTGCTGCTGCTCACAAAAATAATATCTGAACACCGGTACAACACTAAAAAACATATCATTTAAGTTTCCTAAACATTACTTCAAAATGGCCAAGTAAAACCTGAAACTTGCGTGTGCAAGGCGTGCGCATCGCATGCGTGTATGACCTCCTGATACACATAATGGTATGAACGCGTTGGTTAACGCATGAAAACATAATAAAGTGAAGTAAGTCAGCCACAAATGATGTGTTCCAAATAAAGAACGCATCAAAATTACTAGTGGGTGAAATTTCTATAAAATTTCTGTCATTAGCATTTGCTCTGTTTTCTTGAAAAAAAAAGTCATAGAAACAAGTCCACTTACAAGCTTTAACAAACAGATTCACTTGCTGCTGAAACATCTTGATCCATTTCAAGAGTTTTGTTACTGTAGTAAAGACAAAAGCAGCAGTAATCATACACTTAACACAAATATTATAAGGTGTATGTATGTGTACTATTGGGACTATGTATGTACGTGTTAAGTTGTGCGAATAGTTTCTCATTTTCAATTTATCATTTTCGTTTTACTCGTAATAGAAGAATCCTTGAATCTTTCGATTATCTCATTTCTATTGTTTCGCACATGTTTTGCTTGCTCACTTGGTTTTTTTTTTTTTTTGACTTGTCTCAACCATTTGGCTGGTTTAAAAAGGCTCCTCTGCTCTTGAAAATAATTTTGCTTTATAAATTATAGCCAAATGACTTGTAATGCTGATAAACCTATAGTCGTTGCATACAATATTTGCATATTATAGGATATGCCTTATTTAAAGGGGGCCAGGTGAAACGACATTGCAACTGTTGAGAGTATCGAGTGCTCACGACATTCGACATTTCCCTTGTGGCATTTTTCCAAATAAGCGAATTTCGGCCATAAATATTATGTCGATAGGCAACATAATGTCCAGGGGCAGTACGCCCGTGAGCATTATGAGATGCCATCTTATGTGAAGCAGTAGTTCCTGATATTGTGAGCAGCGGCGTTACTCAGAATTCTGTGCTCAAAATCATCCTTTTGTTTGACCAGTATGAGATTTTATTGCCACTGCTGATGCTGAGAGTTGCTGTGAAATGTGTGCTGACATTTCGCGAATTGGGATATTTTTCTACAACAAATACGTCAGCGCAGAGTATCGATTATACGTTAATGTTGTTGCGGCCATTTAAAACTCAATAATGGCTTAAAAAGCATGCATATGATGAACCCATTTAGAAAGAATATAAACAAAAATATAACACTTCATTTATTTATTTCCTAATTATTTCGGTCTTGACGACACACTTGCAGAAATATTTGTTTTTAATTCTTGGGGAGATTTTCTATTCCGAAATTAGTAAAAACATGCACAACTTTGTCAGCTTATTTTCTCGTTAGGTATAGTCGTGTAAACAGATTATGTGTTTGGCTTTAATATAAAATACATAGAACTAAAACTAAAATAATTTAATAAGCATGTAGGTCTGTGATTAATTCAGTTCGTAGGGCTTTGGATTAAATGTGTAAAACGTCTGCCAGATCGCCTTAAATGCTTATTCCAGAGGCTTCAGAACATTATTTATATCCAATCACAAAGAGATTTAATGACCTGTATAGTCCTTAAACCCAAATTCTATTTACTAAAAGAATACCTTCAGTTATATATGCATTTATTAAAAATGATATTACTGAAAATGCTGAAAAAATTTGAATTATTCCAAAAAAAGAGAACCGAACTAAAACTCTTACGATTTTAAAGATTGAATCCTTGTAAGTGATTGCAACAAAAAAGTGCTTAAGCACTTTTTGAACGACTATAAAACAACATGATTTGTGATCAACAACTAAACTAAAGGCATTCTCAACTCTGTAAAAATTTTAAAATTACTCCAATAATAAGTGCACCATTTTCCTTGTTGTGATTCGAACAAAAAAGAAAAAAAACATTATTTTCTCTATTTCTTTTTAGTTGTTTATTACATATATTTACGACATTTTCTTTTAATTTCAATCTCATTAAAAAACTAAGACTTGATTAAAAAAAAAACAAAACTAGCCCTTAAAAAAATGTGAGCAATAATCGCAAATTAAGTTTACATAAATATGTAAGTTTCACATAAAATAATGAAGCAAAACCACATAACATGTGTATAAAATTTATGGAAAACAGACGTATTTATGTGCTCTCACACAGTGCACTTTCCTCTTACATGAGTTTGTTAAACAATCAGCCACCTGCTTTTCTTACCAATATTCAAAATGTTTGTTTTAGTGTTTGAGCGAAAGCAAACAAAGACACAAGGCTTGAAAATATTTGAAACCAAAAGTAAAACCAAAAAACAGGCGGAAAAATGAGAAGAGTATTATTCCAATTTTCAGTTGTTATATTAAACAATCCGGCCCCTAATGAAATAATACGATGGAGCGACAAGACGAACTTCAACACTTCAACACGAACAAAACACAGACTGTGATAAAAGAGGATACAAAAGGAAACCGAGGGCTGGCAAATTGTACAACTCTTCGCCTTCGTATGTCAACATTTTTCAGATTGAGCCATTCCTTTTTTTATGCTCTGCTTCCTTTCCGAACTATTCTTTAGAATTACTCTATCCTTAATCGCTCGCTCACAAACATTCGAGTGCGCAGCTGTTGTTGATAATAAAATTGCTGGTTCTTTCACTAAACACTAAAGCAACGAGTGCACTTACATATGTACTTTATAGCTATTCTTCATATTCTTTGTCTCGAGACTCGCTGGTTGAAAATTGTGTAGCAGACTGTGTTGCCGGACATTAGTCGTTGCGGTAACATAGGATAGAAAAGGACGGATCTTGTTTCCTTTGCAGCCGCCGACTGTCTATTAGCGAATTTCCTCCTACCTCTATTCATTTTCTATCTCTAAAAATGGTTGTTGGTTTTCGATTCTAGCCATCTTATTACATATGTGTATGCTCATTTAAGCATACTCACAAATGAACTTGTGCTTAAACGCATTTATGCATGTTTGTGTGTGTGTGTACATGTATTTATGTGTGTGCAGTAGTATCTACTAATTTATTCTTTTATTGCTTGAAAAATAAAATTCTTCTTCACCACACATACAGACAAACATTAAAAAGAAGAAGAACGAACAAATTAGAGAAAAAGTTTTAATCTTATCTCCTTTATATTTGCAATGGCAAAGTAAAAATTATAAATAAAAAAAAGTTATTACTGCGGAGCCTAAATTTTCACTGAACAGATTTAATTTAGACTTAAAAAGAGAAAAACTAATAGTGGACTGATGATTTTATAAACAAAAGTTTGTTCGTGTGTGAGACACAAGTTGTTGCCAACACCATGAGCCTGCTTTTGCGATGGTGAAATTGTGTTTGGAATAATATTTCGATATTATGGCAATTTGTTTTTATTAAAAAATTAATTATTTTTATCAAGAAATAAGGAATGAAGTTGCGGAATAATTATTATGTATATAAAATCGAATCGTTTTCTTTCAGAGCTGGAGGAAACAATCAAGAACCGTACATTTGTACATATTGTCTTGTGTTCTTTTTTTTTTATTTGTACGTATCTAATATTGAAACCTTTAAAATTATTACCACAAAGAAAATAAAGTGAAAAAACTCTCGGGAAAATCCTGCATAATATAAATGCTTCTGAATGATAAGAGTTCTCAACATCCAACGCAGAGATTTCTTGCTTTATTATGGCGAACCTGCGAACCTGTTGCATGGCCGATTAATATACATATGTATGTAATTATGAAAAAAGCGTAATTATAACAGCAATAATACGGTGCTGAGGGTAAACGGATAGCCAGTTGAAAAATAAAGTAAACGTTTACGCATGCGTATGTTTTCGCACAAATTTTATATAAACTTTTAGGTATTATTCTCCATATATTCAGCTAAATAAATTCATTTCTTCAACAAAGGTTTCTAAATAAGTTGGGTAACAAGTTACTTTTCGCTCAAACTGGAAACTTTTTTCTGACCTAACTCGAGTGCTGAGAATCTGTTTAGATGAACTCGCACTTAGGTATTAGATGGCACGAAAATTTAATGTTCAAGCTGCTAAAATTTGCTCGCCTTTCAGCCATTTATTGGTTTACGTCGATACATTGAAAAGACAATTCAATCCCTTCGTGTTTGAATCGATCCTTGGCGGATTCAAAAGTGCGTCAAGTACAGATCTCCTTTAATCAAGCACGTTACGCGTATTTTGAGTGCGGATTATTCAAGCACTAAATACTTCATTTTAGCCACATTCAGACCAAGTTTCTGATGAATTTAACCATATTCAATATAGGTTTCGGATTGAATGTGACTAAAATCCGTATTTACAAACAACCATGTCCCATCCCCATCTACGCACTTCTGACACAGATTGGGCTTGATTTAAGTACGGAAGAATTGAATTCATTTTGTGTTGATTATGCACTTGATGCCACATTTTTGAAGCCGATTTAATCCCATATCCGTACTTGAAAGAATCTGCTTTGCTTTCCCAGTTCCATAATAATTTATAAATTATTTTATCTCTTTGCCGACTTAAACCGGGACCGTAACTAGTTTCAGTCAAGTCACTCTACCAATCCAACATACATTCATATGTATATAAGCACACACAAATGCTGTTTACAAACACGCCCAAAGACTTTGCACTCGTTTTAAGCCGTAATAGACTTGATGCTCCTTAATAATCTTTATTCGGATTGTTTTAACTACACTTGGATGTTATCCATACTTAAATTTTGAAGTACTTTTGGTACTAAAAATCCACGAAAAAAAAACTTAAATTTAGTACGAGAATTTTCTTTCTGTGCACATACACTGAGCGACAAAACGAAGTGTATGCTTGAACAGTTTGCTTAAAAGTCCCTACAAAAATCAAAAAACTCCCTGCGAGAGTAGATTAGTGTTATTTCGTTTCTTTGCATTTTATTACCGAGGTAAAAAGATGTAGCAGTAATAACGGAAGTTTTGTCCCAAGTGACAATAACAAGTATGTCTACAAAGTAAAACAATTGCTTTACTTTGCAGAGAAGTTTGTTACAAATGACCAATCAATCAATAACGTGTTCATTCAATTTAACAATTTTGTTTAACAGGAATAAAATAAATGTTAAAAACTCGGGAGCCAAATAAATTTACATAAGAAACTTACCAGCGTGAAATCCCATAAGTTTCTTTTACACACAGTTCTAATCGGTACGTGAATTTCCTAGATATCTATCCGTACGAGCCTTAGAACTGGAGAAACATGTCTTCAGTGATGCAGGATTTATCATTTCCCGCAGAATTACTGTTACGAGCTTTCGTAACTTTCGGGCGGCAGCCGTCATGGAGTATTCGGCAAACTTGCAGAGCCCCTTTTTGTTGGCGTGCTTGTTGAAAAAACTGTAAAAATTATACTAAATACAAAATAGTATTATTTTGAAAGGCCATTTATCAATATGGCGCATTGAATTGGTAAGAAAAGAAGTACAATATATCATATGACAACCATTAGGTAAACACACCTCTGACAGAATGAACATTTCAATTTTTGGTAAATCTTTTGCCCGATAGTTGAGTAGTCAAAATGTTACCGCAAGCGAAGCCAGAATTAAATACGTTAGAAATGGCCCCAAATACAAATATAAACAGTGACTTTATGGGCCATGAAAATGACCCCACAAGCCCTGCTGTTACACTTTGTATAAAAGTACAAGCTTACTTTTCACTTTTGGTGGAGTTTCAATCGTTATTATTATTTATAACTGTTTTTTAAACTATTTGTATTAGTAATAAGTTATTTGGCAATAAAATATGTGTGGATGTTTGACAGGTTGAGCAGTCTTTATGCAGCTGCTATTTCCTTCTTAATATGCTTGTTTGTATGCCAAGCAGAGTATATACTTCTGGTAATGAAATATTTTGCTAAATTGTGGTTTATTAGTTTTCATACGACGGAAATTGGATTTTCTCTTCCGCTGAAAATTAGCACACACTTTATGAATCGAATCACAATTTTATGTTTGCCCTTTTTCTTTTACAATGAATGTGGCAGCTTCATTAATTGATGTATTGATAATATGATTGCAATAAAATTTTCACACATGCAGCATTTTTGCAAAAGTCTATTCATGAAAATATGGTAAAAAATTTTGCAAGCTGTCTCTCTGCTTCACTCAGCTTTTACACTATGTATTGCAAAGTTCGTTCCAGAATGTATTTATATCGCAAAAAAATAGGTTTTACAAAATCGACTATGCCTTAAGCTTGAAACCTAGATACCCAACTCTTCTGTATACAGCTCCCTATGGTACCGGTGTGGTACACCGAAGTCCTCTATAGACAGTATCAATCCTTATCCAGGCACATACTAAAGCGTATCTCATTCGAATGCACAGCCTGTTGCAAGGCAAAATGTGGTGGTGTTAAGCCCCACCACAACATTTCGCCAAAGCAGACGCTGTAGCCCCGAGTAACCTTTCGAGCAAATGAACCAGGATTATTTTCTCAAAATCTACACACATACATACATGTAGACTTCGAAGATTTAAAGAAGCAAATTTGCAATATTTTACATTTTACTACATGCATGTATTCGCTATGCATGCTTGATGTAACAACATTTGTTTTTCTTAGGCTGAATTTTTGAGGCTTCAGTTAAACTAGGTTTAGTTAAACTGAAACAAATATTTGCCGCTATCATCACTTTTATATCAAATTTGTTGACGACTCAACTTAGAGTGGCTCAAAATGTTCTTCTTTAATGGAATAATACAAAAACCTATAATTCCTCTGTAACGGCGCCACATATCTATGTTCAGCCTAACTAAACCTAGTTTAACGGAGATCTCAAAATCCCAACATTACCGTATTTATTTTTTGAAGTGGACTTTTATTTTGAATTTATGTTTGAAAAAATTAATTTACTCGTATGCACAGTTATATGAATCATATCAGATGTGAAATCAAAAGCCCAAAAATAGACTGAAATTTGCTTATAAAATGTCAAAGAAGAAATTACAAATTACTTACCTACTTATATGAACAATGTATGACTAAATAAACTAAATAATAAATTTTGTAAAAAAAAAAAAAATAATAAAGGAAACTGCCAGTAAAATAATGCAACTTGGCCACGTAAAACATGGCGTTAAAGCTAAATCATCATAATCAAGCAAGTGTCAAATAAAGCAACAATAATTTAAATAATATCAACTAATATTTCAAAGTAAAGCAAACAAAACATATTAATTATGCATTTAAGATAATATCAAGCCCCCCTTTTACTACCAACACAACAATATAAATAAATTTACTTACTAAAATTTAAATCAAAAAGTCTGCTATTTTTCGACAATTGTCTTTTCTATTGTTTACGAACTCATCTCATGTACCTCAACTCTACAAACAAAAACTTCAATATTAAAACTTTCGCAATCCTTCATCGCCTGTAATCATCAACAAGAAATACATTTCTCAGTCCCAAGAACCGGGAACGACCTTTCAAATGGACACGCTTCAAAGACGACGTCGGGCAGGCGTTCTCAGGAGTTATATGAAAAGTTTTCTTGCCGTCAAACAAAAGCACCAGCATTGTTAAAAACTACGAAGAAGCTAAATTTAAATACAAATTTTTTGTTTCTTCAAATTATTTGAATTTAAAGATACAAGCAAAAAAATTGGCGAAGCTGCAAATACTTCCAACGCGGTCATCATCAACCATTTCACGTATAGATTTCATCGAAAGATGGGGCCTAACACCGGTCTTACGGCCACGGCAGGAGCAACCACTAAGCGGTGAAAACCTCTCCCAAGCATCGCCCCCTCTTCTGCGTGATAGGTAATTATTCACTTTCATACCTCAATAGACAAAAAAAAGTATTTACTCATCAACATCTTTTTAATTCTCATCTTTCGTTCAATGTTAATGCTTTAGTTCCGGGCCAATTTTTGTACATTTTCAAAAAGTACTGCCCGCATAATAATGAACAAATGTATATGTAAATGCTGGCTACAAATGTAGTAAAAAAACGCTCCCTTACACCGAAAAATTAAAAGTTCCATTTGGTACAGTGGGCTCGAATCGTACTATTTTTTACTTCCCAGCAGCAAATATGCCGCCCGAAAAGAGTTTCGGCGCTGATCATTCTTTTTTCAAATATAATTAACATTAAAATTTATGGTTAAACGTACAAAAACTGTGTGAAAAAATTTGCTCCCGTCCGCATTTAGCGTGAGCCATTACGAATCGTGAAATTGATAAGTTACGTAGAAAAGAGCACTTAAGAACTATTAGCACCTCCAGGTGCTAATTTCAAATTTTCTTGCACAATGTGACCAGCACAGACATTAGAACACGCGTCTTCATGTAATGTAAACACTACATAATATGTATGAAATAAGTTATATTGAGCCTTAACTATGGTCCAACACTAAAGTCGGTTCTTTTTAGAAACAACTTAAAGTTTACAACATGTTGCTTGCTTTTTTCTAACTATAGTCCAAATTAAAGTTGACTTTAAGCTGAATCAGCTTTAAATGGGTGCCACATTATTTATCGAAAATTCCAAGTCATTTGTCATACAACCTCTTACAAATTTACGCGCAAACTTTTGCGCGTAAAGTCGGCTTTCTCTCGTCTATAGGAGACAAAAAGCTTACTTTTATTTAGCTGTGACTTAAAATTGCTTAAAGTATACTTTTTCGATGTCTATAGTTATGCGCCATTATAGCCAATTATGTTTTAATTAAATTTTGCTCTGAAAGCGCTTACTTAGAAATTAATCAGTGTGCGTTTGCAAAAGCGTGTAATCAAGAAACAGTGGGAAATTACCATTTACCATTAATCTAGGAGGACGAGCAGTGCCAGCTGCCGTGAAGAACATATTTAATATTTTTCAAAATACTTCAAATATAAAATGTGCATCCATAAACTTTTGGAACATCTCTTTGCGAACGGTTTCCATGATTTCTCTTAATTAGGCAAAAAAAATTTTATACATCTGTTTTTGATTTTTACAAAAATAAACTTGCTTTTACTTGAATTATTTGCCGGAGTTAAAAATTTTAAAATTTATCTTCACACACAGAGAAAAATGTAGTTCTAGAACATTTTTACCAGATAGTAAATTTTTTTTATAGGAATAAAATTCCGGGAAAATGCTAAATTTGAACATTTTGAAGAATTCTCATGTTTCCCATCCCAGAAAATCCCCCAAATAGCAACAACAACAATCTGTATCACAAATTTAAGCAATTTGCGATTGTCTTATTAATATGAAGTAATACGAGTAGCTGTTGACGTCAAAGTATTGATGGCCTCTTGATATCGTTACATCCCTACACTCCAAGTCGCCCTTTTGGGTGTCCCGCTTGTTATATTTTTGACACAGCACAGTGTAAAGGAACTCAAGATGTGGTGTCAAATGTTCCAACTGAAAGTTAAACTGTTAACTGTTATCCTTTCTATGATGCAAAGTATAGTTGAAAGAGGCTTGAATGGTATATGTATGTGTCTAATATATTTTTAGCTTTTGCGAGAATTTCACAATTGAATGCATATCCATTTATTTATTTATTTATTTATTTATTTATCTATTTATTTCAGTCAATTCTACACACAAGACTTACAATCTCTTATTACAGTATAGAATGCTTAGTAACAAAACACTATAATTACATGGATAATAAAATGTAAAGTGTTCACAATGAAATATAAAATGTTAAAAAAAAAGTAGGAAAGAAGGAAATTAAAAAACATATATTAAATATGGTGATATAAAAAAACATGTTAAATAATAAAATTATATTGATAAAAATTCAAATAATGCCTTCTTAAATCTCTGTGCGTTACTAACTAATTGTAAAGTATGAGGGAGAGAATTCCAAAGACGGACTGCGTTGATAAAAAATTGCCATTCTGAATTTAAACAATGGTGTCTAAACAATATAAGGCTTTTTCCGCGATCAGACCTCGAGAAACATAATCGATTATAAAGGTGAAGTGGCGTCTGCGTATATATAATCTTATGCAAGAATATAAGAACCCTTGTTTTTAAGATGTCATCATACTGAATGCCATATAATTTTACTGTGAATGTTGATGTAGAGGCAAATGTTGAAATTTTCTAGGCATTCTGGATGCAGAGGGTATTCAATTCATTTGACAAGTTGCAGGATATACATAATGTAGTATCCTTACATAATGTCGTAATCCTTACCCTTTTCATCAAAATCAGAAAAACGAGACTGTGATGTAAATTGGTTGAAAATTTCTAAGAATAGAAGAAAATGATTTGGAAATTTGGGAAGCAAACAGAACCTTCAGCTTACGGTTCGTTTATTCGAGTAACACTGTTTTATTTGCGTACCCTAACCACAGTATGCAGGAATATTTCTGAATAAATATTTAATTTTTAGATGAAAATCCTGAGTGCACTTGTAAATATGAACATGCTTTTACATAATTTTATGTCTTCGCTGTTGGATATGGACTCTCAACTATACGTTCTTAAACAATTGAACTTGTGCTTTCTGATGACAATAATGAAATGGCAAATATCAAAAACATGATTCCTCGCTTCACAGCGACTGCTCTTATTGAACATTTTACTTGTATGGAACAATTGTATGCGTTCATAAATCTAAATCTGTTATGAGTGAGCACAGTTATAATGAGATGTATTTATGTATGTAAGTGATGCGACCTTAAAATTCAATTGCTATCACTATAGTTTCCATATCTGCGCATTTCTAAGAGAGAAAACAAAGTAATTGCATTAAGAAGATTGCATTAAAGCAAACATACATATGTATTTAAATAGTAATATTCGACAAATTGTCACAAATAAAAAGAGGTGACGAATCTAAGCTGACAACGATGAAGTAGAAAATGGCATTAAAAATCTTAATTAACAAGTTCGTTTGCATGTTCTTGCGCACTCACTCTTCACTCCAAAACGATTTATAATAAAAACCATTTAGAAGAACACAGATACTCCATATCACACAAGTAATGCACACAAATATATTTTAAGTATCTTTTTTCTTCATTGCTATGAACTAAATTTTACAACTGATGACGTCAAACGCAAAACAAAAAATTATAAATAACAAAGAGTAACACATAAATATAAAAATACTAAAATGCCACACATTCCACCAAACAATGAAAACGAAATCTTACAAAAAAAAAACTGTTTCAATAAACGCAATAAATACATATGTATGTATGTATGTATACAAAAATAATGAAATCACAAGCAAGTTAAAAGTAAAATAAAATCTGCTGACGGTGGCAATAACCTTTTGAAAAATAAGTAAAAAAAATAAAACTTTACAACGAATTAATATAGTACCAAAAACACTTGTAATTTTATTTTCATTTTTCCTTCAAAAGTAGTCGCTAACACAATAGAAAAATATTTTCTTATTGATTCAACACATTTTGAAAAAAAAAAAAAATGCAAGTAATATACCGGGATTATCAGAGACTACTCTCTCTCTCTCTCTCTCTCTCTGATCTAGGTCTAATATACATGACAAGGAAATATAGAGGATAGCACAAAGAAACTATAACACATTGCATAGAGTTTTTAGTAAGACCAAGGATAAGATTGAAAAATGCGAAACTTCGAATTTCGTGTATAGGATTCCTTATCGAGGAAATGATCAAGAAATTGTAATGAAGGATATTTATACATATGTATGTACTACAAAGAATAACTTAGTTATGTGATTAGCCGGGCATGAATCAGCACGGAAGTATATTAATTATGTGTGCTACTTATTCTATTTATTATACGCATGAACACAGTGAGAATCACAAATGTTAAAACCTTAATACAGAATATAATCATTATAGTTTCGCAACATTTTTACTTAATCTTAACAACCTTCATACAACTTATAATAAATAGACAGAAACAGAAAAAACAAGATCTATTTAGCTCTAGAGTAATAACAAAAATAATGATCATAATAAACAAAACAAAAGTATCGATCAAACGAATGCACCCAGTAAGTTCTTGTTACTTTTGTTTTTAACG
This sequence comes from Sturmia bella, assembly GCA_963662145.1. Taxonomy (NCBI): domain Eukaryota; kingdom Metazoa; phylum Arthropoda; class Insecta; order Diptera; family Tachinidae; genus Sturmia; species Sturmia bella. The sequence continues at coordinate 79,383,713 of OY759170.1, read as the reverse complement.
ACGCAAACAGTTCCACTAATACTGTTTTGTTCTGTTCCTACTCAGCAAAAAATTTTTAGCGATAACAGTTGTTGTTTGTTGCCTTGTGTTTGGCAATGAAAAACGAAATTTATTAGTTTTTCGATACAGCTAGTCATGCGCTTGTTAAAACAAGTTCGTTTGTGTGTGAAGCACAGAATGTCGAACTTTAAAATTTCAAAATATATCAGAATGAAAGAAAAACCGGGTTGTTTTCGATAAAAGCAAAGCAAGTTCTTATTATTAAAATTTTAATAATTAATTTTCGAAACATAATATTTTTAGGTAAGAGCAATGACAAAAACTGCTCCAGCAATAGAATTTCTTATACAGCGAGAAAGGGGAATTCAAAATGTTTTCTAGGTGAACATTTTAAAAGAATGTTATGAACGTGTTGCCGCATACCATGAATCTTATTGATTCAAATTTAACAGTTTTATTTTAATTGGTAATTATGATGACCTATTCATCTCTGTCGTCACTTATCTGTCATTATTCATCTCTGTCACCTGTTAAATATTTGACATACATTTTGTTTCCTTTTCTCTTTAATCTGCTGATTGAAATACCACGTTTTTAAACTTTGTTAAAATAGTTGATAATTGGAGAAAAACTACTTTCTTAAGCACAAGTGTATGTATTGAATAATCTGTATTTAAATAAAATTTAATACATAAAATTTACGGATTTTACCTGTAGTACAAGCTGAAAAATACGCTTATTTTTTATTTCTCGACGTTTTAACAGTACGAGTGAGTATGCACATTTTTTTCTTTCTTGCTACTGAAACAAGAAAAATAACAGGCTTACTCATCATAGACCACCAAAAACCAATAAGAGCAAGTACAAACGAAATATAGCAAAACACTTGTCAACGACAAGACCCTTGTATTTATAAGTATTTAATAAATTGGAGTACTTGAAACAACATTTTCTAGCACAAAACTCTCTATAAATTAAAAACCTTGGAGTGTATGATGTATATCAAACTGAAGCCCGATTCATATTCTACTTTTGCATATTAAATTTCATTTCACATTGCTAAAGAAGTTATTAGGCCGTAGAAATGGTCTTCGAAAAATGAAAATGTATTAACAATTAATTGCCATAGCGATATCGTAGCCAACCCAAAGGAATGAAATATACCCGGAATTCGGTTGAATTATTCATTCTCTGAAAACAAGCACTTTGGAAAAAACTTTCCAATTTGTGGCGTTTTACTAAAGTGTGAAATAAAAAAATTGCTTTTTATCAAAAAGCTTTTCTTTTTCTGTGGCATTGCCAGGGCAGAAAATAGAATGCTCACAATTTTAATTATCTGCTGTTAACAGTTTATGAATACAAAATTTTACTAAACAATCGTTCGGCCTCCAACGTTTAACTAAACAAAATTAGAACTTGATAAACACAAAATATTAATTCCGTAACATTCGTTTATTCCTAAAAGGTATTGTCGTGGTTATTGTGTCGTCTCTGCTTTGCAATATTGAAGAGGTCGCGCTTAATATTCTTGATTAGATAGTATCGAAGGTGTATGCACTGGACACTAATAAACAGGCAAATAACCAGCAGTTGAATCTGACCGCAGGGTAGGCAAAATTTAACGTACTTTTTTATGTTATAATTTTTTTCCTGACGTCCACGAACATTTCTAATTTGCGCCTTTTCTCCCCTCCACCTCACTTCCTCTTTACTATTTTCCAAGTTACAGTACAACGCAATGCATATGTAGGGATCATGCCCTCAGTAGTGGTCCAAGTCTTAAGAAATGGATTTATCTCTCAAAGCAAGTATCTGCATTTATACACTTTGAATACTAAGAGATAAAGAAAAAATTAACTAATTGAGAGACTGGCAAAATGGCAAAATTATCAACCAAGTGTGTTTCAATTTTTTTATTATTCTCTATTTCTAACAAAAGAAATAATTACAAGGGTTGAAAAGGGTTACAATCTTTTTGATCAATTGCAGCAGCACTTAAGTTTTTCATTGTTCATTTAGCAAACATTCTCTGAAACCATAAAATTTTTAGAAATGTGTAGGCGTATGTGCGAAGTAATCAAACATATTTATTCACACGTACCCAAAGAAACTAAAGACTGCAAACAAATTCATTGTTATTTGCAAACACATACACTGCTGCTCAAATATTTCTTGTATGAATTGCAACTGAAATAGTATCAACAATAGCAGCAACAGAACCAAGCCAACAACAATAAAAAATACAAGTCTATTGTTTGTATCTAGTGCCCATTCACTTGACTTTTGTCGTCAAATGTTGGCATCGTCAGCATAATAATTGTCAACATATCGTTCGTTGTAGGGATTTTTTATTGCCATTCGCTGCTATTAGTTTAGCCAACAGAGTGTTTTTATTCTTTTTGTTATCAGGGCTTTCTTGATTTCTATTTTGTTTATTATCAGGATACTTTATTGCCACATTCCCTTTGACAATCACTTTTCACTGGCAAAGACTAGTTTGCAAACTCTTGGGAAATATTTATTTATAACATGCGAAGGTAGAAAATAGTTGTATTTGTTTCTCACTTGTTTGCAGAGGTCTCTGGTTTTTAAACGACACATTAGGGTGGGTTGAAAATATTTGCTTTATTTGCTTATCTAGCTCTAATTGTGATCAAGCTTCAGCCAACCCAAAAAATGTTGAAGCTGCCTTTTGCTGCATAACAAAAATATTAAATAAAATTTTATTTTCCCCTGATTTGTAATAAAAGATAATTGTTGAAAAAATTTAAAACGATAAGCGCGGGCTAACGAAACAATCTTATGTTACTAATTATAATTTGCTTGGACGTTAAGCAGCTTTTATTTCCTTCTGTTCCGTACCCTAAAGCTGGCGGATATTGCGCATATAATTTTCCAAATGCTTTTGTAAAACTATTTCTTAAAATTAGTCGTTTCTTCTTTCAGCCGACACAGTAATTTTGCAAACAAATTAACAATTAAATAAGGCACTTGCGATAATTTTTTCTTTTTCTTTTTACACTTTTACCGAAAATTTTCAGAATTTTTGTTTACTCTGTTGTTATAAACAATCCGATTTGCAATTTGCTGTTTTTAGCAAATGACGAAGCGTTTAATTGTTATTTGTTTACTTTGAAAAATAAGTTTGGTGATGATAAACAGTTTTCCTTTCGCATTTCTTTTCATCTGGAAATTATATTTTTGAAAACGGCGACTGCCTCTTAGTGAAAACGTGCACTAGAAATCTGTTTGTATGCTTGTTTATTTAATTTTAAGTACACACTAAAAATTCTTCTTATTAATACATGTCCGGTTAATTTGTATAGCTTCTGATACATCGGAGGCATCAATTTGCAAAATCTCTTCATTAATTTTAAACACAAAAAAAAAATAAAATAGTAAGGTCAAAAATGTTTTCTTAGTTCTTAGACATAAACTTCAAATTTAACCGGCGCCGTGATTTGCATGATGAATAAATGTACTTTACATTTTCGAGATTTCAGCGCATTTGTGTGTAAGCTGCGTAATTCTTAAGCCATTGCAATAAATTTTAATATGCAAATTAAGGCTATAACTTGCAATTTAATATTTTCTAAATGAGTTGGGTTGTGGAGTTTTCTAAAATGATGTATTGAAGCATATTTGCTTCAATAAATATTGCTGGATGCTTTACATTCTTACAACCAACTTCAAATACGCTACTCATTGCTTATTAACGCTAAATATTGTATTCGCGGCTTTTGTTGAAAAACCATGTACCCAAAAACTTTCGCAAATTTTCACAAGATCACTAAACATTACTTCGTGGGAACTTTTTTACATGGCTATGAAAAGCATTTCACTCGAAACGGGAAAAAGAGTACTTGGTTTTATTGAAAAACTTCTCGAAAAATTTGGATAAATATGTAATTGATATATATATGTATATGCAACTTGGGTCTCGACAGCGAACTCAAAGTATTAAATAGACAACAAATTGTCTTGGGCAAAAGTAAGCAGGCAAGGAATTATGGCGAAAAGTTTTCATTGATTTATTTATGTAAAAAAGCAAACATCGCTACACATGATGGCGTCCGACCGCTCATACGAACTATAAGTATCTAACTAAATTTGTAATAGTCGTTTTCGTGTTCGTCATTCGTATTCAGTACGACTTGTAACTTCTGGATGCAGAAAATACAAAGCCAACAAAGAAAAAGATAAGAAAAATTCGCAGTTATTTTTCCAATTGCCGGATAAATTGTATATGTATAAGTTATTTTATTTTTCTTCCGTGCCTCAGAGGTTTAGTACAATTATATTCGTCGGTATATTTATTTCAGGTTTTTAATGCGATTCTCCATAAAAGCTCAATAGCAATGAAATTGTAAGCGAGCTACATAACAATATATCGTCGAAAAATATCTCGCTAGCTGGCATATAAAATACTATTTTTCAATAACACATTTAGCGCACATACATAAATACATAATTCGTACTATATAAACTTTTCATTCGCTTCTTTTATTCCAGCAATTTTAAAGAAATCTACTTTCTGTAAGCGTGAAAACTAATCGCTTCTACACTTGCCACAAACTTAAAAATATTACCGACTGAAAATAAATCCACAGTTTGAAAAGGATTAAATTAATGAAGAAACCAAAATAAATTAAAAAGCTTAAATAAAGCTGAAAATTAAAACCCATTTATATTGAATTATTTTTTCAGGCTAAAGTTCAACCCTTGGTTTGTCACTTTTAAATCAATATTAAGTAAAGAAAAGTAAAAAAATTTTTATAGCAGGTGGACAACCGGCTGTTTCTGGGTAGCAAACACCCTACATCAGCACCCTATGAACTTGGGACGTGTCAAATTTCACAATTTTGGCACAGCCGCTTTGATTGCCACTCGGCAATCAAAGCTCACGGAATTTTACTTTCTATTTATATGAGCCTGAAAAAGTTATTTAATATAATTGTATGTAAATATCATAGTTCAATAAAATTAAAATTTCAGTAAAACTCTTTTAGTTTTTTTTTTTTTGAAAGCTAATACGGAGCATTTAAAACGCATTACTCGATCCTTTGGGAAAATCCCTGTTATACACTATTTTTAATACACTACGTTGCATGTGGTTTCAAAGAAACTAAACTGTCCTTTATATTCTGCCGAAAACTGTATGATATTTTACTTTGTTAATTTGTTCATATTTCAGTTGGACTAAGATGTTTAAAATACCCGCATTTACTTTATACGTGTGTATGTGAATAGTAAGAAGTGAAAATATCTAGGTAGTTTTCATTTGCCGATTTCCCTGGTGAACTGAAAAGGCTTGCAAGACTTAGATGCAGAACTAAAAAGATTCAATATGGCAGTTGTTGCAGCTGCGAAAGTAATATAAAAAATTACGCCATAAACGGCGTTTATACTGTAGCTGCATGTGTATGTTTGGGTGTGTGTGTGTGTGTGTGTGTGTGTCTATACCCTGCCAGCAAATTGGTAGTCGACTACTGAAATAATTAACTTTACGTTAACTTTTATGGACTAGCTTCAAATTAGCTACAATACAATCGATTTGTAATTCACTTTTTGTGTACTGGCTATAAACTAGCTGAAACGTAGTGCAGAGTTAACCCAAAATTCAAATAACAACATACACACACACACGGTAAATAACACTTGAATAAAATTGCCTATTGTCGCATTCGTTTTAAATGTTGCGATAGCTGAGTGGGTATGTTGGTTGCTCTCCAGTCTTGAGGCTTAGTGGTTCGATTCCCAGCAGAGGCTAAAAAAAAAGTAGAATGAAATTCAATTTCATAAAATAAAATATTACCACCGAAAAATGTAAAATCAGCCTTGATTTGTACATTTTTTTCTGTGGCTACTGACTTTGAAGTAGCTAACTTTAAGTTAGTTGAAAAGTAATGCAGCGTCGGACAATTGACTACCTCCTAGGACATCGTAATGTTAAAATAGTCAGTCATCTCCATTAAAAATAATCTAAGTGTAAACCACCACCAGTTGTAAAAAAGTTAGCTTATAATTCATTACTAGTTAACTGAGTTGCCGGCAGGGTAGATAAGTAGCAAAAGTGGTTAACGGAGCACGTTTAGCGTACGTATACTCCCAGTCTCTTAACATTTGACAACTATTACACCCATAATTTGACGTTGGCTGCCCTATGGACGTGCTAATCTCTCCGTCTGTGCCAAAGCTTACCTAGTAACGTGAATACCCACCAAGACTCGTACACCGCACTACATTCAACACTACACTTTTGTGCCCGTGATGGTAGGTAGAGTCGGTTAGTGTCTGCCCAAAGTGTTGGTGAATTCACCACTCCTAATATACGGATAGGAAATTAAGAGTTTTCTATCAATTTTGAAAACTGATTGCTTGTAAACTCCCATCCTCTGTGCTCTTCCTTGCGAGTCATTTTACTGCATGATGTAGTGAAGTAAATTTCATTCAATCCATTGTACCATAATGTTGTGCGTCAAACATACGAGGCATTATTCGTACAAAAAACGAATTCGGACGTATAGAAATGTACGTACATTTTAAACTTATGTGCATCCCATGATCAGAGTTTTAGAATATTACCACGACAAATTAATATCACGAAAATGAAGCAAAACACTAGTTCTGTTTCTTTAGTTTTTGGGCAAATTTCGGTAAAATGAGAGTAAACTATAATTTCTCTCCATAAGAGACAAAAATGCACAAAAGTGCGGGAGCGAATAACAACAAATATTTTACCCCAAAAGAAAACGTCAGGGTTTTGACAGCTAAATTTATTTAAAACAAAAAAAATACTAATATTAAATATTTTAAAAATATATTAGTATATTTTATTTAATTTGTGTTTTGTCAAAACAATTAAAAGGGTTGAAATGCATAAAACTTTTTACGAACACAATAGAACTCATATACATAAATGAATTCGTAAATATAAAGATGTATGTATGTATGTATATAACAATCATCAATTTTTTAGAGAATGCTTTAAACATGATACAATTAACAAGGTAGCCTTTTCGCTACAATAAGAACAACTTCGATAAAAATAACATGTATTTTGTTTTTGTACAACTTATGCAAACTGTCAAAACGACGCCACTTCTACATTTACAGAAGAGAGATGCACTAAGCTTACGCGGATTAGCTATCTCGTTTTGGCTGCCTTTCATCTCTGCAATCTCTTGACAACCTAAAGTAGTCAGTTGATTAACGGTTTAGCTGACGAGGCTACCTTGTTAGTTGTATCATGGCTTTAAAAAGCTTTTTCTATGTTATTGTTTATTCTTTCAAACAGCTGACAGCTGAACTACTTGCCCAAACTAGCCCAAAGAAAAAGTACGGACTGTTGCGTGCAAAAAGAAGAAGCATAATGTTCTCTCACAAATACTCTCATTTGTCCAATTTTAAAGTACGGGCACGCTTTTCGTGCAAATTGGGATCCCAAAGTAGAGTAAAGAAACAGAGCTACTCTTTTATTCAAACATCGGTTGCAAATGTGTTCAAAGGCTTTCACGCGCAGCTCTTCGTTTTATATCAATAGTCTGATGGAGTTTGCCCTTACTTGGATTTATCTACATGTACATATATTGCATCTAAAATTATTTAAAGCAAAATTACTTGTGACTCAATATGCAAAACTGAAGCCATTCCTTTTCTGTCCTGCTTTTATTTCAACACAAACAATATTTCTAGTCCAAAAACTGCAGAAATATTTAATTCCACAAAAGTTGTCTTGCTGGGGAAAACTGAGACATATTTGATTCTTGCGTTCGTTCAAGTGGATTTGAATTGTAAAATATGGGTTGATAGTTGTGTTTCAGCTGTGAATTGAAGATAATCAGAGAGATTAAGGACTAATGTGGGATACATTGCAATTGGATTTTTATTACTGAGTTTTAGTCTGCTTGCATGCATATGAGAACGAACGAAAACAGTTTAAATGTAAAAAAGTAGTTCAGTAAGCTACTTCACAAATGTTTTTCGTGCAGTAGGGAGTAAAAGACAAGCATTGAAAATGGATCAGATTTTAATTTAAAATACTGTTTGCTTAGAAGGCACAAAATATAACAAGTTTGTGCGACTTTGGGACAGAGAATGCAATGAATAAAGTACGTATTCGAAGCGCCGCAAGAACTAGAGAAAACTTACATACTCATTATTCATTAATGCATTACTTTAAATATAAAAATTTGTATTGCAAAATGTAACAAAAACTTCATATGTGCTCTTACAGCTCAAGTTCGATTACAAAAATATAATAACAATATCGTTTAAGTATTTGTTTTAGTGGCACAAATTGCTACAAGAGAAAGCTGGATTGAAGTTACATTACAATAATCAATAAAATCCATTTCTTTACGACTAATAAAACTACATATATGAATGACATATTTAAGAGGAACTTCATTTTATATTCGGTCAGAGGAAATTTTACCCCTTACGGACTTCCTATTTGTGTGAGTCTCTGGCTAAAATTTCATATAAAATGTTTAATATATGTCTGTATATAAAAGAAACATAAATTTATGTACGCCTACAAGTACATATCAGATTTCGCCTGCCTGTATGTGTTACAGGGACCGTTGTAAGTATATAACACATACATACATATGTAAACACGCTGTTTGTACAGCATACATTTTGTAAATATGTATCAATGTGTACACTGCATTTTCAAGCGGCATCAAATCAAGTGACGTCATAAGCATCAATAACAAAAAGTGCAAGGTAATAGAGAGAACTCTATAAGAGAATGACAGCAAACTTATTTTGACGGAGAGGACGAATTTTTTTTTCTGTGAGTTAAAGTATTTGACCCAATTTGAATGCAGTTGAGTGTGCCAACACATACATTTTATTTAATGTTAGTTGATGATTTATATTTAAAACCAAAGAAAAGCACTATTATTAGTAAAAGATACCTTTAGCTGTGTTCATTCCGGAAACATTAAATAATCAACAAACAACGTACTCAGAGTTTCATTGGGCACTACTGAACTAAAAAAAACTGACGGATTTTGAAGGGATGTTTGGTGATTAGTAGGTTATTTCAGTGCATGTGAAAAATATCTTAGAGCTGTGCATATACAAACACACATATGTATTTTATGTAAATGGTTCATATACTGAATCTCCGAGCTTCGTTTATATACAAGAAGGTTAACGAGTACATGGCGGTAAAAATAGAAAAATATCTTACATACAGGTTGCAAGAGTTCGTTTCGTTCTATATGAGAGTGTTAAATACACTAAGGACGGTCGCAACAACAACTACATACATATCTATGTATGTATGAAAGTGTATACAGAGAATATGAATGCAAGTAGGTGCATGCAGGTGTATTTGTGAGGTTGGGGGGGGAAGAACAAGTCTATTTTTACTTTACAATTTCTTAAATGATGATTACAGCCATTATTTTGCAAATACTCGTAAGCAAGCATATAAATGAAATCATATACCTATTGATGAAAACATCAAAACATTGACTGCTGCCGTCATTTCTGCATTTATTTATGCGCGTACGTACATACACACAGCCGAGTGTACGTATGCATACGATTTTTGGGGAACTATTTCAATTTTTGGGCCATTAATTCACAGTTTAGTTGTATCTTGTTTTATTTACAACCTGTAGGTTTCGTCCACCTGATTTATTTTTCCAACATCACGATTCATCTGTAATTAGGTACATACATATGCTTTCACAATTTGCACTTACAGACGGTTTATAAGTTTTGCTTTCACACTCGCGTTCCTGATTTCATCTGACATAATCTGACATAACAGTTAGCAGCAGCCACAAATAAATATGCATGCATTTAAATAAACAACTCATTTTTTCAACTTCTGTATTTCTATACATTTCACCTCTCTGTTTTCTTACTTTTTGCTTATATCCTACAACACTAGTTTAATTTTGATGATTTAAATTTTTTTTTAATTTTATTTAATAAAAGCAGTTTTATGTTTACTGCTTCTCACTTTTAAAAATATTCATAAAATTTTTAGTCATTTAGCTTTTATGTTGCACTATTTATACCAGTAATAAAAATCTGTGGTTGCGTAAATCCAACTGAAGCCTGACTCCCGAAAATAGTGGTTCTTATTATAATTTTTTTTATTTAAAAAACCAATTAATTAGATATTATAAGTACGTATTTTCTTTATAATAGATCACTTATTGGTTTTAAGAACCAAAACCCTGGTATGAGTGAGACAGTTTCACTTTCTTTCATTCTGAATTATATGTAACAATCAGAGAGATGAATTAAAAGCAAGAATTATTTCACATTATAGCTTTCTGAAAGAGAACGAACGATTCACTCAAATGAAACATTTTGTTCAAAACTATTTTATTCTGGTTGATTAATATGTTGTGTTCTTTTCCAATAATGCCACAAATAGGTTGAATTTAAAATATTTTTACCCAATGACAAACACTACGCTTAAGATCAGCTGATGCCGTTCGTATTTACAAAATAGAACACGATCTAATTAAAATCGTTTGGAAAAATTTGACAGGTACACTCTGCACAATACATAAAATGTAAAAAACATTGTACCATTTTACAATTCCCCAAGCACAAAAACCCAAAGTTGTGCTTTTGTTTCACAGTGCAAAACATATTATAAATAGAAATATTAATTTTGAAACTAAAGCCGGACTTGGAAAAAATATCCATCCACAAAATCTATACATAATAGTACAAGTAAGATTGCATATTTGAAAAGATATTTTAAAAATATTTTCTGGGCAATCTATTACCATATACTTGTATATGACCAAAAACGAAAAAGAAGCTCCGTTTCCATAACAGAAAACATGTGTATCTAGTCAGTGAATTAAAAAATTATTTAATAGGTTTAAGTTTGCTTGAAATATTGTTTAGAATCAATATTATATTCGTAAATTAAATGCCGCAAAACGTTTTGAAAACAAATTGCACGATTTCATGGCTTACGTGTAAATTATTGGTTACACTGCTGTAAACAATTGCAAAATTTCTGCTAATATACCCCAAATAAAGGGTGTGTACAAGTACTACATGCTCTCATGCTCCCTAGTTAAGCGACATAGTGCAGTGCCTAAGATAAATCAGTCTCAATAAGCATACGAGTGTCCCAGCCCCTCGGCTAGAAAGTCAAGTGCTCATCCATAAGGTTAACGGGCTCAAAAGTCCAGTTAATTTCGGGTTAAAAAATACAGCTTCTTTAATTTAGTATTAGCCAAAACTGGAGGAACAAATCCTTTAATATGAGTATCCTCCGTATCAAAGAAAATATATGGTGCAATCATTTATGTCATATGCATGACTTTGTCATATACTATCATACTATTCTTAGCAGATAATTCTAACAATTTAAAAAAGTCTACCTTCACAGTAGACCTTAAGAGTTAGCAATACACAAAATATTAAAACGACTATGGTCAGATACACGCTACGAAGACGATATCGGTACGTGATTCGTTTGACGACGAGGCTGATTTGCCTCAATTTTCGTTTGTATTTTTAAATTATTGTTCTGTAGTCGTAAAGAAAAGTAAAGTGTAACCGAAGACAAATAGAGTTAGCTCTTTTCAAGAGCCTGCTCTAAATCATTCCTGATCAACTTGAAATACACTTTTGACACAGGAGTCCCATTCAAATTTAAAACCAGCTGAATCTTTAATTCACTTATTTAGCAACACTAATTCACAAAACGCACAGGTGGTCGAAAATCAACGAAGCTTTTAATGGAGAGATTTCTTAATTGCTTTGCTGCTGCGACACAAAATATCTTATTCTGACAAAAAAGAGTCAAAAACACTAAGATAAAATCTAAGCTTCTGCATCGCTGGTTGTAAGTAAACATGTAACCTGGTAACTGTATCGTGACCCACCTCAAGGCCATTGCACTTAAATGATGCCTCCTTTTCACTATAAATGCAGAACAGATGGTAAGAGTTTTTAAGTTAAAGATTTACTATAACACGAATCGAATTCACTGTACTTGAAACAAAGCCAAACAAAACTTTTGCTTAAGATATATTTTTAAAACTATTTTTAATATTTTTCATACATATGTATTTCATTTTAATTTTATGAAAATAAAGTGAACACAATTAAATCAATTACAGTAAAGAAACCACTTGTTGGATAAAATTTTATGTTTGCCAAAAACTTAATGCCTGTTTGAACACAGATATTCTTGGAAATTTTATTTTAAATTGATCTAGATTGCAGTGTGAAAACGAAGAGCCTTAATCAGAGCCAAAAACATCCTTTTTGCCACTTGATTTTGGGCAAATGTTTATTGTGCACACAAGAGTACATGCATATACTTTTCATTAAACAGATAACCCCAAGTGTTTTGGCAGCTTTTGAATAGTGTATGCAAAAAAGAAAACATAGACAAGTGTCCTGTAATATTTATAAGGATATTTATTAAAATGTTATTTGCTTTTTGCAATTTAAACGGAAGCATAAATCTTATTATTTGTTTTTTATATGTGTATTTATAAAAATATATATATTTTTTTTTTTATATTTCAGGTCTTTACCCAAATTGAGCAGTCAAGACGAAGAAGGGGGGGCTGGTCATGGCTATGGTGGAGGGCCACAACACTTTGAACCCATTCCTCATGATCATGATTTTTGTGAAAGAGTTGTTATAAATGTAAGTAAATCAAGTTTAAATTTAAAGACTTAAATTGAAGGTGTAAGACATCGGAAAGATAATAGAATAGAAGATCGAAAGTAGTTCGTCACAGCTACGGCCAAACGATGCTGTTACGTTTAACATTCAAAAAGTTTAGTTTTTAGTTGAAACTGTTTATCACAAACTGAATTACCACTTAAGAGTGGACTCTAATTTATTTGAAGCATGTGGTCGACGCAACCCACTCCTTCTCTGCACTTCAATGTCTCTTAATAATCAGCGATTTTTCTGCTTCTTTGATTTATTCCGCATCCTTCATATGTTTTAAGCTTTTGATGAGGTTTCTTTTGATATAATATTAAAATCATACCTTCCACTTTTCATAAATATATTATTAAAATAATAACAATATCTCTTTAATGTTAAAAAAAAAAAAACAGTCAAAAAAACTTGAACATTCTGATTCTTGCAAGAATGCAAATCGTCGTAATCGTAAGGGGGTAACTCATTGTCTGATGGTTGTGGGGAAAAGTAAAAGTGCGGCAAGACTGTCAGTTTAAACATTTGTGATTCTCATTGTGTTCATTGGCACAATTAGATGTATAGTAAAGTTTCAAACATGCTTTCAAGTTTTTTTTTCGAGTCTACTGGACCTCAACTAATTAATCGCTTTAATTGTTTTCTGTCGAGTTTGTTAGTTGAGAAAATCCAAATGTATTTCAAGACAACTAAATTCCTTTATGTGCTGAAGCTGCGTTGGAAGCTTTTATATTAGAATTCTTATTACTTTCTGTAAAGTAATAACTATATGCATATATATACATACATACCTATGGCATATTATCTCCGCTGCTACGTGTAAAAGTATGTTTAGAGATAAAGTGCAATAGTTTTCCCAAAAAGCCATCTTTAAAATGTAAGAAAATTAAGTTGGCCAAAATAAACATGGACTTGATTGCAGAAATTAAGTCCTTACACAGTCCAGGAAACATTCCACTAAATACGTATAACATAATATATTTTGTTTTGTCCCTTACAGGTAAGCGGGTTAAGGTTTGAAACACAGTTAAGAACGTTGAATCAATTCCCAGACACGTTGCTGGGAGATCCAGCTCGGAGATTACGGTACTTTGACCCGCTAAGAAATGAATATTTTTTTGACCGTAGTCGACCGAGCTTCGATGCTATTTTATACTATTATCAAAGTGGTGAGTTAACGATGGAACACAAAATTAAAAACTTAATTTGATTGATTATTAATACCATACACCTAATTCCCAAATATAAACAAATATTTAATTGATCTAATGAATTTTGAAAATTTTCTTTTCCTTTACACGAATTTTATTTTATACTTAGTTGTTTATATACCAGATATTGCTGTAACTATTTTGAGCTAAACCTATTTATCTGTCTTACATTTTATCTTTCATTCTCTATGCCCTCTATAAAATTGAACTCATTTTTAGGTGGCCGACTACGGAGACCGGTCAATGTCCCTTTAGACGTATTTAGTGAAGAAATAAAATTTTATGAACTAGGTGATCAAGCAATTAATAAATTCAGGTAAGCGGCAATGACTCTTCAGCGTTACTACTGAAACCGTTACAACAATGTTTCATGATTTTTCAAAATTCAAACACTTATTGGTTTTTCAATATTATTTGGTTATTGTCATGAAAAGATGAAATTATTAAAGTTCCAAACAAACATCAATTGCAAAATAATCTACAGAAAGAAAAACCGTTTTCTTAAACGAAATTATAAGTTCTAGCTGTTTTGTTTTGTTTTGTTTTGTTTTGTTTTGTTTTAGTTTCAAAGTAGAACTCACTTTTGAAAAGAATTGTGCTTTATGAGTTTAGAACAGCTCTGTATGCAATTAGAAAATATCTGTGGCTTCTTAGAGTTTCAGTGTTTATTTTTGAGTTTCTGTAAATACTTGATTTGTTTGCAATTGCCGGTTTTGTTTCTTCCTTTTTATTTCAATATAACTAAACAATTTCAAAACTAAGTTGGATGATTGATTTAAAATTTCTTTTAATTTTCATTTAACGGTTGTTATCGAATGTGACTGCAAGCACAAATAAACTATACTTACTACGTACATACTTACAACTCAAAGAAACTAGATACATACATATATGCTCTAATGCAAAAATAAAGTGTTTTATACGAAATTAATTCACTTGACCACCAGCTTAAAATTTTGTTTATACGGCAAAAGGGGGGCTATTGTGGCCGGCCCGTGGCTTCAAGTTTAATAAGAACCCCACCAACAACACCACCACAAACACAAATGAAAGGGAAATGTTACACAACAAAAAAAAAAATACTTTCGCTTGTCACGCTCAATACAAAATCTTTTCTACACATACATATATACATATGTAATTGCTTGGAACCAACAGGATGTCAAAGGCAACAATTTCACAGGAACCATGAACCGTCTGAGACAAAAGAGTGGCTATTCTGCGCTTGTTCGATTGCTGGGACCTTAAACTGGGCTTCACACTCAAAAACTAAAAACGTTTTAAAACCAACCACTACACTTACAATAAATGCAAACATGTATATAAATCAAGCATTGCAATTTAGTCTTGCTGCTCCTCACGTTGCAAATTCACAACAACAAAAAAACCAAACAAAAAAAATCAAATGACATATTCGATATACTATAACATTTAATGAAACTTTCTAGTATTGAATGAATTTACGTATAAATAACTTGTTCATGTTTTCTTTTTATCTTAATTTTATTCCCAAAACCACCTGCAGAGAGGATGAAGGCTTTATTAAAGAGGAAGAACGACCATTGCCTGATAATGAAAATCAAAGAAAAGTCTGGTTATTGTTTGAGTATCCGGAAAGTTCACAAGCCGCCAGAGTTGTAGCCATAATTAGTGTTATTGTTATATTGCTATCAATTGTTATATTTTGTCTAGAAACATTACCCGAATTTAAGCATTATAAGGTGAGTGGATTTACAATTTCTCAAAAAATAAGAAAACAAACCCTTAAGACCGACCCCTCAGGATTCAATTAACAATTAGAACAAAATATTTAACTCAATTTAAACAAACTAAAATAAAATCCGCTCTTGTTTGTTATTCAATATAACATGCTTGCGAATTTATTTTAAAGTTCTTAATTTTCAAAAATAATTTTTGTTGAATCCAGTTGTAGTTTTTGGTTAATGAGACAGACAGTAACATTTACCCCAATCAATCGGTTTCAAGTAAAATATTTCCCGTATATCTAGATTTCATTTTGTTTAAATCTTTCTCTTATTCATAAACTTTATTTAAAAGGCTTTCCTGGTTCATTTAATCGAAAAGAAAAGATAATGAATTTAAAAACTTTACGACAGTCTATGTATTTGAACAGATTTGCATAAATTGATTTTATTACCAGACATTCTGCCGGTTGCTTTTATCCACTCGAGTTTCCACTGCGCAAATTGATTAGGTACGAGTAGGAAAAGTGTCCCAAAAATAAGTTAGCATGAGATCGAGCCATTGTGAATTTTTCAAAAACAACCAGTTTGGCTGCTGCTGCATATCAGTTTGCGTTTTATGCACTAAAAACTCTATAAGAGGGCATAATTTTAAACAAGATCAGCTTACAAATCAAATGTCTAGCAACTACGAAAAGTCAGTTTACATCATTGTATTCTGTGAGTGGAAAATTGCCGGTAGATGTATAACTCAAGTGGACTATAAAATTATCACCCTTATTGCGAATGCCGACGTCGTTACAAGTAATGTCGTCGGCACAGTCATTGTATTGCCGCCGTCAATATTGAGAGTTATCGTCGACAAGTTTGTACTGTTGAAGTCAATATTACGCCGTCCTTGACCGGAATTGACTTTGTTTCTGTCAACAAAATTTTTAGTGTCGACATGTGAATTTGTGTTTCAAACATTTCATTAGTGCCATGGAAAAAAAATTAAAAATCACAACTGAACTCGAAAAAAACAAATTTATGAACAAAAAGAGAGCTTTTAAATGTTATAATCAATTTATCTATCTTACAAGCATGGCATTTACACTAAAAAAAACCTATTTCTGTTGTAGTACATATTTTGATCATCCTTCTTAGGAGCTAGAATCTTTATATGCGAGCCATCTATGCAGCCTATAATGCCAGGAAACCCGGTGTTCCCAAAAAAATACAACTTACATTCTGCCTTCTCTTCCTCAGACATTTCAAATTTAATAAAAAGAGGGCAGATGACTCTTTCCAAAACACCAAGCATTTCTTCCAAAATTAAAGATACAGTTGGTTGTGATAATCCAAGATTAAAATCCTTACCAACACTCGATTGGTATGAGCCTTGAGCCAAGAACCGCAGAGTTGTAGCTAATTTTATCGTGGTCGAAATTGATGATGATTATGAATGGCGTTCCTCATTCAAGGCTAAATTTTTTTTAGTACAAATTTGAATGCTGATTTATTTAATCGAAAATATTCAACAAAACTGTTCAAAAGACACAGAAAAAAAATTTACGTTTTATTACAAATACGCGGCAAACTGCTTGATTACTTACGTGATGTCCCTCAAATTAAAAATGTCTGATTTTTGTCTCATTACTCTTCTGTGACTTTATTTTCTTCATCACTGCTTTCACTTGATTCAAACATAGAAAACATTTCTTCACAAAATTAAGGATTAAAAAATTTAGAAATCAAGTTTATTAAATGCCAAATTATATGGAGATCGATAACACGTCGACGTGCGACACATGCGCACAAATTAATTCCAAATGAGCGTCGAGTTGACAACGACATTTGCAATGGGGCTGAGTAACAATGTTTTTAATAACATGACTACTGGAAGTATGTGCCCGGTTTTGACTTCTTATTTAAATGATAATTTTTTTAAGTTCTCCTTAAATTCTAGTTTTTGCTTTCACGTACAATACTAAATAAAACTTAAACGCCCCACCTTCCCAATTCGAATTCTACTTAATTTTAACTAAATAAAAGAAAAGAAAGCCTTTCCGGAAGCCCTTGCTTGGCAGACACAAGGCCTTACTATCACATTTCATACTCATATATTTTTTCATGTGATGTTCTAAGACACCAAGGCGCTCCCATGCTTGTCCTCTTTGTTCTTCTCTATTAAATAAAAATAAAAACAAAAACAAAACATTATACGGAATGCATACGAAAAGCTTTCATACAACTGAGTAAGAATGAAATGTTTTGACAGCGCATTAGAAACCTGCATCTAAAAGATGGTGTAAAGAAAGCAAATCAGGAAGACCTGATTTTGGAAGGCCTACGAAATTTTGCCACTCGGTTTGCTAGACATGGAAACATTTCCCTATTAATTGAAAACTGAATGACGCTGTTAAAGTTTTACCTCAACTAAATAAAAACTGGTGTTTCGAATGAAAAACTGAAACTGTTTTTAAGTACGTCTTAAATTTAAGCGAATAGTATTTAGTATCATATTTAAATATAAAGTAAAAAATTGGGGATTATTTGGGGAATTCGGCCTTTCAAATGTTAGCTGGCTATTGAGCAATGATGACATATGTCGGACCTAAATTTAAATTTCGATTGATACAAGATCCTTAATCTATATTACAATACATAGGTATTAAATCATAACTGGTGGAAAAGCAAAAATTATTTGCTTAATTAAATTGGCACTTGCACTGAGTGAAGACTTACACCCATTGATAAAATATTTTGAAGCTTGTCACTAAAACTAAAAGTCATCAGCTCCAGCGCAATAACAAAAAAATTTGGCAAAGGTTAAATTGACTATTATTTTGTTTGAGTGTAAATTAAATACTTGTTCCAATTGATAACGAATGTTTGATTGTGCATATCACTTTCATTGATTTGAAACTTTTTACTGGCTAAAAATTAATACTCAACTTTTTTCAATTAAAAAATTTTAAAAAGAGCGCAATGATGGTTCAAACACTGGTAATCACAACGTTTACTTTTTGACTGTTTATCTTATATTAATTAAATATGGCTAAATAAGTATATGAGTTGGAAATAATCAATTGGTGTTGTACGGTTTCTTGAAAGCTCGGCAAAATAACTCAAGGTGGCCACTGTTACAAAATTTTATACCTCAAAATCCATCCAGTCTTTGATATAAGAGATTACTTTATTATTACCATTATTATTCATTATTAATATTATTATCTATCGTACTAGATTCCATTCACTTTTTTCAGTTGACGGTCCCCTATTTCTGGCAGCATTCTAGCATCAACTGAAATGAGAGGCAGTTACTTACTAATCGTTGCAAAACTGGGGGCGACACCAGCTTTTAGTGAGGGAGAAAATGGCTGTCAGCCGATGCACTCTTTTTCCTCTTTTTGTTTTATTATCGACCATTTTCTAATATGATTCATTCAAGTGATAAAGTTCTGGAAGAATTCAAAAACTGGTTGTCAAAATTGTATTTTTATTACATTAATGTAAATTTCTAAAGCCACCTTGAATTATTTGAGGCACATCAAAATTAATTCTCTTTGATTAAATGAATAGAAAGTAGAGAATCATTCTCTGTCATTTTGCTCCATCACAGAGTAGGCCAATATTAATTCATAAAATATTTTATTCTAGTGTTATTTGTATAGACACAGTCCATTATGGTTGCTTTCAAAACTGCAATTTTAGTATTTGCTGGTGCTCTTTAAATGATTACTTTTAACATTTTAACATTTTCAGGTGTTCAATACAACTACAAATGGCACAAAAATTGAGGAAGATGAGGTGCCCGACATCACAGATCCCTTCTTCCTTATAGAAACGATATGTATTATTTGGTTTACATTTGAACTCACTGTCAGGTACGTGAAGAAAGCAACCTATTGAATTGCCATGAAATCTCTTGTGATTGTTTATGTGTAGGTTCCTCGCATGTCCGAATAAGTTACATTTCTGCAGGGATGTCATGAATGTTATTGACATAATCGCCATCATTCCTTATTTCATAACGTTGGGCACGGTCATAGCAGAAGAGGAAGACGCACTAAATCTTCCGAAAGCGCCAGTCAGTCCACAGGTATGTATTTCGTGTGCGTGCTTGTGCGTTTGTTTGTATAATGAATTGACGGCAAAATAATTGCCATATTTGTATGTATGTCAGTTTTTATGAAAAAGAGCGCGAAAGCCGGAAACAATTACATATATGATATATACTATAAAGTTGTTTATTTTTAAATGCTCGTTGTTTTCATGATAATTTTATACTTAAAATTAGTTTTTTTTTTTTTTTTTTGATTATTTAATTTTTTTTTTTTTTTTTACTGTGTATGTATATAAGCATATAAATATTTATTATTGTTGTAAAATACGTTATTAAATTGTAATTTCTAGGACAAGGCATCGAATCAGGCTATGTCCTTGGCAATATTACGAGTGATACGATTAGTTCGAGTATTTCGAATATTTAAGTTATCTAGGCATTCGAAGGGTTTACAAATTTTAGGACGAACTCTGAAAGCCTCGATGCGGGAATTAGGTTTACTTATATTTTTCTTATTTATAGGTAAGTTGCGCACAAAACCAAAACAAAAATACATCTTTAACAAAAACACAAAGTGTCGTAATCATTATTATGCTTATTCCCTACTCTCTAATATTTACAATAAAAAATCTACCAACAAAAATATTTATGTACTCACACTGTTAACGCAAAAACAAACAAAAAATGTTCTCCCATATACATACTCGTACATAGTAACATACTACATACATACATAAGTCTAGTAAGATTTCCAAACCTCTGTTAAATATTTGAACGGGTTTGCGGCTTTACTAAACAGCTATGCTTGCTGTTGATTTGTTGATGTTTAACTTTCATTTCACTAACACCCCAGCAGGTTGTGTGAGCTTAATCAAAAGATAAATAAAATTTAAGTCGTAGAAGGAAAACAAAACTAATTATCGGAAATTTTCTTTGGTTTATTAAATTGTGCTCAACGTCACTTTACTTTCAATATATTTTTTTATTTATTGTTAAATTATTCGATATTTCGATACGCATTTGTGTATCTTCTTCGGCAAAAATTTTCTAATATTTTGAAAATTTTCCTGAAGAAGATACACAAAGGCGTATCGAAATATCGAATAATTTAGCAATAAATAAAAAAAATATACTATATGTATTGAAAGTAAGGTGATCTTGAGCTCAATTTAATAAACCAAAGAAAATGAAATAAAAAAGGTCGAAAAACATTATGTGAAATAATATTCGCGACGACTTCAACTTGTTTAACAAAGTGAACAGATTGAAATGCACCGAGTATAAATTTATTTCCTCTTTTACTTTTCAACAATTTTTTGTTTGTTTAATAATTTTTTTTTTTTTTTTTTTTTTTTTTTTTTTTTGCTTTAAACTTCCCCCCAACTACGCTTCTCGTAATTATTTTTTAAGGATGTGTTACTGAGGAAAGGAAGTATTTGTTAAACATTACCTTGATTTTTATTTATTTTGTGTTTAATAAAAAAAAAAAAGATAACGCATAGAAAATGTGTAAATTATTTGTACGGTACCTTGAAATTAAAATAGTTTTATCAAAAGTAGCAAATAACTTTGTGGTTTAAGTATTAAAAAAAAATAAAAAAAGAGTTATGGAGTAGGATGTAGGGTGTAAGGTAAGATATATAATACTAAACTCTAGGTATATGTATGTTAATATGTATTAATAGTTTCAATAGGTGCACAGTAAAGTAACCGACGTTTAGCTTTTATTAAATAATTCAGGTTTATTGCGCTTTGTTTCACGATGGATACTGGCAATCCAACAACTTTCACTTAATTTTGTGTTCGTCCTGGTGTCAGTTTTGTATAAATTCTAGTTCTTAGCCTCAAACAATCCCGCTCTGTTAAGTTCGAGCAGACAGTCGATTGAAAAATCTCCACGCCCTAACACCTGCCAACAAATCGACAGACAAAACAGAAGCTTAAGAATAGGCTGACAAGAATTGTTGATGTCTGCTGCCAGTAGCCACAACATTTTGTCGTCTCACGATTACACTGCGTAGTGTAAAGTAGTCAAATTCATAAACTGAAATGACAAATAACTCATATGCTTTATTGTTCAAAAGAGAACCGTTGTTCAAAAATGGCTAAGAACATCCAGAAAGCCGATCCACTTCACAAACACAACCACTGCAACTTTGCGACCCTAAATAGCGTCGCAAACTTACACAGGCTCGTACATATTTTGACGGTTCATGGAGGAGAAGCTTGAGCAGTTTGCCTATTTTAAGAGAACATGTCTCAAAACGCTTTAGCTTAATAACTGAATTCTAATTCTGGTTCACCTCCTGGTATCGCATTTCGTAAAACCAATCAATTATTTAAAAAAGCAAAATTAATACTTTCGCAAAAAACAACCCAATTATTTCTTAAATGCCAATGAGCTTGAAAAAAAGTGTTTATAATATTTAATGAAAACTAAAATCGCTGCAGCAAATATATTTTTAATTGGTCTTCATTTTTGTATAATATACATATTAGTAACAATTAAAAAATTACTCGAATTTTAGTCTATTACTCGAGATATACTTTGACAGAGTTCAAAATAAAAGTGAAAAACAGTCGTTTATAATTTTAATTGACAGCATTTAAATGAAAACAACCACAAATCACAAAATCCTTCATTTAACTTTCTTTCGTTTCTTCTATTCAAACACAATAAAGTTTTCAGTTGAATGAAAAAATTAAAATTATATACCTTCTGTTTGAGACAAATTGTCCAAAATGAAATTAAAAAAAAAAAAAAACAAAATTGTTTAATTTTGCCCCGTTAATGTTGCGTGCTTCAAGTACTTGTTTAAGTTTATTGTAGATTAGCCAATTGAAATAATCCTGCGTGTATGTATATATAGTATTTATTTTATTGTTTTTTTTTTCCCCCCATTCAGTTTCAAATAAAGCGGTGAAAAAATATTGTTTGATGTTGTTATATAGTGAAGCTTAACGCTTTAAAACTTTTAGTTGTATTTTTATTATGATTATTTTTTCTTTTTTATTTCTTTTTTACTTTATTCAAATTTATGATAGAAAAATTGTTTGTAACTTATATTTTGTTTACTACTTATTCAATGCACACTCTTATTACATTTGTTAATAATATATCAAGTAGAGCTTAGCTAGAGTATAAACTAAACAAATATATCTCAAAGTATACAAAGATTTGGTAAATTTTGTTAAGTAACGACAGTATTGAGTGGAGTATGTACATGTTTTTGTTTTAATTTATCTTTTATTGCCTTCTAATTTAGTAGTGTAGTTTAGCTGTTTATACGCCATCCACAATATAATAATTTTCACACATAATACAATCTTGTGAGGTGATTTGCAAACACCGTATGTATTCTACATTCATTTAGCATCACTTTAATCATTTATATAAGAAGCAATATATTGTATACTTATTTTAATAAAACAATTCATTTGTGTGAAATGATTTCCACAACTCTCCACAAGTCAACAAAACTTGTTTTCAATATTCGTTTTTAGTTGAGATCTTTTGCTACATATGTATATGGTTCAGCGAAAATTGGCAATTACAAATGCTTATTCGATATATTGGTTTCCGCTGAAAAACCTGTTTAAATACATTTACATTTGTTTAGATACATTTATTAAAAAAAAAATGAATGAAGCTGTAGCAAATCTACTTCTTGTTTATTTCACTTGAGTCTGTAAAATCGGATTAAGTAAGAGTGAAACTTAGAATTGTATGTGTTTTTTTCTTTCCTTTTTAGGACACTTTTCAAACTGACCTTTAATGTTCAAAAATATTCTCTTGAAAGGAAAGAAAATTTCAGACTTTCCTAGAGTTTACCCCCGATACAAATTGCTTGAAAACACTGACAAGCTGACAAGTTGGTTTGTTCAATTCAGCTGTAATACGAATTTTGATAATTTTTTTAAAATTTATAAAATGTGAGTTTAGTTGGAATAGCAATGAAAGTGTACGTCAGCCATTCACATACACGAACAATATGGAGTTTGGATTACGGTCCTCACTTTTTTTTTATTGGTATTGAAAAGTTTCAGGGTTTTGTTCAGATATTTCCTTCCCTCGGAAGGTTGCTGGCCACAGCTTCAAAGGTTAATAATCAACTTTGGGTGCTAATAAACTTTCACTTTTCTATGAATTTGGTTTCTGCCAAAGAAAAAATCTAAAATTGAAAAACCGAGTGGCTACAACTTTTCAAGTTGCTACACAAATTGCTGAGTTTGTCTTAAATCTCTAATTTTAAGTAGATAATTTGCATTTTACTAAAAACAAATACTTCCTGAATCGTGTCAATCGTTCAATGTTTTGTTGACTGGTGTTATACAATTAAAACCAAATAAGGCTCAGTAAAAATTTAAACCGTAACTGTATTGTGTTGTATCAAATAATTTTTTAACCTTTTTTCATTTTACTTACTCGATTCTTTAAAAAATTTTCTTTGATAATGATTTGCACTTTAGTTTACTAATACTTGATATTGTTTAAAAAAAAAATAATTTACGCATTTGTTAAAAACATAAGATCCCTTTAAAAAATATTTAAAACATTTTATTTAACTTGCACCGTATTAGACTGTTGTTTGACAATTTTGTAATTAGTTGAACGAATTTATTAAGTGTTACATAAAAAGGTATTAATAATCTAAATATATAAATTTCTTTTACAGATTTTTTGGGACTAGACTTGAAAAAGTTTATTCCTACTAATACTAGTGAATACCAAAGATTTTCCAAAACAGGCTCTATAGACTTATGAAAAAAAGACTATAGCTATCCACTTTTTTTTCTGCTCTAACATACTACATGTTCAAATAGTTAATTGGTAGAATATAAAATGCAATGAAATCCGAAAACTTTTATTACGATAATCGACCAACATTTACTTGTTGTTTATTTAACCGATAAAGTGTATTTAATAGAAACACAATGTATTTTACTTAGCTTATGAAAAACTTAGCTCAAAAATACAACTGTTGACCATCGTTAAAACTATAATACTTAATCACACAATCGTCACTACAAGCGATGAAACGTGTAGAAAAATCGTTAAAGGTTACAGAATCCCGCTGCAGGCCTTAACATAAAGGTTGGCTTAAAAAATAATAATAAATAACTAATGTCATAAGGTTAATATAAACAATTTTATAATGTCTGACACTTTAGCAACGGATAATGTACAAATACAGTTTATAATTTAAAGAAGTAAGCTAGCGATAAAATAGAAATTTTATCAAAAGTGGTTGCTCTTGAAAATTAATTTCCCCAACACTTGGTATGATAGCCAGGAAAAACGTTCGTGAAAGATATGTAATAAATACGCTCACGTGCATATCTAGCACCAGATATGCACATGTATTTGCACATTATTGCAATTTATAGCTGTATTTGCTCACACATAGTCCACACATAGACATTGCTTACAAACATAAACAGGCTATCCCAAAAATCAAAAAGGGGTCGAAAGTGGATGACGGAAAAAGTAAAATCTTTATTATGGCCGCTTGGATAGTAATCAATGCATTGAAATTTTTTTGGTTTTTATCAAAGTTATTCTACAAACAGCTATTTGCACAGACGTATTTAACAACAACTGATGTAGTAAATAAAAAAAATAAAAAAGCTAATAGTTTGCAACCTCATTAGAGTATTCAAATTAAAATGTTCGCGAACGCCAATAACTCTTGATATGCCTTCATGTTGTTGTACTTTAACTAATTCTTAATATTAACGTTTTAATTAACAGCCCATATATCCCAAGCAGAATAAAGAAAGCAATTGTTTCAAATAAAAACAATGTATTTTTGTGTGTGCTCTAGTACTGTTAAGTGTCGACAGCTCGCAGGTGTTTTTTCACTTGGTGTTAATTGTGTATCTTGGAAACCGAATAAGCGAATTATTTGTTTAAAAATCATTTTATCATTGCCTGTTTGAACACAACCCTTTTTCATTCCTTATTATAACGCATATGTACATACAAAAAAATATATATATATGTATATACATATATAAATATATACAGTCGAACTTCCCTATAGTGAATCTCCACTGGGTCAAAAAATTATTTCACTATATAGAAACTTCATTACACAGAAATATTCTTTATTTATTTAAAATAATCAGGTATTTTTGTTTGAACTACACTTTTCCCGTTTTCCTTACCAATAAAAGCTTCAATTACATTAAGACATTTAACATTACATTTGTTTTAATGTTCATCTCCCAGAAAGTTCGTAGTACATCCAATGAAGAGCATTGCTTCGTCAATGGCTTCGTAAAGACAAGTTCGGAGTCTCTTACGCTTAATGTTTAAATGCTCGTCTTCTAAATTCTTTTGAATAACTGACTTGTTTTTTAAAATGTTTGATAAAGTACTGGGAAGAATTCCAAACTCTTTAGCCATATCTTTTTTCTTTGATGTCCCTTCGTCAACTCTATTAATTACTAATAACATTTTTCATTATAATTGTCTCCGAAGGAGAACGACATATTGACAAAAATACTCA
Source organism: Sturmia bella (assembly GCA_963662145.1). Taxonomy (NCBI): domain Eukaryota; kingdom Metazoa; phylum Arthropoda; class Insecta; order Diptera; family Tachinidae; genus Sturmia; species Sturmia bella. The sequence continues at coordinate 79,357,557 of OY759170.1, read as the reverse complement.
AATTCTCGAATAAAAAGACCTTAAGCTCAAATAAATATATAAAAAACTACTAATAACTTTTTTCAAGAGAAATACAACTCCGGTGCATCATTTTCGTTCACTGAACTCGGTCAACTGATGTTCATTACTTTGGGAATCCCAAAAATACCTATAATATATGTTTTTCTTTATAAATAGTGTTGCTAACAAGCGTAAAATAAAGCTGCTGAAAATAGTTCATTATACGGACACAAAAACACGCTTAAAATGAATTTTTGTTTCCAAAATTTTATTTATTGTAAAGAAAAATTCATTGTATGGAAATTCATTGTACGGAGATCAAAATACATTGAAGGTGGAGCGAAAAAGCTGTGTACTTGATTTTAGTTCATAATAGTTAGAAGTTGACTGTATATATGTATATATATGTGTATATACATATATATATTTTTTTTTAAATTTATAGTAAAATAATTATCAAACGTATTCAAACTCAAACAGGTATTGTACTTTTCTCGTCTGCGGTTTATTTTGCGGAGGCTGGTGCTGAAACGTCCTTCTTCAAATCAATACCGGATGCCTTTTGGTGGGCTGTTGTTACCATGACCACTGTGGGATATGGTGATATGAGGTATAGACACAAAAAAAACCAAAAATCAAATTAGGGCTATAATTTTTTAAAGGCGTAAATAAAACGTAAATTTTGAATATTTCGACCTTTAATAAGAGTTAATAGTTCATTCCTCGTTGGATTAGTTGAAATTTTTTGATATTCTGAATTACTTGTTTTTCGATATTCTTCTATGTACCTTCTTCAGGAAGGAAGTAAATAAGCAGCTATTTTATCAAGCCGAAACAATCAAAAGTAATTGCATTTGAATTTGTTGGCTGCTTTTGGTGCACAACTTTGCTTTATCTGTTTGCTATTTTTTATTTTTTTATTGCATTCATGTTCCCCGCTTTCTCCAAGTAAACTAGTATTTTTTTTTTTCTAAGTCCAGCCCCAATATTGGTTTCAAACATTATCTGTAAGGTTAGCTTAAAAACCAGGCTAATATTTGAAATTTTTAGGCTTCAAATTGGGCGAGATCAATTTAGTTATTTATTTTTAGCTCTTAAGGATGATTCTAAAATCATTTGGTGGGAAAAATCTTCCGCAACAAAGACAATTTCTAAAATTTCGTACACAATGTATGTTAATCATTTAATGTATACAATGTATATTAATCAATTAATTTTAGCGTTAGTCAAATTACTTGGCTTAACAATTGGTTTATCTTTCATATAAAAAGCAGTATTTGACTCTTAGTGCTAGCGAGTTTACGGTACATGAATTATACACTAGGAATTAGAAACATAAAGCAAGTTTCAACTCATTTGATGCGATAACCAGGCACTTTTTTTAATATTTATGTTATTGTTTTAATATCTAAAATGTGATATTTGTGCAAAAGCTAAAAATATCATCACACAAATGATTATGTTTGATTATTGTGGAAAATATTAACGCTCTAACTTCGCCATACAAGCGTAATTGCTTACCTTATTATATATAAGTTGTAAGCCAATATTCTTAGCGTGATGAAGCACGCAGGCAAAATGATCTGCGCAAATGTACTCTCGAATCTTAACCTTAGAAAATGTTGGTAATGGCAACGATTCTGTTGCTCTGCTAGCTAAGGTTGAATACATTTTCAAAATTTAATTTTGTGCACTGATAGCAGCGCAGTGATTTAGTTCATAGTAGTTCATAGCGCCTATTTGCCATGCCGAATATTCGTATTCGTTAAGTTCAAGTGAATGTCTCGCGAGTGCATATGTGAAATAATGTACATATGTATAATTTGAACCGTAATCCACCATTTTATCGTGAAGGCGTACATAATTCGTATGTGTGGAAGGATTAAAATACAGCTTTTCAGTATTTTTTTTTTTTTTCTTAAATCTTCACTCTTAATCCAAGATAAATATAAATAAGTAAAATATTTGTAAAGAGAAGCAAAATCTCTGACACCTTTTCTCCTTCAGCTCCATTGTATTACGCTGTGTGAATAAGACCTAACCCACTAAAGATTTACTCGCGAAGAAGCTGATATTTTTTCATATTTGGCATCATCATCGTCTCCGCCATCATTTTCACTTCAATCTAGAGGCAAATGCCTCATGAATCTTAAGGATTCATGTTTTTACTTACTGAATCTTCCATTGCATTTGGATGGTTCGCTTCGAATTTTTATATGTTTTGTTGTCTTCAAATAAATCCAGAAAATGATGTATGATATGCTCCCACCTCGAATTCATAACCGGAAGAAAAGCATTAAATTATCTGAAAACTGATAAACGCAACAGAAAACATGGAATTAGTAAAAGTATTTTGCAATTAAATTTAGAATGTCGAGTGACACCGAACTTCAGTTTGAATATTTGTATTCGTAGTCCTGCTAATCCCTGTGATTATATATTGTATGTTTTCCTTCGATCCAAAGCGCACGCATAACAAGTGAAAGCGGCAACACAGCTGACTTTCCTTCATACAATTGTGGTTCAATATTTAGTTTTCCTTTGGAAAGCATCTTTAGAAATGTTTTTGTTAATTGGTTATAAGGTTGAAAAAAAAAATTGTATAATAAACATTCCTGAGAAGTCTTCCAAAGGAAGGGGAAATATTAAATAAAATATTACCTTGAAGATTTATATATAAATTTGAAGGCGAAAAAGGATCAAGGCGTTGCGTACCATGAGGTTATCGGTTCCAACACAGCCTTTTGTTCAGCACCAACAATGATGTTCACGCTTTTATTAATCGTTGACTGCACATAAATAGTTTGTACATATTCGGAGTTTCGGCGTCCCACTGCGAGGCACATACGTAAAACTTGTGCGAAATTTCAAAGAATTCTATTAAATTAAGTTCAATATTATGGAGATGTTAACGTAACACTTATAGTTTGATTGTTATCTGCACCGGTGAAAGTTGTTTACCATGCAGATCTTATATCGACACCACTCTGACACCACTCTTGTGTGGTCCGAGGGCTGAAGCTCCCTCCCTAAAGATTTAAATTAAGCATTTCACATGCCACTATGCGAAAGCAAAGCTAGAAGCTGTATGTTTTTTTTTTCATTCCTCCAGATACCGGTCTAATCTGACCAATCCGTTTAATAAAACCTTTAAACTATTTATAGCCCTAGTTTCGTGATTATTTAAAAATTTTAAATCTTTGTGATTAAGTGTCTTAAGTGCTGTAAGGAACTTATGATTTGAGTAATTGTTTGTTTTTAACATGATGTTTGTATGTACATAATTCTACTTTAATTCAATTAACCCATTTTTATTCTGTCCGCCCTTTTTAACTTTCTACTTCCATATACATACGTACACTGTTCAATGAAACGCTTGTGAATTTATGTTAATTATTAAATATTTGTGGAAAAGTTGTAATTTGTGTATACATATGTGCAAAACGGAACAAAACTTACAAAATTTTAAGGAAAGGTACTGTTTTTTCTTGGATCGGTTCAAAGCCTGTCGGCCTCTTGAAATTATTTGTCCAATTTCCTTGTGTAAATATACAGTGCTTCTTAGTTTGTTATCATCCCATATAGTTAATTTTGTATATATACCTACATATATACGGAAAATGCAGCGTTGTAACCAGCATTAAATTTTTTTCAGTGTCGGCTCATATTTTTTTTGGTTTTTATTGTACAATAACGCCCTGTGGATAGTTATCATTTATTTGTTCGGTTTGTTATGGCGCTTTTTTACATTTTTGCAAACATCTCTTTAATTTATTTTTACAGTTTTGTTTCAGTTCCTTAACTTCACTGGATAAATTATGAAAACAAATTTCACCTCAAGTCACTGCATATAAATTTCTTTAGAAAAATTATGACTTTTTCTCGGTTCCGTTGACTTAAAATTGTTTAGGAATTTGTATGTAATTGAGTATGATCAAATATGCACTATATGCTTTGGAAAAAACGGAACTAGTATGCAGACATCAATCAATGTCACATACGATTCATGGAATCATACGTAATGTAATTGTAAATAAATTCTGCTAATTTACTATTAGTTAGTTTTTCTTTATGCAAATGGTTTTTATGTACAAACAGGCGGGGCATAAGCGTAGTGTCCACCACACAAACAAGCGGTTTGTTAGGAAATTTCATGTGAATAGTACTGGATTTTTTGAGAAATCTCAGTTGTAATTTTTCAGGCAAGTTGTTGGAAAATATTCATAAGTATTTGTACTCTAACAGAGTACACTAACTAAAAACTAATTAATAAATATTACAGTTTCCACTTGGTGGCCTTAAACATCCTTCTTCACAAAACGTGTAAAGGTATACTTTTGACGATCTCTTCTATAAAATCGCTATACAACTGCTTAGAAATATTGCTACCAAATATAGAATACGTTAAGTAAAAAAATAATTATACAAAAAATGAATTAGTGTACGCGGTTTGTATAATTATATACGAGGTGGTATTGCTGCCAGAAATTATTTCAAAAGTATTAATTGACAATATATTTAAATAAAAAAAAAAACAGAAAATAAAACAAAAAAAAATAAAAAACAGAAAAAATTTTCAGAAACTGTAAGTTTCATGTTTGAATGAAGAGTATTAATGCACAAAAGAGATAAGAGATAACCGTCCGACGGGCGGTATTACACCTCCGTCAAGAGGAGTGTTCAAGAATACGATATTTTGATGATGCGCCCTTAAAAGTTCTGACCTTACATTTAAATTTGATGGCGATGGAAATGTAATCGGCGATGTAAATGTAATCGGATCGAATTACAAATAAAAGGGACGGTACTTTGACTTGGCCGTATGCTGACTTGGTCGTCAACGGAGCAGCGGTTTTTATAGAAAATTAATTCATGTGAGCAGAGCCCTTCCGCGATTTGCGAATATTCGGAACAGCTGATGATCATGTAATCGTAGGCTGTTGTAGAGAATAAATTAGGACAGAAATTTCCATGTCCGAACCGTGAGAAAGAAGTATAATTTACATATGAATTGTATGTATCTGATCAAAATTTGTTTAGTGAACAATTCGGAAAAATATTCGATTCAAAATGCTTAGAATTGAATAAACAACCAGTAACTTTCAGTTTTTCTTGAAAGAAGTAGCAACTTCTATAGAAAAACTCCTTTTTGTTAGAAAAAGTGTGAGCAGAGTTAAATGCTAGGCCTAGGAGAAGGAAATTGTGTTATGTATTTTACAAAGACAAATTGTCTGAACCTTTCTTTCTAAAGTTAACGGCAGTTTCACGATGCCACCCAAGATCCTTCACTTGTACAAAAAAACTGCAAACAATAACAACATTTTAATATTTGTTATTGGTTTGGAGTGAAATCGTGAAACCAGCGGTTAGAAAGTATTCAGATGTAATCCACATGTCTAGCATGCCAAAGTAATGAGTAAACAGTTTGTTTTTCAATACGGCAGCAATATTCTTCCACGAAATTGCAATTTTTGCTTAATATCGAAAAGTATTTTTGATAGTGTTTCCACATTAAAATAATGCAACTTTAAGTGGGTTTTGTTCAATGGAGGAGTATAAATTTTCAACATGAATGGATAAATTGACCAATATGATTTTAATTAGTATCAAACCGTTTTCATCTATATAAATTAGGGAGGGGAAAACAAGATTATCTTTCTTAGATCTGGTTCAAATGTGTTACTTCATGATATTCTCAAGTATAGTACTGAAAGGAACTTGGCTTTTAAGCTCGCTAAGTGTATTCAATTTTTTTGTGCTCTAAATTTAACTAAAATATTTTCAATTCTAGATTAATTTTTATGGAGAAAAATAAGTTCATAGAAAAGTGGCCACAGATATGAAAAAAGGTCTCAACTTCTCTAGATTGTATATTTCTTAGTTTTTGTGTTTTCTTTTTTTAGTTGTATTTTTAGGAGAAATAAATAAATTTAGTTTCAGTGAGAAAACTCAGTGGTTTATATGTGTCTGTAAGATATAAACTCTTATTTCGTTTTACATTTAATAAAAATCTAGATTTTTTGTTTTCTTTCAAGTTTCTTCAGACAATTTTACGACAGAGTTTGAACTCGAAATATCACCATATTCCGTTTAAGGTCTACAAAAGAAGATACTCCCATTTTGCATACAACACAGTCAATACATACTTACCAAAAGAGAAAAAGAAAGGCGCCGCTGCGAAAGAAACTGCACAACAGAGTAACGTTCACAAAAATAAGAGTAGTCGTATGCATACTTGCAAATCTTTTCTGCTTGGGAAATTAATTTAACTTTAAATTTTTTTGACCCAGAGCAGGATTTTTACATTTAAGTCTATTGTTATTACAAGCAACACATCAAGACACTTGAAAAACTTTCAAACATTAACTCAGTATTCCAGCTGAACATTATCAGATCAACTAACACTAAAAAAAACAATAAAGATCACCAACCCAAAACCTCATCCTTTAGATCCTTAAATCCCAGCAACAAAAAAAAAACCGGCAAAAATTTGTTATCACTAAAGAAAGAAAAAATCATTCTAAAAACAGACAAAGTATAAATTTTATATACAAACATTTGAAATTTTCTAGGCGTTGTACTCTTCTCATCGGCGGTTTATTTTGCGGAAGCTGGAAGCGAAAATTCCTTCTTCAAATCCATACCCGATGCATTTTGGTGGGCTGTCGTTACCATGACAACCGTTGGATATGGTGACATGACGTATGCAAAATCTTTAATTTTTCTATAGATTTTCCAAATAAATTCTCTTTCTACCGTTACATTACTTACTATAATATTTTTTAAGTTTTGATTTGTTTTTCACTTTGGTTTTTGTATGATTTCCTTCGTTTCTTTCTTTCCTTTGTCTATTTTCTGTTTATTTTTGTTTTCTGTTAACAAAAAAGTGCTCAAATCTTGAGTGAAATCGTTAAGTTCTTGAGCATCTTTTTAATTTGAAAAAAAAAAATTTTTTTTTCAAAAAATGTTTAAAATGCTGTATTTTTTCGTTCAATGTGCTCCGTGCAGCCGAAAAATTTTGTTGCTAAATTTTCTAATCAAATAACGAAAAGCTATGGCGGCATTGCGAGCGGTTTCTCATGAGATCTGGCAATTTTTAAATAAAAAAATAACGCATTTGCCAGCGCTTATGTATACCACTTTTGTGATTTGTACTATACCATAATTGTTTTAATAACATGCACTTGAAATTCAAACAAATTAATATAATATATAAAACAATCATCCGATGTATATTTCAAAACCACTCAGTCTCATTTTCATGCATTTCTCATCGCTTCTTCGTACTTTCCATTGTTCAAAATACACAAACGTTTTGTACATCAAATCATACAAAAATTTTGAAGCACTATAATGAAAAGGAGCTTTTTAAGAAAGAGCACTTCTTTTTAGTTTATTTTCTCTGACAAAACAAAATTATTAGCAACTTTATTTCATTATTTCTTGTGAAATTGACAAATAATTTTATTTAATCATTGGGACCACCACCGTGCTGTTTCCGTACTTCAGCCAGTGAAAAAAGAACGCGTATCCTAGCTTTATGTTTTCATATAACTTACCTCATAAAGCCTGCTGCATGACTTTCGTTTGATCAAATAAATTCAAAGTTACATGTATTTTTATTTTCCTCTTTTTTTCTTTTCTTGTTTGAGTTGTTACTCAATTTAGCATGATAAGACAAACCAAATCGGCTCTCATTCCTCTTGCTAAAGCAATAATTCATTTCTTAAATGTCACGTAACCATTCTACATTAGTTAATCAAATGAACGAAAATATAACAACTCATTAAAACGTCTGCTACCATATCTCGTTATTATAATTCATCTCTTATGCTGCCCATTATATTTTCCATTAAACTTGTCCCATCGACCACATCTCAATAACTACCTTGAAGAACTCACGCACGCGCAAGGGAAATGAACATGCTTAAGACGCCAATGACATGAATGTACATGAAAATTTAGATCTTAAAGCCATAAGAAGAGTTTTGCGGCAGAATCCGAAAACTGCTTTCAAACAAAATTTTTTCTACATACATACATATGTATGTATTTGCAGCTGTGTTAGAAAAATAATGAGCTGAAAACTCCAAAGGAAACCAAAAATATTGAAGTAATGTTGTCAGTTGTCTTTTTGCAATTCATAAATAATTTATTATTCCACAGAAAAAAAAATGAAATCTTAGACAATTTTTTAGGTTCGTTCAATCAATGTCAGCTCTATTTGCTCTACATTTGCAGAATCCAGTCCCTTAATTAAAAGAAACAAAATAATTTCAAACCAGAATTCAAATTAATTACATCTAATTATTTTCAATTATAGTTTTAATATTGGTTATTGTCTGAGTCGAACTGTGGACTCGACTAAATCCGGTGAAACAAAAGATCAAGATCTTGTCACAAAAGTGACAAGATCTTGCTAAAGCAAAACTATATTTAAATTAATTAGTTTAAAACTTAAGGCAGTTGCAAGAATATACCACAAATTTTCGCTAAAAAATTTAATAACAAATTAAGCTTTTAGGCAAAATTAAGCTCACCTTCGAAAAACACAAACGGCAGCTTTTTTGTCTTCAATACAAATAAATTTGAATTTCTTGATATGCCCGAACATATTGAATGAAACAAATGAGTTAACGTGTAATTGGTAATGCAGAGAACGTATTATAAGAATGCACACTATTGATTGGCTTCACAGACTCGCCCCTGGAAGAGGAGTAAAGAAAACAAAATAAAGGATCATGTCCTGCAGCACTTTTGTCGCAACTTTTCTTTGCTTCCATGAACACATCAATCTACAATAGCCATGTCGTTTCCCAGCGTGCAGAAATAAGCGATATATCACATTTAGAAAATGTAATTTGTTCAGAAAAAACTACATTCGTTTTGACAGGTCAAAATATTTAAATTGATACACCTCTTTCAATCTCCTGACGACTTAAGAATTTTGAATACAGTCAACGCTTTAAGACTCTAATTTGAAACATAACCTAATAACTAAATAGAAACTGAGGCGTAAACTACGACTAAAGCATATGAATTTTTATTTCACCAGTTAATGGACTTTATATTTTGAACTCAGTTAAGGTTTCTTTTATTTTAAAAGTAGATTAGTTGCCACAATTTGTTAGAGCATTCATAAGAAAAAATTTATGTAAAAGCTTAATAGGTCAGCTTTCTAGAATTTTACTGCTCAGCTTGCTAACTGCGGCATACCAAAATAGATACATTTGACAAATAAATTATATACACACACATATATATATATATATATATATATATATATATATATATATATATATATATATATATATATATATATATATATATATATATATATATATACACAAATTTTTTTACAGTTTAAAACTGTTTTATTCACAACTGCACCCATAAAACGATCGTTCTTCCTTTTTTTTTAATATTTTAGTGCGTATCTCACATTTAGCTTTTCGCTTTTCACTTTTCCCAAGTGTTATGCTCTCTATTCACACACACACATACACGTCTTTTAAAACACGATTTATGTAACATCTCGCAAATAATATACAGTTGCTACAATTGTCGTTTTTATTTAAGGACGCACAGACACACGCACATACCTACATACATATGTATATGCACTTGTAAATATTTACCACTTCTGAACTTATTCTACATGTTCTCATTTTCTCTGTTATGTCTAAATTATTCTATTTAAAAAAATTTTTTTTAATACGAATTAACATTATATACATATAAAAATCAAATTACAAAAACACACACACACGCAAATGAAATCAAAAATTTACTCCATAATTTATTATATTTGTATTTTCATTTGTTTATTTTTTTATCGATCGATCGTTCGTTCGTTTATATACATCGTACGTACTGTACTCTCTTTCTTCATACCAAAAATAAAATATGCCAAAACAATTTGTAAAATTCCCTCAACTCTTATTAACCAAATTAAAAATAACTCTACAAAAACAAAAAATGAATTTGAATGACATAAAAATGACCCCGAACATCGTCTAACTGCCCTCATTGAATAAAACTAAACTTACTGAAAACTTGAATTGAAATTATGAAAATGCATGAATTGTGTGAATTGCACTGCGTAGGCCGGTGGGAGTATGGGGTAAAATTGTGGGATCACTATGTGCCATTGCTGGTGTTTTGACAATCGCTCTACCGGTGCCGGTTATTGTCAGTAATTTCAATTACTTCTATCACCGCGAAACGGACCAAGAGGAGATGCAGAGCCAAAACTTCAATCATGTTACTAGTTGTCCATATTTACCTGGTACATTAGGTAAGTAAGAAAACTCTAATACATATGCAAACACGAAGTAAAGTGTTTTTTCTTTCTCTTGTACACCAAAAAAATTATACCAATAAAAACGAACTAATTAATTGGAAGTACGCTTCCAAATATAACACTTAGTATAACAAGCACTTGAGCAACCCGTAGTAATCTGTCCTGAACACTTAATTTGTTTCTGTAGAAAAATTCACACAAACCAATTTATTACACTTGACTTCAGTATTTGTCGTCTCCCCATTCCAAACATCCATGTCTTTACAAAGAGAAATAAGTTATTCATAGAAGAAATTTAAATTAATAGCACTATGCATCAAAAAAGCAAACAGAGGAACTGAATCTGACTTGTTAGCCGAACTCGCAACAACTAAATTTCAAGCTTCTGACAAAACTCTTTTGGCTGCAAATACAGCGATATGACCATTACTGTGTTCGCAAGTGCTGCCAGCGTGTTCTTCGAAATGTTATATTTTCATAAAAATTATATTGGAATGAGGCGGCACACTTCATTGTGCGTCATACATCTTTGCGGAAAATATGCACATTAACCGCGTCATGCAACTGTTTCATTAATTTTCTTCTTAACTCTTTTTGTCTCTCCTCCATTTGAGAAATAGGAGAGGAGACACAAACGAGGCAACCCTAGAAATAACATACATACGTTTGCTGCATAAGACGACATCTCTTACCAAACCTGACCTAAAGAGGACTTTCTTTTCTCAAGTGTCTAACCAGGGGTCTGATCCATATGACAGGTTGTTCCATTGATAGCGAGTGCGATGATTCCTATTTATTTTCAACGCCTTTTCTTTCTCAGTGTGCCACGGCATCTACGTCAGTGCAAAGCGATCGCAGATAATTTCTTCTGTAAAGTAGCACGATGAATTACCAGTGAAAGGACTCTTCCAAAAAAAAAAAGTGGTCTTCATTAGTTGCAGACAAAACTCTCGCCTAAACGTAATTTTCTCTTAATTGTGGTCGGGTTTGTATTTATTAATTGGTCCCCGTTACGAGTGTTACGTCTCAGCAGCACTGTCTAGTAGATTTGCCAAAATAAAAAGGATTTCGTTGTTTACCACGTTGCTACTTCTCAACTGACGGTATAAGAGATGTACAGTTAGCCGTACGCAAATTACCATTGATACCATTAAACCGGATGTACGTATAGGTACATCCGGATCTATAGATCCTATCTACCGAATTTAACGTTTTATCGGGACTTTAATGCATTATTTCCTTAATTTTTAGATAGTACCATAATTGCCTTTATATCAGTTTTATGCTAGGAACACAACTGGGTCGAATGACGAATTTCGCCCAACACGACGAATACGCCGGTTCAAATTCGCTTTGTAAATACGTCGTATCAAGCACAATAACGACGAAAAACAAAAAACAGCTGTTATAATTGATAACGTTGTTTATCGTTTGTAAAGATAAAAAAAAATTAAATGAATTAAGGAATTTCAAATTTTGTAAAATAATTAAAATAATGAACATCATGTTCATTATGGTAAAAGCCTTGAAGCTTAACATTTTAAATTATAATTTCACTTGCATCCATTTTCTCAGTTTCTTTATTTTATCTTATTATAGTTGAACAGCTGATGGGGTGACCATATTAAAAAAAATTGGTTGCTAAAAAATTACCAAAAACAAAAATCAAACACTACAAACATGTTTTATAATCTAATATGTTGGCTTTTTATTTTAAATGCAAAAAGTCAAAGCTAAGCACTTAAAGTAAAAATACTATTAAAGTAAAAATTAACTGTTTTTGCTAAAACACTTGAAAACTAAAACCAAAAATGGCCACATGATACTGATTTGTTCGTCGTTCGCCGGCGTAAGAAATAGAAATAAATCTATTTCAAGTTCGTCGCGTACAACGAATTTCAACCGACGCTGTGACTGTGTTCATTTTCATATACACCAATGTGTTTTAATTTGACGGCGAATATTCGCAGCGAAAAATTCGTCGTTCGTCCCAGTTGTGTTCCTAGCATTAAACAGAACAGAAATAATTGGTAACTGTTGTTTGAGCAGTTATTAGCATGAAGTGAAAAATATACATCCATCTTTCGTACTGCGGATGCTGAACAACATTGATTTTTTCATGTGGGAGATTTGACGAGCATCCAAAGTTGCCTAAACTGCAAATTTACATAATTTTACGCGGTTTTTTTTTCATAAAAAGTATGCCACGTTGCAAGTAAACTTTATGCAGTAGATAAAATAAAAATTTGACAAAGAAGATAAAAACGAAGCATCACTAACTCCAGGCCGAGAAAGATTAACAGTATATTTTATTAGTTTTTTTTTTCTTTTTAATGGTCACATGCTTATGACAGTTCTAGTAAAACACTTTAACGATCCCTGCGAATTATTTCCTAATAGGAATATTAATATAGGAAATATGTAGTAGGAAATTTTACCACTCTTTTATTTGACTGCTATGCATTTGGTTTTATTCGTCACGCTTATAGTCAGTCTGCAGGCACACTACGCAAATTTATTTCGTTGGAAAGTATATAAAGCAGATAAATAAATAAAATATTTTTCGCTCTTAAGTGCCCGGAAGGTGATCGAATACACCGTCAAGAGCGTCCTTTAGTTCGAAGCGATTGCGCGGATCAACCGCAGCTCAACCCGTTAACCATTGCGATCGGTTGCAAGTGTGTATGTATGTGGTCGTCAGATGAAGATGTGCGATTAGCAGCGCTGTAGAAAAAAATCACAGAACAAAAGCTCTGAGTGAAAAGACAGCTAAACTAATGAGCAGTTTTATATGCAAATGAATTCAGAAAAACTTGTTAAACTTCTACTTATAATGCAGTCATTACAATTCATTTTTCGTGTGGGCACCAAGTAATTGACATTTTTTCATGAAACGTAGCAGTGGAGGACCATTAAACAAACCACATATCCAATGAAACAATTTCTTTGCCTCACTCATAGCTGAGGGCGAATGCGTGCAAGTAGAAAGCCACACACACACACACACACACACAAATCGATTGATAAAAAAAGAAATAAGTGAACCCTGTTTGAACGTGTATATTGTGAGCTGACTACTCTGCTCAAAATTTAACCTGGAATGCTCTCAAAATACATAAATCTAAAAATTGCCATATAAAATGCAGCATTCCACTTTTAGTGGCAACTGATTCGTATTGAATTGTCTATAACAGCTACATTTCATTTACATGCTTAAAATAACAGTTTTTCGACTAAAAGTATTATGGGAAAAACCATTAAATTATATAAATTCACTCTTGTGGCAATATAGGGTAGACGCTGAGAATATGCCAATTCAATTAAATTGTATTTTTAATCTGTAAGATCGTGAAGCGCCAAGCTGATTAGAGTGTTAGTATTTAATTCTGGGACTTCTTACTATATTCAAATATAATATTACTATAATATACTACGAAAAAACAAATTGATCAACGTTAGAGCACTGCTCAAGTTGAACAAATCACGTTAAGGAATTGTGCATCATTAGGGGGGCGATTGTTTTCTTGCAGGTGATTCTCCTTAATATTGCTTTTTCTCATGTTCTTTTGTCTTAGTTTAGAAATTTCATTTATGTGAAGCTCCCTTCAGTTTTACAATTATTGAACAACTTTTTCATCAACAATCTCGGAATAGTACAAACCATAGAATTGTTGTCATACCGAATGAGTGCATCAATCTTTGACAGTTGTGCGAAATTGACGGGACAGTAAAACGAACGACCGGGCACAGCTCTAATTAACCACTTCCTCAGTTTGAACAGAGCACTTAACTCTAAGGCCACATCATGTAAAATGTAACCAGTTGGTGCTAGATACGTGTGAAAATCATAAATTTGTTGCTGCATAGTGTTATTAGTTTTTTTTTAACAGTTTTTAATGCTTACTTAATTTCTTTCTCTCTTTTTACCCCTCGATAAACACACAACATTTGAAAAAAAACCAAAAAAAAAAAACTGAAAATATTACTTGAACGATGAAACCACCCACCATCGCTCATCAACCAATTGAATAACTTAAAAATTATCTTATGGCAATATCAACATATTTAAAAACATTAATTTGGCATCGAATAGGTCAACATTTAAAGAAATCATCGTTATCTGAGTCCTCATCGGACATGATGGATTTAGATGATGGTGTTGAATCAACACCAGGAATGACTGACATGCATCCTGGTCGTTCATTGGCTCCATTTTTAGGAGCCACCAACAGTCATCACCCTCATTTAACTCCAACAGCAACATCTACTGCTACTACAACCCTGCCAGCACCGCCTCAGCAACAGCAGCAAACGCCGCCAGACAAGCAATTGCAACAGCAGCAGCAGCAGCAACAAATTCAGCTGCAAAATGGCTACACCCAGTCTGCCATCAGTGTTACCAGCGGCGGTAACATTCAAACTCATAGACATAATAATGCTTTGGCTGTTAGTATCGAAACCGATGTTTGACTACTGGGTAAGTTCTTTTTATCTGAATTTGAATTGTCTACTTTTAAATTCTCCTTCAATATTTGTTTAATCTTTTGTACTTTTTCTACTTTAACAATCTCTTATCCTGTCGATAAATAAAGTTACTCTGCTTTTTAATTATATAACTTGACTTTTTCTCTCTTGATCAAACACATTTCCTCTTGTAGAAGAAATTTGTTGATCGTTTGTATTTATTAATAGTTACTTTTAGTTCGATTTTCTATTTAAATTCTTGTTTAGCGAAAATTCGTGTTTCCGTAATGTATGCGAATGTATTCCATGGTTCGGTGATCATCTCAAATAACTTAACAAAAACTAAAAATATGTAAACTTTGAAATTAGAACAGCTTGTGTTTTGATGCATAAGAATTTGCGCTGCAATGGAGAAAATTTTTCAATATCGAATTTTATTGCACAGCAAAGTAATCGGTATTTTTCTTGAAAGCTACATATGTGAATACTCTGTCCGCCGTTACGAGCACAATGCTACACGGAATGCACGGAATCACAAACTTGTATATACCCTTATAGCCTTTTTACGCTGACGCACATCTTACATCTTTCATCAATTTGCAAAGATGTTTACATCTTCCCATAAGAATTATACAGGGCGAAAATCTTTCTACATCAATCTTTCTACATCAGCAGAAGATGATCCTTTCTCATTTTGTTCCATTTTACATCTTTCGATTTTTTTAGTGCCATCACTAAAAAAAAAATTGCAGAAAATCGATTGCTTTTGTACCATCACTAGCAAAATTACATTTCAGAAAACGAATTTAACATAAAAAAAAAATGAGCGGATTATTTATGTTGGTATAATTTTTAATTAATTATTTTAACTCGTATGGTCAATCAATATGGAGAACATAGAACATGTTGCTTGACCTATGGAAAGAAAAACGTCCAAAAGTCGTCCTTTTTTATTTTTCACAAAAATTTTGTGCATCTTCTTTTTTGACATCTAAATAAATGAAAGTTGAAAGATGTTGTCAATGTAAACGACTGTTTCACATTTTCAACATCTTCCATGCGTTTCACGTGGATGTCAGTCGGTGTAAAAAGGCTGTTAACGCTTGTTGTGAAGTGTATAAAAATGTTGCCTGCAGCCTTCTTAACTTTTGGGTAAAAAACACAAGCTCTTTCTTTACAACTTGGGCATTGCTTACTCTTTTGCGGTAACTAATGCAATAAGCTGTTGGTTCGTGGTTACGTGTAGTTGACATTACTCAGAATTTACTCTATTCCGATTCCACTATAATTCGAAGTTAGATTTCAAAAGAATTTCAAATTGATGATAGTTGATAGACACCTTTTGCAAACATTAAGGGATTCACACGTATAAAATGATCTTTCGAACAGTTGGCTACTGTTCGAAGATGCCATCAACAGTTTCGGAATTTCGATAAACAAAATATCTATATAATAAAAATTGTGTTTTTGTATATATTGGCAAATTTCTTGTTCTACGTGTTTTGTTCCATTTCTGGTTTAGGTTATAAAGCTAATCATCATTAAAACAAAGTTTTAATTACTGTTGTACCCGACGTTTCGTCGATTTTTTGTCGACTTTTTCAAGGGTTTTTATATTTAATGACAGCAGAAATTAAGTATTGAAAAATTAAATAAACATTTAATGCAGGACTTGTACACTTTTAACCAATATCACAGTTTAGTTGATAGCAACAATTGTCGGGTACAACAGTAATTAAAACTTTGTTTTAATTATGAAAGATATTAGGCCTTATAAGCTAAACCAGAAATGGAACAAAACACATAAAATATCCACATAGTTTTTACAAAGCAGGAGTATAGGAACTTCCCACAAGTCTTAAATAGAATAGTAAGAAAATAAAAGATCTGATTGAAAGTCTAAGAACTCAATATCTGGTGACACCTTTCAATTCTTGGGGCCACCTCATGCAATGTCAACTATTCTAAACTTTGCTCAAACGGAAAATGGTCCCAGCCCGTAATAGTGTACGAGATAGGTTTTGACATGGAATATTATTTCTTAGTTTTTTTTTTTTTAATCCCAATTTATTGAATTCTAAGTACGAATTGTATTTGGATTTGAAAAAAGTTTTTTTTTTTTTTTTGTAAGCCACATCAGTTATTCGTATCTTAATACCTGGAATACATCGCATTTTTGTGCGTTTAACTTGTAATAATGATAGAGAAATTTAATGTGAAGCATTCATATGTTAACAGTTTTAAATAAAATATTCACTCACAAACTTTTTTTAGATTAAAATGCAAAGTTGTTAATAGCCGCTTTGTAAAATAATTTAATGGACTTTAAAGAGTAAATAAATTGATGAGTTTTCCTGTTGTTTCGACAAAAACAGTATAAGAGATTTGATATACTTCCTGCTATGAAATAATAATAAAACTGTTTCGCTTCAAAATCGAATTTTATAAAATTTGAGATTTTATTTTCTTTTGCATTTCAAACAAACATTTTAATCCTAAATCAAACCGAATCAATAACAATAAAACATTATTCCTAAACGAAAACCGTGTAGTAAAAAAGACGTTATGCTCGATATTTTGGCCGTGTACAGTACGTTGGATGCCAGAAACGACTACCAAAGCTGTTTAAAACTTAATTCTAAGTAGTGATTAAATAATTGAAAAAATTTAAAAAAACCAAAGTATAATTAAAATGTAAAAACATCGAAAAAAATATTAAAAAATTAAAAAAAAAACTCCTAGCAAAACTAAAGTCATTCAACCTGAAATAGGTAAAAATTTATTTAAATTTAAACAATAATTAAATGATAGAAACAAAACGTGCCGTTCATGAACAAAGTAGAAATTAAATCACATATGGATATCATAAAATGAGGATATAATGTAGAAGAAAAGTTATAAAAAAAAACAAATCTCTGAAAAACGCTGTTGTAGAATTGTTTTGAAGACAACCAAAATTGCAGTAGAGTGTAGAGCTAAAATGTAATATATAAAACCAACAAAACAAAATGAGTCTATAGCAACGATAATATGTAATAATAGTTCACAGACGAGAAGCAAAATACATAAATATGTAGGTATGTATGTTGAAAAATGCCATGAAACAGTGAGCGGATTAGTGATTGATATTCAAAACCTCTAAAAGCATCAAAAGCCTAAATCGTACATATGGGCTATTATCTGAACAGATTATGAGGCAGATGTACGTATGTGTATGTATGTACATATGTAAATTAAGTATAGCAAATAGAAAACTGCAAAGCTAAGAAAGGTGTTGTGGAGCAAAAACAACATAAAATCAGAAAACGTAAGAGAAAAACATTAAGCAAATTAATAATGAACATGCGTACCATTTACACAAAATATGTTTAACTAAAGTCTTGTATCTTATTTTTAACTTTTTACTTTTACTCCTAATATGGAACCCTCAAAAGTCTTATGTATCTATTCTGAGCTCATTGAAATTGGTACGTTCAGTCTTGAGCATAAGTGCCTGAGTTAATAGTACACGAATATTAGGATTATAACTATATTGCTCATCGTTAAAACATCCTCCCACTATGGGCCAATTGCCGCAAATCAAAAACTAATATTGAGAAGTATGGAAGTTGTTAAGAAAAGTAAAAAAAAATGTTTTCTGAATTAACTGCCTGTTCCTCAATGTCGCAGTCGTGCGATTGTTCGCTTTCTAAGCGAAAGAAAATTGTTTTGGGTTCCTTTATGAAATTCTTTTATTCGAACGATGACTCGATCGACAAATCGAAAAAACGTAAGTGTTTTCATACAAAATCCGATTCCGCAATATTTTTTTTTTTTTTTAAACAAACACAAAACTGCGAAGCTTTTTGGCTTGTTTGCAGAAAGACCCAAAGCCTTCGGCAGGAATCGAACCTGCGACCTCGGGGACTCTTAGTAGGACACTCTACCAATTCATCCATCGAGGCGCTCATATCGATCATGTCGTCAGCACTGCGAACACAAATGTCGAAATCAAGCACTTGCTGTTTTGCTATCGATTGGGAGTTTTTATAGAACAAATTTTTGTTTTTTTTTTTTTTTTTTTAAATTGGGAAATAAAACTACAAACCCCACATATTTTTAATTTTTATTTTATTTAGTAAATATATTAAACAATTATTACATGCATGCATGTAGTTTTCTTAAACAGTTCACTTGTTTGCTGGACGAAAGAAAATCCTAAGTTTGCCAGAGGAATACCAGTGCGCATCGCTTCAAAATACTTATTAAATGCAAAAAAATACTTTTAAATTTCAAAACACCACGAAAACTATTTCCGCACTTTCAAAATGTTTGCTTTTTTATTTTGTACTTTTTTTATCACAGAGTACTCTGCGTTATTTATGTATGTATGTATTTGCGTTGGCTTGTCAAATACAGCTGACCAGTTTTATTTACACAAGTACAATTTAGTAGTTTTTTTCAATACTGCAATAAAAAATCAGCTAAAACTTTAATTTACCGATCTGGCATCTCTGTGAAGTAAATGCCAAAAATTTCATGACGTAAGACTATGCGAACGCAAGCTGGCGACATAGAGGAATCCAAATTGATTCGAAATCCAGCGACTACATTTCGCAACATTGAGGAACAGGCAGCAAAGCAATTAAATAAGTTCACTTTTTTTGAATCTTACAATTACCTTTACAGTGTTGATCAGAATATTTTCGTGTTTTTACTCTTTCCAAAACTGTTTGTTTTGGAGCAAATGTGTTTTCGTACATGTTTTGCGCAAAACAGACGATCCTGAGCAAAACATCTACAGACATATGTATATGAAAATACACTATTATGCTGCAAGTGAGATGAACTCATTTTGCTTCTTGAATTCTTTACCTGAATGATACGCAGTTTGTTTCTAACAAGAATTGTCATTATTTTTCTGCTCTACTGATGGATTGGTAAAAAAATACCTTGCAAGACTTTAATAAAACATAAGAACCTGTGTTATTATATAAAATTATACATATGTAAGTAATTGCAAGCTTTAAAATTACCTCATGTGTTTGCTGGCATTGCTTAGTTTTACTCATAACATCAAATCGAAGGGGAGGGAAAACAAATACTCATTCTTTTGCGAGATTAGTTTTATAGATAACTTCTAGAAAATTGTGTAGTAATACTACACATTACATATAATCTTCGAAATATCTCAGGGAGAAAAATTCGGATGACTTAACATATTTCGGTGCAAACTATCAACACTGGAGGAAATTACAAGCTCTAAATCATACTGAGAACAGAGAGTGAAATTCTAGCTCATCGAGCTTTAGTGTAGTTTTGTGCCATCGAAGGTAATAATACTATTTTAGCAGAGAAGGAATAGTGCGTTTTTAGGGATCAGTTGCATTGTGATAATACTAGGAAGTGCTGTAAATTCAACGCAAAACTCGGTAGTTTTTGCATAAATTCGAGAAAAGAATACAATAGTTTGCCAGGGATATAAATGGAAAATTTTTCAAATATTTTCTTATATTTTTCAATATTTGCGTCTGAAATCTAAGTCACTCTTATGGCTTATTACCAAAAAAAAAATCTGTATGAAAAGAAAGTTTAAATAAATTACTGTTTTCCTTGTACACACTTCATGCCATGTACACACTTCATGCCATGTCTGCCAGTTTCGCTTTAGCGGTGCTAATTTATTCGGATAACAATTTCTCCAAATCTAATTCGCTGTATTTCAGCAAACGCTTGCTTGCATTGTATATCTCAAATACAAGTGATTACTCACACGATTATGAAAATAAAAATAAAATAAAGTTTTCTTTGTGGCGCTTTTGCGAAAAGAAAACAGATTCATTTATTGCATTTTCGATTACAAAATCAAATTATGCATTTAATATTTTCTTCATTTTCGTAAACAACATTCGCATTTGCTTAATTAGTCCTGTATATAAATACAGCATTTAATTCCTTATTATTTATATCTTTACGTTCCAAAGTATTTTTTCCCAGCTATTGCTGTACTTTGCATGTTTTTAATTATCTTAGACATAGTCTAACCCTAAATAAAAAATAAATAAGCCCATCTTGGGAACAAAATTCCCCATAAGTTCCCCCCCCCCCTCCCCCTCCACCGAATAACTGAATCAATAAAGTACAAATCATCAGAAAACAGATAACTAAAATACATGTAATCAATAACCATAATGTAGAACCTAAACCAACAACAATTAAAGCCTGTAAAATTAATAAGCACCAAAAACAGTCAAGAGGTTTGAAAAATATGGCAGCACTCTTATGATTGATTCATTTAAACACAATCCCGGTTGCAAAGCCTTTAGCGCTTTATACACGTTCAAAGAATGGTACAAAAATTAAATTATGTCAAACATTGTTGTTTTCAATTTGGTTTGGGTGTATTTTTGTTAATTAAGAAAAAACATAAATAAATGCAAGTTATAATAAAATTATATTTAAGCTGACTGAGTAATATAAATATATTTATATATGAAAACCATTTATAATTTGTACTAATTAAAATATATACATATAAATAAAAAACAAAGCAAAAAATTTAAACAATAAACTTTGAGAACCGTCCACGCACACAAATGTTAATGAGAACTTACAAACAAATTATATTTTTTTTTTAAGTTTTTCAAAAAAAAAATGTTTCCCAAATGTATTGAATTGAATGTAAGATTTGTTTCATATCGCAAAAATATTGACTTTTAAGTCAATTTCAGCCAAGGAAACCGGCGAAAGTACTTGCTTACATCGCTAATACAAAGTCGCTTTCGGAAAATTTTTAATTTCAAATTTTTGGAAGAAGTGCATGTTTTTTTCTTGAACCACTACTCAGGGGTTGACCCCCAAATAGGGAGGGAGGTGGGGAGCCACTAAAGGCCGAAATTGGTAGTGTTTGTGGGCGTTTGATTAAACAAAAACATTGTGCCGTAAAGGTAAAGCACTTAAAGCCTAGTTATGCGAACGTCTAGGTGGTAAGCTAATGGAACGGACTTGCGTTTCTGGCATATTAAAACAATGTAAGTGCTTACCGAAATCAAATGTCACGTTGACCGAACATTTCAACCTGTCTAAAATAGAAAGTCATAACGTTTTTACGTGACATTTGCTAGCCAGTGTTGTTCTTCTATTTGATATTTGTAAACCAGTGAACAGGAACTTACATTTGTTGGTCATTAGTACGGCATATCGTATTTTTATATTGAAATGCTAAAAATACTTTCTCGTTTTTGTTAATAAACGCAAGTTTAAAGAAACTTTAGCATGGCAGTAATTTCAGAATGCACACAGCTTTTTGAAACTGTTTTTTCTAATATCAAGAAGCCATAAGAGCCACCCATTTATTACATAACATTATAATTAGGATGAAAAATTCATCTGTTTAGCCTTATTAACTACATATGTATTAAATCAACCTACATTCTTTAGTTTGTATTATTTGTGTTTTCAATATAAGATAAAGAAAATTAATTACTGTTAATTTCACAAATTTGAGAAAATAATTCATTATATTTAAAAAAAAAAACTAAAATTCATTATTGGTTACATGGAGAGAAACAGAGCTCACATTACAAAGTAAGATTAATGTGTTTAATCTAATATCATCGTAAAGCTTTAGTCTAGTTACAGCCTTTTCGGTTACACAGTTGGTTGATATTATAGTTACGGCCTTTTAAGTTTGTTAATAAAATTGGTCTAAAAAATTAAAAAAAAGAAACATATTTTAGTTGAATACATTATATTCTGGTAAAAAGTCGATTTTGGATTTTTTGTCAGTTACGGCCTTTTGATTTTAGGTAACGTTAAAATAATTTTCAGTTTTCTTTTTCTTCTTCAAATATTTCCTTATTTTTTGTTATGGTACTTTTTCTACCAACCATACGAAAACATAAACCATCTCTGTAGCGAACGGCTGTTTGTTTATTTATTGTAGTTGAAAGTGGAGAGCAGACGCATTTATTTTAATTATAACCAAACTTTTTTGTATTTTATGGGCATTTTTTGATACAATGGGTGACGAAAAACTAAATTTTAAGATTTAAGAAGCTTAAATCAACAAATAAGTCCTCCATATTCATTAAACTAGAATTAAATCATATTTTTTATTTCAACTTTCAATGAAAAAAGTTTATTTAATTTCAAAATATGGTTTTATTTTTTTTTTACGTGTATCAAATTTATAAACGTTGTGTAACTGCTCGAGCGTCAGTACGTTAAAGTACGTTCCGTTAGCTTACGTATATATTCACATAACTAGGCCTTTATTTATGCAAAGTTGAATAAGAAGTGTATATACAAATGCACCTTCGGGACTGTCGAGTCACCCACATTAGCTAACGTAACCTCTTCCACAATGCAAAACTTCGATATAGCACAAGGCAACACAATAACCAGGGCAAGGCGTGTTACGAATTTATACTGAAATAAGAAATAAATTTCAGCTTCTCCATACATTTGATAAGCATAGGCAGTAAAATAGTCGTGGTGCCATGTAAGATACGTAATTATGTTGGTATTTGTCGCTGCATACTTGAGCATTTGCTTACAAACACGAAAGCTTGATGTTAGATTGAAATTAGGTTAGAATTCAAATGTCTTGCAAAGCGGTAGTCATTGGAGCATAAACGGAAATAAATATTGATTTGAGTAGATCGCTTATTTTCAACTTGCTATCAAACGATATTCTTCGATGTTTTTCAGGTGTGGATTGTCATGAAATTTGGGACTTGCATATGTACACATGTATATAAAACATAACCCAAGCTTATTTCTCTTTTACTTGGGCGTTTACTTTTAATTCACAACAACCAAGTTTAATAAAGCACAACCTTTCGGAGTAACTAATCTTTTGTGTGCAATTACAGTATCATTTTATAACACAAATCACTTTCTAAGTCAGCGCAACTCCGATAGTTGTGCCTAGACATTTGATCAACAAGGCGGCCGATATTCTGCTGCATATCTGTGCCCCGAAAACAGAAATCCAAAAGCGCAAAGTAGTCCTACCCCGGGGATCCACACATATGTATATGGCAGAGCAAACAGCTAGACTGGCCAGGGCGGCTTTATCCGTTCTTTCGAAAGAGTAGAAATCCACAGTTAAATGATCGAAAAGTCTCATTCATAATTCATAACATATGAATGGCAAAAAATGTATGTACATGCTTGATATGAGATAAAACTTAAAAAATAAATCTTACATTTCTGTAACGTGACTGACACTCAATACGAAGTTTATTAAAAATTATTTTTTATTGTTAGAAAAAATAAATATGTAAATCTTTGCACCCAAACCAATTACAGTTTTATATCGCATTAAATAAGCTGCGTGTACTCAGAAAAGATGCAAATCAGTTTTTGTTTTTGTTGTGATTTCTTGGATTTTTATTTGCTTTCATGAAAGGCATGAGCGTTTTATTCTATTTTGTACAAAGGTAAACTTAAATTACATAAGAAATATTCTAAAATTAAATCAAATTTAATTTAATTTTAAGCATAACTACAAAACAAATTTAATATAATTAAACAAAGAAAACACCAAACTTTATAACATTTATTTTATTATTATTTTTAGCTAATTTAATGCAGCCCTTTTTTTAATAATTGATTGAAAATCTAGTCTTTTATGGTAAGAAATAAATAAATAAAAAACACATTTTAATTAATACATTTTAGTATTATAACAATATTCAAAACAAAAGAAATCCTTAAAACTAATATTTTTATAGGTTGTTTAAAATTGCAAATAAGAGATTGCTTAAAAAAGTAGCCATAGTACTCTGGCCCTCTCAATACATTACATTACAATACGTAATTTAACTCCGTGTGTGCGGTTGTGTGTGTGAGAGAGAGAGAGAGAGAGAGAGAGAAAATTAAGTGAATGATTATTCTCAGAAATCTTTTCGGCTTGATTTGGTTTCATTTTAGCTTATATTTTTCACCTCCTTAAATATCATCAGGTTTTAGCAAATTTTAATAAAATTTTCCATATTGTAGTCAGTGCTGCCAGTGTTTTAGTACATTTTATCACTTTAAAATTTTAAAATTTTATGGGCGGCCATATCAGAGTATAAGTACACACCTATGCCGTCACAATGGGAAGAAAAGCTGAAGACTTATTACCCTTGGGGAAGATGCCACGGCTGTTTCACTTCCGCCACAACGATCATCAGGAGTCAGATGGTATCGAACACAAGTCAAAGCTAAATTGTGTACTGTTTTTAAGCCGCAGCGTCCCACTACCTCAGCTCTTATGCCACCCACATTTCATTGGTGTCAATCAACTTCTCAGTCGACTTGAAAGCACTTATGACAAAATGTTCAACCATTCTGCTTCATATTCCATCATTTGTTTACAGTTAAAGAGAGTTCCAAAAGTGAAAGAAAACCAAAATACATTTTAATCGTATTGCAACATACACATGTAGTTTTACTCTTCTTAACAAATGTTTGGTTTTTTTGAAAATTGACTCTGACTCTACTCTGCATTACGAATAATTTATATAGATGTGACATAGTGAGTGATTTTGCGGTCTTGAAGTACTAGAGCCTCTTATTTATTTAGAGCTAGCAGAAGAACCGGAATGACAGTTACCATCATCCGACCATCCCCTTTATTTTGTCAATGCATTTTTTTTTTTCAAATCTCACAAAATAAGTAGCTCTAGCGTTTCAAAGCCTTCTTGTTAAGAGTCTGCATGTCATGTCTAATGTACATACATATGTACATACATACATATATGCATACATATGTATATTATAATAGTTTTTGATTCCAAAACCATTTTATATATGTATGTACATACTTTAAATGCGTTAGTTCAAAATGTGTACTTTTTTGTTGCACTTATTATCATAATTATCGTTTTTAGTTTGACACAAGGCAGCTGCACTAGTCCAAAAAATACAAGACCAAAAACATCTCAGTGTATTTCTATGGTAGAAATACACTGCTCAGCAGCTTTCTGCAATTAGGCATGCATATTTGCGGAAATAGGCTCCCAAATGATATACAAATTCTTATCGTACACAACATTTGGATGATGTAAGCCATAATCGAGAAAACACTTGGCTGTTGTAAAAACTAATCGAGACACACGTAATATTTTACATATTGCGAGTAAATCGACATAGTTATTACAAACACTGGTTAATCTGTTATTACTATACCCTTTACATAAAATCGCTACTTTTGCAAACCGTATATTTCGGTAAAAAAAAAGTTCATATTTCGGCTGAAAGTTGGACAACTACAAAATTTTTCACGCATTCTACATGTTTGACAAGTAGTCAGCTGACAATAAGTGGAAAAATTAAACAAATTTTTTAACTATGAAGGAAAATGTTATTGATGAAATTAAAAATTTTATAAAAAAAAAAAGCCAGGGCAGAAAAAGAAATTTTTTAATGTATAAAAAAATAAATAAATAAAAATTGGATGACAGTAGAAGCTTCCAAGAGCGCCGTTTTCATGCGCTAAAACTTGTAATTGCGCAAAATTCGTAAACGAATTGAGGCGTAACGTGTATTTCCACGCTAAGCTTTGTCAAATTGCCATGAAGCAGTTAATAGACTTTGAGACTTTTTGTCTTCACATAGAATCTGGACTCTAGACGTAACATAATCACACCCTATCGTAAACATTCTTTCCCACACAATTGTTTCCTATTTGCCGACATTGCAGTCGTTATTATATTTCTCATTGAAAGGGAGTCGTCTTGTTTGTGTTTAATTCAGTTTGGAATGACAACGCTGCAAAAAGTTCACATTTGAATTAATTTCGCCTGATCGTAAACAGTATTTTATTCCACTGAGGCAGTATATTCAATATGTATGGACTTTTTTTTCCGTTTGAATATCAAAGTTTTGAATTAATTGCAATTTTTTTCGGGCCAGATTTGTTAATAAGGCGCGAAATGACACCATGTTCAATAGAATACTAATGTCAGGTTCACTGCTTGCAGTTTAGTAAAAATTTCAAAAGACACTTTAGCCGAGTTTTAAAATTCTCTTACTCTTATTAGAAAATATAGTAACTCAGAATGGATCAGATAGTTCCAAGGGATTGGATTCATCTGGCAAACCTATTCGAACATTATATTGCTGTCGAGATTCTTCGACCTGTAGTAAATTTATTATTTTTTATTATTTGGACCAGTACTCAGGGATGACCTCTATAATTGTAGAGCATTGTGCCGGAACCGGGAGAATAGGTTTCGGGGAGGAAGAACCAGAGAGTTGTGTATTGTGTACATTTGAACCTTCCTACATTGTAACTGAAAAGAAACACGTCTGCAGCAAGTCTGCTCCACAGATGAATCGTACGGCTGAAAAACGAGTTTTCTCCATAACGCGTTGTGCATTTCACTGGCTAATCGAACACGAATAAAAAAAAAAAAAAAAAAAAGGTGCAAGTAGCCAGAATAAGATACCCGTGTTTTATTGACTCACTGAAGTATCAAATGACAATTGGATGCTCTTCTATCACCAATCACTCCTGCACACGTCCGAGTAACCTCAAAGTAGAGGCAACGGCCCAAACATGGGAGTCGTATTCAATTTTCGCTGGGATACAGGTTTAGATAGTAAGGATATCGGATAGGGCAAAGTGTATCTTGTACAAAGTATATCGAGAAACTTAGGGACTTAAATGCTTCTTTTGCGACATAAAAATATGTGAACATCACCCGCATTTTTTATTCCAAGAGTACAGATGAGACAGCATCGGCGACCTTGCGCATAGGAGCTTTGCGTCTTACCCTATTTTTTTGTGACCCTATTCGGAGAATTCTCAGCGTTATTCCCTATTTTATTTTAGTTGTAATTTTCTGGATTCATATGGGTTGATATTTACAGTGTCGCATTTCACCACCAACCAAAAAAGCAGTGGATAGTGTTCAAACAGGTATGTTTTACTGCACTCAGCTATTTTTCTTACACTGAAAAAAAAATTGTGGCAAATATGATATTAGGTGTCACTAAAAGTTTAAAAAAAGCGCACTACGCAGGAGTTCAAGATTTTTTCACGTCGAAAATGTTCAAAATCACTATGCACAGTGCGAAAGTGATCACCATATACATACTTAATTAGGAAATAGTGTGAGACTACGTAGAGATGTATTCGCCTTAAAATGCATGAAACAGAACATTGAATATTTTGTGTGGCAATTCTGCGCTTTGTTCTCTCTTACTCAACTTACCTTCCTTCATTAAAATATTCATAAAACAGTTGGTGTTAAAAATAGAAATTGACTGCGCAGCCATTTCTTAAGGATTTCTTGCTTTGAAATTTAGAGCAAAATACTTATTATATATGTATGAATGTGTTTTTTGAGAGTTTGGAATATATGTGTTCAAAAAACCCAATGTTATTATATGTTTAAATATAATGTTATTTTAAATAAACTTAAAATGTATTTGAGTAGTTAATTAGTATAATAAATCCTGTGTAAAAGAAAATTGTAGATAAACATTATTGTAAATTAGAAAGCAAACAAAAGTAAAATGAAAAAACAAGGTAAAAATATCTAAATTTAAAATGACAGAAACAGAATAAAAATAATTTGTTAAAATTTGTTAATTTTTTTAATGTTCATTTTTAAAAATTTTCCCCAAACTTGTCTGTAATATTTATTATATTAGTGTATATTACTTGCGATTGTTTAAAAATGCTCTGCTTCATCATTTTTAAACAGTTCCCGACATCATTTTTCCGTCACCGGTGTGTGCGATTATTTGCAACAGTTAAATTACTTGTGTATAAAAGTAATACAAAAGGTCTATAGACGTTTTTGTTTTTTATGCGAAAAAACGTTTATGGCTTCTTCATTTATTTATTTCACCAATAACGTTTCCGTGCTACTCCCCAGTCCCCGAAGAATACCTGAGATGTTGCGGAAACAAATTTCCCCTTAAATTCATACCAATAATTTACCTTTAGCAAAAAAAAAAAAAAAAAAAAGACGCACTCAAATCTTACACCAGGAGCAGAAAATCTGCTTAAGTTTTGCAAATTGTAAGAAAATCAAGACAACGTTCATTTTCCAAGCAGAGAGGCGGAAAATGAAGACTGTTGTGCCTGATTTGTGAAGAGAACTTGACAATGTAGAGTGCAGAATTGTATCTAGTTGAATTCTCATAACGTAACTCATCAGCATCCATACACTTGCAGTTAGTTGTAGCTTCAAACAAAGTCTTTAGCATCCACTCTTCTGCACGCACATACATGCACACATATCGTAACAATAAAATTTGTCGTTCCTAAAGAGGAACGTCGAAGGCGAAGTGGGTTTGAAAACGCTTTGTAGTAGTTGCTTTCCAGTATAGCTTGTTGCTAAGAAGCCTTGAACATCTTTGAGTTGCACTTAAGCGTCATGCCCCAACTTTTCTCCAGAGAACCTCAGCTTAAGTTAGCTTATAACTAACTTGGTACAAAGGCATTTATTACACTAGCAGCGATCTATTCGGAGTACCGTGTTTTGTTGCTTCTTCTTTTTATCATTATTATTAATCGAGAACCAACTGAAACAATTAAGATGCTGCTGTGCTCGAATTAAATAGTTATAATGCGACTCTAATGCAAAGCTCTTTGCAGTTGTTTAATGTTTTTAAGAATCTGAGAAAATCGGGAAACGGTAAAAGTAGGGTACTTAGTTGTATAGTCGCTGCTGCCAAAAATATTGACAACTCAAAGGTGCCCCTATGCTAGAAACTGAAAGTTAGCTGCAACTTTTAAAGCGTAACAGCTAGAGACTTGAAAGCACATTTATCATACACTAAAACATTCCCAACTAAGAAACTACCAAGTGAAATAAGTTGTCACCATATCAGAAATGATCGAAAACCAAAACAAAATGGATTTTTCCCGGAACCAAGAACATGCTGGATTAATTAACCGTCTGTGAAAACTACGGATTTCATTAAAATGTTCAAGGCGCCTAATAGTTCGTTGCAAGACCTTAGATAAGAAAGGAAGAATATGAAATGACTGGTGCTGTCCTTCGACAGATACCAATACAAGTAGGTACATCAAATAAAACGAACAAAAGAATCTTGCTCTAGGATATAAACGCATAGACACATACATATACATCATTACCTTAAATTGAACTCCAAAACATTGGAACTTGAGTTATTTATCATTCATCATTCTTAGACCGATTCGATCGTTGAATGTATGTATCCGTAAAAAACAATATTTTCTCACTTAAGTACATAATTTTTTAGTAACAAGTTTTAGTTTTTTAAACCCTCTCTCTGAATGCCACTGTGCAGCTTCATCAAACCATTTCGTAGTTTTACCGACTGTATTTCGCAACTCAATATTTATTCACAAAGCTAAAACGTAGTTACGCTTTAACAAAGTGCGACTCATAATATTGAGTGGGCAATTTTTTTTAAATATTGATTGCATCACAAATCGTTGTGTTCAAAATGTCAGTTAAGGACGGAAATAAATGAAATCGAATAAAATCTAGATTTCTTAATGGTAGTGTCCTGAAAATGCTTGAATCTTTCATTTACAATCGTTACTCATGGTAAAATTCATAAGTCGGCTTTTGGGTCGGCATTTTGCATTGTGCAATCTGATTGTTGCTTAACACTATATGTATGTATGTACATATATCGTAAAATAATGTCGCTTTAGTGGCCACATTTCAAAAACTATTTAAGAACTAACTCTCTTGAATTTCAGTGTAAATGATATGACTGCAATAAATATTGGTACGCGAACTAGTTATTAAAATGGCAATATTTGATGTTTTTTAATTATGTATTTTAATTTAGAGAAACTTCTGAAATGTTAGCGAAAATTCTCTCACATAAGTGCTGAATATGAACTTGTCCGCAAATTTTGTTAATTGGATAAAGCAAAAGGTATTGAACGATTTTTTCTCCTTCCAGCTTTAGTTTGAATTCAGCTAGAACTAGCGAGTAGATAGAATAGCTTTAGTGTCGATTTGAATGAATGTTCTCAATTTTTTTTTTTTTTATGTTTCATAAATTCAGCAATTATTCTAATAATACATTAGACATGAACTTCAAAGCGCTTATCTTGTATTAAATTAAGCTAGTAGTAGATTTTAAACTTTCTTTACTAAGATCTTAATTTTTGTAAATAAATTACGCAGTAATAGAAATAAGCTTGTTTGTATATACATACATACTTATGAAGAAAACAAATTATAGTTTTTTTTTGTTCATCTTAGTTTATATTTAAATAATGAAAGAAAGCAAAAAATCTTTTATTATTTTAGTAAGCAGAATAAAGTAAAAAAAAAGCTTATATACTATATACGTTTTTTAATATCAACAATAATCTGATTTAAGACTATTAAAAATTTTAAATTAACAATAACAAAAGTTAATCAATAATAATAATGAAAATAAGAAGCAAACATATCGTTGAGCGTAATAAAAAATATTAAAATAAAAAAAATAACTCAAGAGAAAATAAAAAACAGCAAGAACATTCTTTGACTCTAGTGATTACACCAGCCCGCTTTTTATTTCAGATATACATATGTACATACATATGTACATTTCTTTGGGCAGCTGTGCTGTTGAGTCATTAAGACTTTAACGAAACAATACCAAAAACTAAACAATACAGTCTTTTTTGCTTACATTTTCAATTAACAATTTAACTCAATACAATCGTTTCAAGTTTTCCAAACATAATCAACACTTTAGCAAAAACAAAAACACATACACACATATGTACGTACACTTGCATCTATACATACATATCTATTATGTATATTCCTCACTCAACTTTGGACACAACCAAAGGAATAAATATCCTTAAATTTCTTGAAAAAAGATATAAAGACTGGAAAATAGTGTAAACAAAAAAAAAATTATGTATTAAATAATCAATAAAAGTAAAAATATTTTTGTTTTAAACAAACTTTATTTATTAGTTAGTCAAAACTCTTAAAGCATATATTTTTATTATGTTAAAACAAAATGTATTAAAACAAAAAGTTTTGCTTACAATGCATTAAATTAAACGAGAAAAAATGAACCAGAAAAACCACAAATACTTTAACAATTACAAATTCAGACTCCCACCTCTTTTCAAAGTAATTCAAGTACCAGCGCCACTTTTATTTTCCCCCAATAAATTTTAAATACAATTTAACATTAATATTAAAAAGCTAGACATGTTGATTTCACAAAAAAGCAAAGAAGGAAATAACAAGAAAATATTCATAATTATTCCCCAAACCTAATGCCCCTTGAAAGTTAAAAACTAAAACTAATCAAATATAAATTGTTGTTAAGATTTGAAAAAAAGAAACTTAAAAATAAATAAATGAAAATAGAAAATGTTTTATAATCGTTATTAATAAAAGAAAAAAAGCCAAAACAAATAAAGCGAACTATTGAAATACATAAAAACCAGGATATTGATTTCAGCAAAATGCAAAAAAAATAAATAAAAACAAAATAAAAAACGAAATGAAACTGCAGCGTAACGAAACTCCCTTTCAAATCTGTATTTTAACCAAACTAAAGCAAGCGCTATAAAAATAAAGACTTCATAGTTCCGTAATCAAGTGCAAAAGAAAATAAAAATATTATTTGTAGACAGCAATTCACTAAAAGCCAACTGCAAAAAGTCAATTAATGGCTAAAAGAAATAAAACTAAACTAAAAAAAAAAAAACAAAGTTTATTGAAAACTCAACTTTTGAGTTTCTGACTTGGACTTGGAGAAGACCAGTTTTCGTATGGCTGTTGGTGTAATTCACAGAAATATTTTCCATAAACACTGGCATTGAGCGTACCGCAGAAATTATACATTCAACATAAACGTTTTTTATTTTATTAATTTTTACCAATGCATTTCTACGCGGTAGTTGCGCTGTTATTTGAAATACAAGACCAAAAAAATCTCCATGTCTTTTGAAAGAAATGTCAAAATTTCTTGTTTTTCGCTTGTGTTTGTGTAATGAAAATAACATAGGCGTGTATCTTTATGGAAGTTTTTTGTATGCAGGCATGTATTTTTGCGGTAATATGCTCTACAAATGAAAAACAACTCTGTGACATACACAACACCTAGATGTTGTAAACCATAATCACTAAACGAGTTGTAAGTTGTGTTGTGTTGAACCATAATCACAGGATAAATAAACATTTACACGTTACGATTTACAACGAAACCAAAAAAATAAAACTAAAGAACAGATTATGTTTCCAGTACGGGAAAAAAGATGGCTAAATTACGTTTTTATTCTAAAAGACTGTAATACGTTAAAAAGAAAAATAGCCTTCATACAATACATATGTATCTATATTAAATTTGTGCGCATTTATGAACTCACATGTATGTTACTTTTGCAAGCCAAAATTATCGTTATGATTTTTCTTCCTTAAAGATCTACAATTGGTTACAGTTCCTAACAATAAAAACAGTATAAAAAATTATTAACACAAAGCTACACTAAAGGCAAATACGGCAAAGTTTTTGTGAGCCTGTTGGTTAATGTGCATCGCTGCAAAACACTACAATACACTTACGCAGACCAAAGTCATAAATGCATATACATATAGATAGAAAAAATAGTTTTGTAATTTATAACTTCTTAAACCACTACCGGTGTTTCAGCTTTAGAGAAAGTAAACTACCAAAGGGCTGCATAAGACCTTCCACTTGCCAGCTGATCACTAAAACTTATTGCTTAAGCAGCACAATGGTGCATTGAAAAAAAGGCTTTTTTTATCACAAAACTTTTATCTATGAAACAGTTTATATTCACACCTGGATAATATTCCAATTAGTCTGATCATACTGAATTCTATTTTAATGCTCCTAAAACTTTCAATAAAAGCCGTACCACCCAGAATTCAGATTATGGCATTGCGTAGGGGAAAGTTTTTTTTACTATGTATATGATGCATACATGGCATTATAATAATAGAAAAAAGAATATGAAATGCAGTAGATTTGATATGGGACATAACACGCTGAATTTTTGAAAAATGCCCGGGAGAACGAAATAGTTCATTGCAATTAACTATACGATAAAATTTTATTTTACCACTTTTTAATTTTTTTTTTTTTGTTTGAGTTAAAGTATTATTAGGTATTAAAAAGATAGTGTGCACCAAAAAGATAAAAGAATGAACAAAGTCTTTTGACATATAGAGGATTTAATGTTGACATATATAATTGCAAATGTTATGGAATTTTTACTCACTTTATAATGTAACGAAAATTGCATACTTGTTAATGATTGTATCAGGTTTGAGCTCGATTTTACTTTCTCCAAATGTACCCCAGCCAGTAAGCCTTCAACTTTACTTTTCTGGTCTTCCTTAAAAATGTTGATCACTACAGTTTTTTCTCAATTTTGAGGAAGTGAAATCGAGCTCAAGCCTGATAAAATAACAAATTACTTCTTTTTAATGGAAGAAAATTTTCAAGGAATTCCCGGGTTTCCCGAGGAAATTGATCACTTTTTCCTGGTCTTAACAGTTTTCCTTGGCAATGCACATTTTTAACTGAGCGCTTTGCATAGATGGTGCTTTACAACATCAGCAAAAGTTAACCATTTACTTTTTAGGTCTATTTAAATCCCAAGTCCATTTGCGTTTGTTCGTAACAAGTAAGTCTTATAGCAATTCCCAATATGGCTCATGTGTAGTACTCACGACTCGCATAACTAATTTCTGCGAAAATCATCCCGCTACACAATTATTTTAAGAAATTATGAATGTCACAATTTTAGGTTAAAAAAATCTCTGATCTAAATTAATTTACAAATTTGCTAATAAGTCCCTACTTTCCAATGACAATTCAACCAGATCAACCAGAGACAATAAAAATGCGATACTGACAACATCATTCAGGCTATTTAACATACTTAAAGAAAGAGTGAAATACCACATATGAAATAAATTTAATCAAGCTCAGTGAGTATTCACTACAATCAATAGTACCATTTATCAAAATAACCTCTATATTTCTAACAAAAAAAAAAAAAAAAAAAAACAGAAATCAACGACGAGGTGGACGATAGCAAAGACAATGTGATTTGTATGCAAATTTCTTTTGAATCCTATCCACTCCATTCAAACTCGTATGGAGGCTATAGGCTGGCTGATAGACAATACACCAAGTACACTATACTATAGCGTCGTGCTCAGAACTTACACAACGTTTCCTTGAAAATTTTCAAATCGTCTGCAATAAATGAACATTTTTAGCAGACAACAAATAAAAAGTATGAGTAATAGTGGACGCAAGATCCATACCCTGTGGTAAATCACAAGTAGCAAATGGTAAAGGACATGAACTTTTTCTATTCGAAAAATAAGAGCTCGACCAATTGAAAGCCGACATAATTAAGTTTAAGCTAGAATAAAAAGTGGGCACTTTGAGTCGAGATCACTGAACTGGACTACTGTTGAGCGTAGTGCACTTTTCTTCCTGCTACAGAGCTCTCAGCTATGAAGTGGGTATTAATTTAGTTAGTAAACGTAGTGGACTTTAATTATGCTTAGAGGTTGAGAAAAAAAAGTTTTTAGCCGGTAAAGTAAATGTTGAGTGTGTTTTTTTTATGAAAACAAAGCGTTATTTGCAAAACTTAAATGTTTTACAAAATTATATGTATGTATATGAATATGTCACATGTAATAATACATGATCTTGATCTGTGTTTTTTCGCATTGCTTAAGAATTGACGGCAAATTCGGTAAGTCCTTATCTTTTCTATCTAAACAATGTATTTCTAATAAGATTGTATGTTTCTTTAATCTGTAGCAAACTTATTTAAAGCTCTTTATCTCTCTCTCTACCTTTACTGATTTAAATATTTCAATTTCCGTATTTTAACTACGAGAACAAATAAGATACCCGAGAAAACGTCACCAAAAAATTAAACCATTTTCTTTCCTACTATTTCCTTAACAACTAAATCAAATGCCTTATTAATAAGCAAGAAGACAAGTTTTATAAATACTTACACTTTTGCAAATGCATGAGCTTTTGAAAGCTGTTTGCTTTTAACTTTAAAAAGCACGATCTTGTTTTTAATATGTAAAACAATTAAAAGCTTTTTGATTTCAGATGTTGAGAATATCCAAAAAATATTAAGCAAAAATATTAAATCTAAAACTTTTATGAATTGTAAATAACAATGACATTTTAAGTGGTAAATATTATTTTTAAAGAAAAATATAAAAGACTAATTTTTGTTTCAGAAAGAGTGAAATGACAGACGTAATTGAAATAATTGCTCTTCTAAATAGAGTGACGCGACTTAGTAAATTAATTTAAAAATAATTTTGTATTTACATGTATGTTTTCATAATTATCATTCATTTAATATCACACAATTTAAGCTTTCTCTTTAACTGTATATTTAAACTTTGTTTATTACTCGCTCTTCAAAAGCTCTTGTCATACACGTTCGTACATAAGACACTTTCATAATTGCATACATATCATACCACAAAAATAAATAATAATAATAACTTTCATTTCCATCACGCGATCTCTCATTTAGTCTTACTCTGAGGCGCTCCCATTTAAAACAAATCGTAGTTCTTTTAGTGACTTTTAGTATTTTTAATTACCATTTAGTTCTTTTGTGTTTCACTTTCCTTTTGTTTAATTATTTTCCATTTCTGTTTTCCCGTAAAATTGGTGTTGATTATTTTTGGTTAATGGTATTTTACATTGAAAACAAATCTCCGAAATTCAACTTCTTAATTTAACCGAAAGCCAAAAAAAAAAAACTACTATTTATTTGTTTTTGTTTCGTACGTTTGTAAAATATCTTTTTTAAATAATAAAACTATTCCACATCCGCACTCGCTGTTACAACCCCAACTTCCGGTACTCCAGACCTGTTGGATTCTGGGGCAAAATCGTTGGTTCGCTTTGTGTGATAGCTGGTGTGCTGACAATTGCCCTGCCAGTACCCGTCATTGTGAGTAACTTCAACTATTTCTATCATCGCGAAACGGATCAAGAGGAAATGCAAAGCCAAAACTTCAATCATGTCACAAGTTGTTCTTATATGCCCGGTGCTTTAGGTAAATCTGAGCTTCACCTTTTTTTTTACCATATATATGTCTTATGTCTAATCAACCATTTGTATGTATGTATGTATTTCTGCGAACCTGTTTGCAAACTAGGTCAGCACTATCGAAAGTCTTCGTTGTCTGAATCATCTTCGGATATAATGGACCTAGATGATGGAATTGGCACACCCGGCCTGACTGATCATCCTGGACGACATTTAGCTCCATTCCTTAGGACACAACAGTCGTTTGAAAAACAGCAACTTCAGTTGCAACTACAACAACAGCAACAACTGCTACAACCTCAGCAAAACGGTGTGAGAGGGTCAAGTACTTTACACCAGAGACACAACAGCGCCTTGGCAGTCAGTATTGAAACCGATGTCTGACTACTGGGTAAGTTTAGCCTTAATTCCCATACTTATACACACATCTTAACATACATACATAATACATACATACAAGCATACATAAATATGCCTGCCTACTTACATTTACTACTGCGTCGGTAATTGAAAACGGAATTTATCAATTTTCTTTAGTAAAAACTGTGGAGCATAGTATTAATTGGCATCGTGAGATGTTGCGCTGGATGCCAGAAACAACTACTTCAAAGGCGGTCTAAAAGTTCATTTTTACGCAAAATGACATTAAAACGTTCTTTTTTTAATTCAATTAACCAAAAAATAGATTTACAATTTTTTATTATTATTTTTAGAAACAAAACAAAATTAAATCGAAGAAATTAAATATTAGCTGATATCATTATTAGTAATGAACAAATAAGGAAGAAAAGGAATAAAAAATTAAATCCAACAAAAAAATATAAAATACTTATACCTAGTTAATAATAATTAGAAAACAATTTTCTAAGACAAGCTAAATAATTAAAAAAGGACAGAGAAATAAATAAATGAAACAACAAATTAGAGCAAAACAAAAATTTAGTATATAAACATATTAAAAACGACTAGTAAACTAATTGGTTTAAAACAATTGTTGTGGTTAAATAAATAGTTAATTATTGCGTAACTGACAGAAGCAGCAAAAAGAAGAGATTGTTTTATGTTAATATATTTTATTCAAATCAATCAGTTCAACTACTCAACGAAGATGTGAAGTTTGCACAAGACAAACAATACTGGCCGATGTGGTTTTGAAATGAAAATAAAAGTATTTATTCAAAAACTATTTATATTTCGTGCATTTTTCACTAGTCCATATTCCGACATTTCGATGATGCCACCCAATTCGTCAAGAGACTCGAAAAGGTTTGAAAAAATATTCAAACATTTTGCTTGTGTTCGGAATCTTTAGCTTTTTAAAATCGCACTGCACTGGTTTTCAGTTTTCAAGCGAGACGGCATCAACGAAATGTCGGCATGCAAAATACACAAACAGTTCATACTTTTTGTGTGTTTGGATAAATAAATTAGGTTAATTGGGAAATAATAAACTTGTCTTATACCATGTTCATACATGCGCCTTTATTGAGATAATCGCAATAAAGTCCATTATTGAGCTCAATATACCATACAAAAAGTCAATAAAGTTATTGCTTAATAAACTCAAAATTGCTTTGAATATTGAGAAAAAGATGAAACACAACACTGTAAAAGATGTGTTTAACAAGCAAAAGTATACAATGCGAGATGAATGACGAGATAAATGTCAACAAAAGCAAACAAAACAAAATAAATTATTTGGAAATATTTTTCACTTTTTCTTTCTCACTACCAAAACAAAAGCAACAACTTTTTTCCAGCTGTCAAATACTAATTGAGTTAGCGCAATATTTGTATGTATGAACGCAAAAAAATATTATGTCAATAAACTGAATATTATCTCAATTAGAAATGCATGTATGAACAAGGTATTATTAGGTAATTTTTGTAGCCCTCATACAATTGTTTTAAAATTTTCTACAAAAACAGAAGACACAAGTCCCAGGGAAACCGTTTGCCTAATTGGTTCTGTATTGTTTCAGGTAAAATTAATAATTTGAGTTTTGTCGATAACCTTTTATTCTAAATTTGATTGTAAAACCCCGAAAATTGGTCAGCAGGAAAATTATATATATTGCGAATTATCTATTGTGTAATAAAAACTCCAAAATAGCAAGAAGTGAGTAGTGCCACAATCAAACTGAGATCAAAATTGCTCAAATTTAATATTTTTTATATTTAGAATTTTAAAAATTCCGTGCAGCAAAGAAAAACTTACTAATGGCTTAAAAACCCATCACTTTCCTTTTAATTTTGGAAAAATTAGAAGATATCTTAAATATTTATTTTAACTTATTATTTACCCGAATTCTCAGGTTCTAGACTTGACAGCTTAATTTTATGGCGTAAATTGACTTACCAAGAAATTTGTATGCAAAAATATTTATTAATACTGCATTTACAAAGGAAAATATGCATGTGTTAGTGAAAAAGTGTGAATGTATTGCAACTGACATGAGATTAATTTCGTTTGCAAGGAATATGCAAGAATTGTTGGGAAACAATTACAATAAGCTTTAAATCAAAAAATATACATACATAGTTGTAAGTCTTGGAGTAACCTTTGTTGAGTAGTCATCAGTTTACTCTTATTTACATATTTTAACCATGAAACATAACAAAAATGAACGCTAATTAAATTAAACAAAACTGCCGTTAATAAAAAATAATAAAACTAAAAAATATGTACAAAAACCCAAGTAATTATGGTGTAAATATTTATGCAAAACTAAATTAAACAAATCTTCCATCACACAAAAATAATCATGTTAAAACAGATGTTACAAAAAAAATGTGTAACAAAAATAATTACGTTAAGTTTTCTTAGATAAAATTGTGATTATAGGCTACGGTTGGTAATCATTGTAAGCATGATCTTTGACCAAAACAAAATTAGAAAAGAAGAACAAAATAAACTCAACACTTCAACTTTTGCCTGCCCATTTGAATTGGTTATTTATTGATTATTCATTCAATTAAAACTGAATCCAGTGCCTCGTTTCTATTTTACTCGCATCGAAAAATTTCTCACAAAAAACAGCGGAGTTGACCGAAACTGTATGTGAATTGAAACCAAAGATTGAGCTTCTCACACAACTGTTTTGTACCTCAGGCATGTGAGAAATATCTGTCCATCGAGTTTTTTCTTTTTGTGCGGTACGTTAGTCGAAACTGATATCTTTATGTATCAAAGATCTTTACATGAGCTTTCAGAAATTACATAATTTGCGATAAAAATGATGTTTGAAATACTACATGAATATTGAGAGCAAAACCTGGTGAAATACATTTATGTACATGTGCAGATTTCAACAGAAGCCAATTTAGCGCTATTTCACTGCAAAATACAGAAACTTTGTTTCTTTTTTTTTTATTATAATTTTCAGTTTCTCAGTTTTCGATGTGAGGAACTGTTCAGGAACGAGACACAGAATAACTTGAATAAAATATTTCGACAAATCTATCTTTCTCTCTCTCTCTCTCTCCCTCCCTCTCTCTCTCTCTCTCTCCTCGGACCATAATTTTTTGAGATAATCGTCCTTACCAAAAATTAATAAAAATATTGAAGATTAAAACAAACACAAATCAAATATTCTAAAAATAAAATGACTGAACCACAAATAAAAATAAACCACACACACACACACACATACACACAAATTTAAACTTTTTAAAACTGTTTATTTTGCTTTTTATGATCGATTTCTTAAAGTGTACATATGTAAAGTAAAATAAAATAATATTTATAAGACCCCATTTATACAGATAATCATGTAAAAATAATAAAAAGATGATTAAATAATTCATGCATTCATGCATTCATAAATACCTACATATATAGAAACTGATTTTATGTATGAAAATACATACATACATATAATTAATTAAAGAAATAATACCACGAAACGTTATCTAAAAGCTTTGAATACCGTCCACGCGATTGCATGATAAAAAAGAATTGTAAGAAGATACAAAGAGAACAACACATACACACACGGAGACAAACCAATACTTTCAACTAATATGTTTCTTTGAGAAGAACTTTTTATTAGTTGTACATATGTTACAAACAAACACGCTTTTTATTCGTTTTATAATTATTTAAATTCTCATCAAAAATATAACAATAATAAAGTGAGCAAAAGTTGAAGTTCCAGTAACACATACATACATACATACATGCATGCATTAATTAGTACAACTAAAATAAATTTTTGTTCTTTCAAGATCGTTTCAGTTTATTCGAACTTTGTTTCCGAATTTTACTGCAATCCTGAAAGTATGCTCAATTTATAAGTCATATGTGCACGCAATACTGTCAAGACCCACTGCTTTAATATGTGTCAGTACTAGAAGGCTTCCTCCCACTTCCCACAAAAAGTTGTTCAAACCAATAAGTCGGTGTTATTAATAAAATTTATTACTGCCAATAATGTAAAAAGTAAAATAAAAACAACAACTATTTTTTTTTAGATAAGTTACACCTTCATCATTGAGGCATTTATACCATGCATAGTTATCGATTGTTGAAATATGTATGTACATGCAGGAAGTTTATCTGAGAGATCTTTAAATATTTATTCTCTTTCTTTTTCTTTTCTTTTTTTTTTTTTTGAACTTGACACATATCGGAATTTCCAAACACACACATTGTCAATGTTTTCTTTTCATATCTTTTTTCACATGAATTACTGTCAACGCATACTTTCTAATTCCCAGCTCAAGCTTTACCAAAATTTGTTTAGTCTAGATACTAAAAAGTAATACATAGGTATATTTACTTATTATATACTATAAAAGTTGCATTACAATTTTGATTATCTAGAATTTCATGCATACATGCAAACGTTAATTCTCCAATTAACATTTGCATATAGTACAAAAAGAGGAGAAGCAAAGCAGCACAGGTATTTCTTTCAAAAGACATTGCTGCGATTTTAGTCAAGTGTACCGCTCTTGATCTGATATTATGAATCTATCCAAATTTCATAAGTGTGTTCGCAAATTAAAATATTTTCTAATTAAATCAACCTATTAAAAACTAATAGCAACAAAAATTTGAAGATTTTTTCTAAACAAATCTTGAATCTTGTGACTTTCCTGTCTCTGGCTCTGACCACACCGGCTTTTGATCACCATCCGGTCTTCATGTGCATACGAATTTGCTTTTGTGCCAACATAAAGCATACTTTTAGGCATTTGCCTCGGTTGAGAAAGTTTCACTCAACAATCATAAATTTCACTGAATAGCCATCTTTTGTTTATATGTAAAAAAACATAAAGCTGCCATGTGAAATTTGTTATCCAAATAATAAATAAATTAATAAATTACACTTCACCCATTTTCATTGTAAATACTTTCAATATATTTTTTCCCA
Source organism: Sturmia bella (assembly GCA_963662145.1). NCBI lineage: Eukaryota > Metazoa > Arthropoda > Insecta > Diptera > Tachinidae > Sturmia > Sturmia bella. The sequence goes on along the minus strand of OY759170.1, from coordinate 79,315,379 downwards.
CTTGTATTCCAGAAAGCAGACAATTCCCATAAATTATTCATTTCCAATTACATATATTGTTTAAGAAACTTTGTTACATAAAAGCCTTTTTAATTCAAAATGTGTGGCTTAACATTCTTATGACCTTTTCTCCACTGCTCATTACTTCTCCGTTAAAGCGCAAATATTATTAGTATACATAATAAATTTAAAAAAAAACATATCGATTTAAAAACTCTGTTTATTTTTGATTCAATTCAATTTATTAAATGTTTTTATTTTTTATTGAAATGCTTGTTTAATAGAATTTATACATATAAAATTTTAATAGAAAAAAATAAAATTTTTTTAACCATGACAAATTTCAAATAATTAAAAAATGCCAAAAATTACTTGAAAATGAAAACAAAGAAAACGTTCATTCAAAATATTTTATGACTAAATTATTAATAATACAGAGCTTTGCCAGAGTAATAATTATAAATAAAAAACATTTGAAAATCTAATATTAATTTTTAAATTTATTTCATTGACAAAGACTGGAAAAACGAAAAACTTATAAAATTTGTAAGCCAACAGAAAATGTGTGGTTAAATTTGATTTATTGTTTAGCAAATCCTAGCGATTAAAAAAACAAATTTAGTTAAAGAAAGGTACGAATATATGAAAAATAGTCAATTGCAATTTCAAAAATTTTATATATTGTATATAATTTTTATTTCTTAACGTAGCAAGGTAAATAAAAATTACACTTTGAATAAAAAAAATTAATTTTTTCTTCAATTTTAGTTTAAAATACATCAGTGAAGTAATATTAAAAAACACAAGCTGTGTGATTCTGGGTTGTTAGCTATTCTTACTTTTGAATTTACTATCCTTGCTACTATGTACGTTCTTTGAACCGATTGTTAGTCCTTTAACACAAATTTTCATCCAAACCATTTTATTTCTTTATCAGTCTTTGAGAGAAATGCAAACATTTTTTAATGCAAGTAAACGTAAGATTGCAAGAATAAAAACAAATGATGCTTATGATATTTTTAAATATAATCAACAAATTAAAATAATAATAATAATAATAATATTCAATATACATACAATAATTTAGAAAATAAAAACAAAACAAATTAAAATCATTTAAAATCCCTCAAAAGTATTAAAGCAAAAACATAGCAAACAATAATAAAAAAAAAAAAAAAATAAGAAACTAAAATATGTAAAAAAGTCGATAATTAAACAATTTATTAATTATGAGTTACGAACACAAATCTTGACAAAATTAAAATGCTAAACAAAACGAAATCATTAGACCATTTAACAATCGCTAAATACAAAATGTTGTTAATATTCTAAAGAAGGTTTTATAAATTGTTAAAAATAAATATAAATTAAAGCATTTGTTTTATGGACAAAAATTAAAACAAAATCTCTCTCCCCTCTCCCCCCCCCCCCCAAAAAAAATAATAATAATTATAATAATAATAAAACATGCCACATCTTGAGCACACATGTAGCCGAAATGAAAGTAACTGCAGCAGTTAATTAGTAAAAAAAAAAAAATAAAAAACAAGTCACTACCAGTACAGATACACAAATACTACACACTCAAGATGCAAACAAAGATATACTACTAACACACCCATCCCTGTCCCAATGAAAGCATTCCTTTATGATACAATAAATAAATAAAATAAAATATAAAAATACCAAAAATTAATAAATAAATTATTGTAAAAAATAACAAATAGTTCAGTATTTGCGAGAACAATCTATTCTAATGATAGGTAAGTAGCTATGTATGTTTATTTTTGTTTTTTACTGAGCAAAATAATTTCCATTTTGGAAATACATACATACATATGTATATGTACATAAGAATAGTGTGTTATTTTCAATAAGAAGAATACCAACGAAAAAAAATGTTCAACATGTGAACTCAAGATTAAACAATCACTTGAGCATATAGTCAAGTGAAAAATGTATCAAATAATACAAAGAAAGGCGACTAGAGTTCACAGAAAGCTTCAAAAATTTCGAATTAATAATCTCTTGATGATAAAGTGCATAATGTCACAAATGTAATGAGACTTCCCGTATTTTTCTTACTGCCATCCTATTTTCCACCAGGACCATCTTAAAAGACCTATTCCGCGCCCATTTGGAATACGTCGGGTTGGGACAAAGGTCTTACTCTGTATGGGAGAAAGAATAAAACCGTTACTTACACATGTGTTTCTCTCAGTGGCTTTGTTTTTTTAATAAGCACGAAGGAACCTACTGTACTCGGAAACTGTAATTGCCATAATTAGTGAAGTGTTACACGAAAGAGAAGAGGAGATACAAATTATAAAAGGAAGATCCAAAAATCGGTTCTAAAAAACTAAGACTTTCAACTGAAACATTGTTTTAGGAATCCAAAAGAGAATGGGCAAAGAGTTTATAGATTATCAGCCCAATCATGAATGATAATTCCGTGAGAGTTTTTTCTCTTTTCCCATTCCTCTTATTATGTTGATAAATTCCTTAGGAAATTTTTTTTAACCTTCCCTGTTTTAGCCACATCGAAGGGGAAAAATAGTCGGCGGAGGAAAAAATAGATATTTTAAAAACATGTTTTTTGTTTTTTCCTACAAAAAATTTCGATATTACCAACTTTTATTTTTTTCGTTCTCAGGTAATTTATGATTGGAGGAATTTTTTCTCGAGAAACGGATTTTCCTTAGGAATAAAATTCCTTGAGAATATTCATGATTGGGCTGTATATCTTATTTGACAAACTTTCCATACATATATACCTTATAAGTCTGAAATATTTTTTATGAATAAGGGTGTATATTTTCTTTTTTACTTCCGTTTACATGCAAGCCAATGTCAAAATTAATAACTACCCAAATGCTGTCCTTTTTTCATTTTTCATTTTGCTTTCATAACAATCAGATCCCATCGTGATGGTAAACTTTTATAAATTTTCATTAAATGTTACCAATATTCTCCATTTTCAGTCTCTGTAATTTCTTATATGTACCTGTTTATTTCTGTTATTTACTCTCCTCCACATTTGCTCTTCTGCTCAGCTCAACAAAGTGGGAAAGTAAAAAAAAAAAATTAAACATCGGTGCAGACGGGGGAACATTGTAACTTGAACTTGCAAAATATCAAAAAATTTCTGTGTTTTCGTTTCTTCATATGTATGTAGCATAATTTTCAAGAAGAAACATTGCTACAAACAAAGGAACATTAAAAGAAACATTCACATGTCATGTCCCTCCATTTGTGTTTTACATACATATGTAATGTTTTGTTTATTAACAGATTGTTTTAATTATTAAACGTACATATATATGTATGTATATAATAAAAAAGTTTTTAAAGCGTGCTCCATGCAAAAGTGTTAATTATAATAATAACATCGTGTTAAGGGTACGTATGAACGTCCATACGCACATATGTATGTACATATGTGTGTGTGTGTGTGTGTGCGCGCTCCAATATTTATGCAGTAATATGAACAACAGCAGAAAACAATTATACGGAGCATTGCGTACAAACGGGCTTATTTTCTTCAACGGCAAAAGTGGATGCTGTGATAGGATTCGAACATTTCTGCAAAATATGAAAAGCGAAAGTTACCAGCGGTCATCGAAGTGTACTCACACCGTGTTCACATTGATCGACTCTTGAGTTTGTCGGCGAGAGATGAAAGACGAAAAGTAATCGGTACCGAGTTGCTTGTAGTGGGCAGCGGCCTTAAACTCGTTTGAATTTGTGTGTGTGTGTTTGTGAAGAAATGAAAGGATTTGTTTGCAAGCAAAAGAATAGTAAATTAGTTTTTTTTTTTTTTTGTTGTGTGGACGTTGAAGCAACTTTAAAAATTAGTTTCCAAGTTTCTTCAACAAAAGTTGATCAATGAGAACCGGGAGTCAAACACTACAACATACTTTGCACTTAAAGCAATCTCTGTGCCACTTTGCTTCTAGAGCAATAATTGCGTTTTCCGTGATGGGCTTCGTGCAACCCTTGCATCTTGCAGCAAATAATTGTTCAAAGTCAGCTTTACAGTATGCTCTTCCATCACGCTCATAAAACGAGGATCCCACCAAAGGCTTATGACATGGTCCGCTGCAGCAAAAACACTCTTCATGCCACGTCAACCCCAAGGCTTTTATTGTGCGCTTTAATTCAACACGAGTTTTTTTTTTCATGAAAATAAAGAGAACAAAAACTGGCAGATAGGAGTTTGGCTGGCCGCAATACTAGAAATGCAAACTTACCTCCAAAATTGGACTTTTGCAGGAGTGACACGTTCCGGAATAATTTTTTAAGAAGCAATTTGAGCAAACGGGCTCGCCATCTTGTATATTAAATGTTGCGTCCTCAATGGGCAGTTGACAATCTTTGCAGACAAAGTGATCAGGATGCCAAGTTTTTCCCAAAGCTGTGATTATGCGGTTTGTTATCACTTCTTTGCATTTATCACAAATGGATTCAGCCTGAAATTAAATAAATCACATTAACCCAGCGAAACTTTCACTTGTCATGTCTCAATTTCTGTATAAAAAAAAATTATATTCGATTTCAAACTTGCTGCTGTTTTTCTTAGCAAACACTATAGTACGCAGGCTAGTTACTCTCCGCGCTACCCTTGAATTCCAACCAACAAAATTCTGGGCTTTGGGTTTTAATATTTTGTAGGTTGGCACACTTCTCTAGCAAATATCAATTACAATTTGTACGAAGAAAATCAGTTTTGTTGCGAAAATTTTGCCATCCTCCAATTGTATACAACGTTCTTGGGCATAGAAATTGCATAGAAAAAACTTTAGACTTTTAGAGTCAGTCTAAACAATTATTGTACTGTGTAGAAATAACTGAAAAATTGTAAACTTGTTCTTTTTTGATTAGAAAAACATAAGGCAATCTAACCCTATCGTCGTCAATTTTTAGCCGCAGTAAGACTGTGCCCACGCCGACTTCAACTCGACAACAATTTCTAATCCCTATGTACTTTTAATTAGTGTTCTGTAAATTTTCATGAAAATCTTGCAAAATTTTAAAATAGTTTTAAAAAAATTAATATTCAAAAAAAATTTCAATAGTCAAATAATAATTATTTGTTAAAAAAGTTAAACAGTTGAAAAAATTACAGGAGGATTCAAAAGCACGAAGATGCGAAAAATCTTTCAACACTTTGTGAAGAAGCTAAGGAATTGCAAGAAGCGTACAGGGACAAAAACTAGATAGGACAAAAGGTCCTTTCTTATATACATTTTATATCCGTTTCTATATTTACGCCAATAACTATTTCGCTCATCTTCATATCTCATCATATCGAGACAAATGTACAAAGAAATATAAAAATAAAGGACTTTTAGATCAAACAAATACTAGGCCTAAAAATGGATCTTAATATTCGTTTTCTATCTTTTACAGCCGTCAGTCAATATGCCGCCGACATTTCGTTAATGCTACTCAACTCGTCACTAGACTCACAAAAAACTTTAAAAAAATTTTTGCAACTTGACTATATTTTTCCCATGGATGCAATAAGAATCACAAATCCATATAGCGAAACAAAATAAACACACGCACACACACACACATACATACAAGCTTTATTGCAAACTTTATTAATGATTATAATGATTGAGGGTCGAATATTTTATTTTATAACTATTTATTAATTTGTTTTTTTTTTTTTTTTAACTATAGGTCCTTCTATTTATTTATTTATAATATATTATTGGCCTGAAGAAGCTATCCGAAGGAGAGCGAAATATTGGCAAACAAAATAAATAAACGGAGGGACCTAAAACTCGAAAAAATAAAATAATATTAATAATTATACTTACAAATTTGCAACTTTCTAATTGCATACTCACCATTGGATTGGATTTTTGATCTTAAGTGTACGGTTTTTTTTAGATTTTCACAAATAATTTGTTATTTTCGCAAAATAAACGACTTTATTTGGTGAATATAAAATATATGTATATACATATATATATTTTTTTTCAATTTTATTCACAATGTAAAATGTATTTATGACATATTTTTAAAATGCTGTCAGTTTTATAGTAAGCGTTTCTTTTAAAATAATAAAACTAATCGAAACAAGTTACAGAACAAAAATTCTGCCTAATTTACATATAACGGGTTATCCATTTCGTGGTTTCAAAAGTGTAGGATTGGAATTCGACATCTGTCAAACTAAGTTGTTAAACTGAGTTTTTTCTTCCCAGCTGAAAGTTTGACATTGACGAAAATGGCTCGCTTAACTATCACACAATGCATAAAAATTATCAAAACATATTACAATAATTGGTGAGTCTGCCACAGCCGCATATCGTGCTTTCGGAGGAGATTATGGTTTACATAAATCAATCGTTCAACTACGCAAGCAATTGGCAAAATTGTGAAGAAATTTGAAGGGACTGGAGCGGTTACAAATCAATATTTGTAAGGCCTGTGCATCATCGTTACGCTCGTTCCGCTGAAAATATCGCTGCTGTAAGTGGAAGTGTTGCCGAAGACCCGAATGTGTCGATTCCTCGTCGTTCTCACAAATTAGGACGGTCTTACAGCACATTATGGCGTATTTTGCATTTGGATCTGCACCTATAAATATGTGGTTTCAACAAGACTGTGCCACGTGCCACACAACTCGAGCGAATATGGCTTTATTGCAAGAGACATTTCCTGGCCGCGTAATTTCTCGTCGTGGCGATATCAAGTGGCCACCAAGATCATGCGATTTTGACACCATTAGACTTTTTTGTGGGGCTACGCGAAAGTCAGTGTTTATGCAGATTGAGCACTTAAAAACCAACATTCGTCAAGTTCTGGCTGAAATATCGCCCAATATGTGTCAAGAAGTGGTCGAAAATTGCCCCAGAAGAATCAATGCTTGCAAGACTTTGCGTGGTGGTCATTTAACTGATGTAGTGTTTCACACATAATGTCAACGTTCAAACTTTATAATAAAAAAAAAAAGAAATATCTTGAACAAAATATTTTATATGTGTTCTATTTACGTTTACTTTTGAAACCACAAAATGGATAACCCGTTTTATTCTGTAAAGTAGACACAACTGAATTCATACACATTGAGAAAATCGGCAAGATATAGAAAATTGTAGAATACAAAACCAAAATGCAAGGAAGAATTTGGAGAGAAAAAAAACGACATTGGTAGACTTTGAATCTAGTACGGTGGTGTTTCCTAGTGCCTAGAGCTAAAGCCGAAATATTCCCTGACGCATCGACAGCGTATGGACAAATTTGTTCATTGCAGTAAAAGGTTCGTTAAGCAGCAAAACGCGCCGAAAACAGAAGTGAACAGTTGTTTCCCTTACTTTGATTCGTTTGCTCAACAGCACAAATCGCCAAAGGAAATATCCAGGTGTGTTCGGAAAATAGTATGATTTCACATCACATGTGCTTTTAAGAACACAATTCCGAATTTGTGGTGTTCTGAAAATCACACCCTTTTTCTGTTTTTCAGTGTGATTTTTAACTGCCGAAAACGTAAGCAAGCAGCTGTGTTCTTAAGAGGAGAGCAAGGCAAGGCATATCGGAGATTACTACCAAAATGCAGAATATGGATGTAGAACTGGGTAACGAAAGCGTATCATACCCAAGTGGAGCCGTAAAAGCAAGATCGAATTCAACGTTTGTTAGACCCAGTGTTGATTATTAACGCAGACCGCTCGAGAACTGAAGTTGCTCGATCTGCACTAATAGGTGGTATAACGATGATGAATAATACAGTTAGAGTAGTGAGTGGTATGTTCGCAACAATGAAATTAGTTTTCGTGTCGCATTAGCTTTTAAAACGATGTAGGATACACTTCCGTCTATCCGATCACCTTACTGTTTCTACCACATCTCTTTCCTGTGCAGGAGAGAACGAAAAAGCTAATCGTTTAAATATATTGAGTGGGGCATTTAAATATATTGACCTGTTGCAGATTCGTCTCAAGTTGGGATGCGTCACACTGTTATATCGCTATTGTAGTAGATTCTGTAGTAGATAGACAGTATTTCGATTCGAAAAGCAAATGTTTTCGAAAAAACTTTCTTAGCCGATAGCAAGTAAATATGTAATGCGTATCTCATTCAAACCATGACAGAGTTGTATTTAGATACAAAGGCTAGTGAAGTTCCCCCATTAAAAGCTGTTAGCACTAAAATACCAAAATGGACTGAGACATCCCAAAACAAAATCCAAAGGTAGAAAAAAGTTAAATTGTGCAACGCGTTGAAATTACTATAGTTGTGGTCAGGGCTGGGCAGTATTTGAAATACAGGTATTTGAAATACGTATTTAAAATACAAATACGTATTTTGTATTTGTATTTTATATACGTCTCACGAATGTATTTGTATTTTGTATTTTAAATACTAAGCGCTTGAGTATTTGGTATTTCAAATACTTATGCTCTCAAAATACATTTTTCAAAATACATTTTATGTTAGAAAATATGAGTTAAAAATTATTCAATTCATATATCAACTAAAAGCGCAAAACTTTGTTTCTGTTTTATTTCCACAAAATGGCAATACTACATTTTAATTACCAAACGCAAAGTACCTGTGTAAAGTAAATGATGTAACTGAATGCATACACATTGAGAAAGTCGCCAAGCTTTCAGAAAGTTAAATAATGAACAAATAAAATATAAGGAAAAACAGCTTTTGACATTTTGATCTAAAACAAGAAGAAAATATCAATCAGATGTTGACTTGGATATACTTTATACATATAGCCTTTGGTCAAGCGTTTTTTAATTGCCACTTATTTCTTAATTCCATTGTTTCTCTTTCAATAAAATATCGTTTTCTAACAAGAAATTATTGAGATTTTGTCGTTAACTGATTTTGTTCATTCGCTGGTGTTTATGAATGAAAACAAAAACTTTTTTGATTAAAATTATTTCGTACTTTGTATTTTAAATACATATTTTTGTTACACTGTATTTTGTATTTTAAATACTTGCTTTTAGAATGCAGTATTTTGTATTTTAAATACGTGGAGAAAAAGTATTTGGATTTTGTATTTTAAATACACAACTTTCATGTATTTTGTAGGTTGTATTTTAAAAACATCGAAGCATGTACATATTTTGCCCGGCACTGCTTGCAACACCTTTACTTTTCTTAGCACTTCCGCACAACGGGTGACCCTTGGCTACCAACGACTTGTATTCTTGAAAGTATCAAAAAGTAACAGGTTTTTTGAATATGAACTTAATTATTTATTTGCTTTAAGAGCCAATTGAAATTTATTAGCTTAGCTCTAAATATAGACCTTTCTTGGTTTTCCTTCAAAATATTTGTTTGGTTTATTTTATAACAACCTTTCAATAATTTTCTTTTTTTTTAATACCTTAAATTTAATGTACGAATAGAAAAGTCAGATACCGAAGACGTCGAAATCACAGATCATACTGATCTTTGTTTTCAATTGAACAATTCTTTGAACAATTCAACAATTCAAGAAGTCTTTTTTCATTTGCAATAGATTTTCTTATTTATCTATGCAGGTATGTAGAGAAAAATATAGGCTTACATGGATGTGCAACTGATTCCCCCCACAAGACGAGTTTTTATATTTGCTTTTTAAGTCTTCCACTCACAGGTTTTTCTTTGTTTCAATTTACATAAAGTCTTTAATTTTTGGTCCAAACATACGTGTACAATTACATGTAACATTGGCCTTGTTTATTTGAAACAGCTGGTATGTGTAAAAATTAAAATTTTTGGTTTGATAAAAGAGTTTTTGGAAGCAAATGTTACAAAAAAAATTTGTTTTAATAATAATTTTAACAGTAATAATATTCACAATTTTATTAGTAACGATCTAGCATGGCGCATTAATTTGATGGCATATGCTTGTACACAACAAAATAGAACACGCTCCATTTGAAATTTTGTGTTGACTTTTCCTCATGTGTCTTACACAAGAAATGTTTTAAAGGCAACACAAGATATGCAGCTGCTTTACACTTGTAAAATCTGACAGATTGTAGGTACAATGTGAAAAACACCTAGTCTGTGGGGTACTTAACCAGAGTGCGGTCAATTTCGTTATCTGCTTAATTAAGTGAATTAGATGGTCACGCTTTATAACAATAGACGAAGATTTAAAATTTTCTAATTTCATAATTTGAATTTGTAATCGAAAGCCAACCAATGAATCCAACAGCAAGCTTTTCTGATCAAATTAGTAGAATTTAAACGTCAGTCCTATCAAATACCATAAGTGTCGGTATTTGATAGGACTGAGGTACATATTTTATTAGGTTCTTGCATTTTCGTTTTACGGTATACAAAAAAGTTTAAAGCATGTATGTACATACCTACATACATATGTACATACGTGTTGCTACACTTCATCAGATTGAACAACTAAAGATTTTTGTTTACTTGTTTATTTTTCTTTTCAAAAATCAAGGTCATCAATTTAAACCTAACACAATTCGACAAACCGAAACTAAACAGATGGTTTACTCCGCGAAACGTTAAATACGGCCGGCTCTAAGTACATGCAGACGTACATATGTATGTTCGTACACATGTGCATATGCATATGTATGCAGTGCTTTAATTGATGATTGTATATACATACATACATACATACATACATATGTACATATACAACTACAAATAACTTGTTTCGACTGTTAAAAACAAATTAAATTACTCATTTTCTATTTACAAACAAACATCTGTACATAACTACATATCGCACACCCAGTTCAAAAGTGACTCAGCTCAAAATTTTAATTATTTGCACACTTGTTTACAAAAATAAAAACAATATAGAAACTTTTCAGATCATAATCTAGGTATATGTATGTATGTATGTATGCATTTTCTATTGAATGGCCTGATCTTGCTCTAACTGTTTTCATTGTGCTCAAAACCAGTTTTCTTTGCAATTTTTGAAAAGTTAAAATTTTGAGTTGTGTCCCTTTTGTCCTGGGTGTGCGATATGAACATATGAAAATAAGATTTCTTAAATTACATTTTAGTAGGTATATTTTATTTTATTATTCTTGCTATCAACATTCAAACACCCATAAACTTTGTGCGAATGAGTGTTTGTTTATATTGAAGGTAGGTATTCAATTGATTATTTAATCTAAATATTATTTTCAGAATACGTGTAAATCGTTGAAAGTCGCGGAACAAACTAAAGCATTGCGTTACTAAAGCAGTCAAGAAGCACCAAATAAAAAAACATCCGCAAACTCAAATATTCAGCTTTATTACTGACGATGACGACAGCGGGTAGAATTCAAAGTAATTGAAATAGTATATTTGGTAGACATTGTTACCATCTCAGCATATTATTTTTATCCTGTGTGATGTTTGCCACAACACAATATTTATAAATCGAAGATATCAGTAAAAAAAGAACAAACGAAAAAAGCTAATATATATACATATATATATATATATATATATATATATATATATATATATATATATATATATATATATATATATATATATATATATATATATATATATATATATATATATATATATATATATAGAGAGAGAGAGAGAGAGAGAGAGAGAAAGAGAGAGTCTTTTGACAAAAGGCATAATAGTCTTTCTCAATTTAGAACAAGCATTAAAGCCCAGTAAATTAATTAACAATTGCTTTTGAAGTCAACTTGAAACGTCAAACTCGAAAAAGCGGTTTTTACTTTTAACGGATTTTCCAAACCCGGTTTTCAGAAGGTAGCAGTTTTCCGGTTATTCGAAAAACTGGTTTTACAGAGTCGCATTATTCTCCATTTCCTAATATTTTTTATTTAAAATTTTAACACAGCTTAACGGCTGCACACTTCAAAATTTAGATTAGTCTTGCTCAGAGTTCTTCTTGAGTATAATGACACTTTGAAAAGTTTCAACCTAAAAAAACAACAAGACGAATTCATTACCAACAGACTTGGTAGCACAGGTGACTATTTTTTGCTTCTGGGTTTTTAGGTTTGAAGGTTGTCAATGCGCATACTTTCGCATTCCGATAGCCAGACCGTCATTGTCAAAGACTAAGGGTCATATTCATAATAATTATTGTGAGTTTATTAAGCTCTTATTTGACGTATTCCTACGGAATATTTGTCAAATAAACGTGTAATAATCCTTCAATAGTTTTTATGAATATGGGTGTTAATGAAAATTTTGTCGCTTTTTGTGTCAATTATCAATTTTTTCTTTGTCCACTATGGAATACAAATTTGTGGGGTTTACTTCGACTACCTGAATACATCGCTTCGATTGTCACAGTAAAAAAAAATTACGTGATTATGAGAATCAGGCCCATTGTAATGTATTTTTGTCTTTCTTTGCTAAAATAAAAATATAAAAAGATGTATATTAGTGAAACATAACTGAAATCTGGTTTCTAAATATGTCTGCTTTTTTAAACTCTAGGAAACCCGGTGTTTGGAAAGTGTAGAATAGTTGAGTTGTCAATGTTTCTAAACAGTGAAACGATTTGTGTAAGTATACAAAAGTATTTGCGTATAAATGTATGTATTTAATAGTTAAATGCATTCTGCTTTTAAAATTGCGGTTGCGGAAAATATGATGTGGTAACACTCAGCGTACGTTCAAAAAGTGGCACAAGAGACACAGCCTAATGTTTAAGAGCAGACGAAGCGGCAATAGTATAAAACTTAGCAAACACAAAACTTTGATGAATTGGCGCAAATGGGTACCCGTTACCATTGAAAAAAGCCCTGTTAAGCAAATCAAGACAAAGCGAAGAATATTTAAGGAAAAATATATACATATGTATATGTATATGTAATAATCAGATCAATAATATTGGCCTTAAACTTAAATAAAAGAAAACAAAAACTCACTTAAAAGCGGGCAAAGAAAATGTGCAAGCAATGTGAAACAACACTTTTCCGTGTGTAGAGTGCACATATGTACATGCACATATGTACGTATGTATGTATGTATATGTAAGAGAAATATGTACATATGTATGTATGTATGTACCCAGGTAATAAACATTGTCATCAGTTCAACTTTTAAGCATGCATTGATCCTGCAGTAGAAATTTTATAAATTTGTTTCCACAAATATTAATTAGTAGGTATGATATTGAAAATTTGAACACTCGTTTACATTTTGTTTTGAACAGGTCTTACGCTAATTAAATTTTTATAAACCTTCAAATATTTATTGTTTTTTTTTTATATAATAACACAGTGATATGATCGATTCTTAAAATCTACACAAACATACACATGTTTTTCTAAGTGGGTATGTATGTATGTATATTAGGTGCGTCGATTTGTGTGTACAAAAATTTGTAGATATTGCACCATATATTTTGCGATTGCTTCCAGCATGACGAAAACCAGCTCCGCAAACAACGTACCAAAAATCATTTCCAAGGCGTCCGACTTTCGTTTTTTTTTTTTGTATGGGAGTGGTACAGGATCGATGTACTCGAAAAAATATTGGGGAGAAAAGTTTATTGGGGTTTTGGTCATACATTTGACTCCTTTACGGGCACCCTGGGGAAAGTTAGAAAGGAAGAAAGAAAGTTGTGGAAGTGGAAGACAATTTTTTTATTTTCGAGCCGCAGTCAAAAAGACGGTGGTCCGCAGTTTTAAAAAACAGTTTAAGTCATTAAAAATCATAAATGTACAAAGGTGCATATACATATTTACTTATATTTGGATGGTATTAACATGTGTAGGTTTATTGTAACATTTCATTAATATTACTAATTTCTTAAGAATTCGACATCACGTTTTCACAATGAACCAAACAAAACTACTGAAATTTTCAGGAAAAAAGCAACGCATCACACGCGTTCTTTCAATACAAAGCAAAGAAGCCAAAAACACCCACAATCATACGATTCTGTAACGATTTTTTTATGAATTTTGCTTTGTTATTCGAGATTCTTTTTTTTGCAATTCGCTACATAAAGCAATTCGCTACATATATATATATATATATATATATATATATATATATATATATATATATATATATATATATATATATATATATATATATATATATATATATATATATATATATATATATATATATATATATATATATATATATATATATATATATATATATATATATATATATATATATATATATATATATATATATATATATATATATATATATATATATATATATATATATATATATATATATATATATATATATATATATATATATATATATATATATATATATATATATATATATATATATATATATATATATATATATATATATAAATGTATATATATAAATGTAGAGGCGTATTTAAGTTAAGCTTTTAACTTAACACGTCCGTCTGCATTTAAGAGAATAAAAATCTACGCTATCTCATAAGTGATGTATTTGCATACATGCACACATATGTATATGAATATGTACGCATGTGTTAGCACATATGTATGTACGTACGTTTGTTAATTTGTAGATTTATGCACATATGAACATATTTAACATATTTAACACAATTCGCTCAGTTCTCAAGTCTGTTTTTTTTTTTTTTTTTTTTGAAGATAAATAGAAACATCAAAACACCTCTACTGTTACCTTTAACGATACCCCACCACTAACCATAAACAACTGACCGAAATAAAATTCAAATGATGTCATCATCAACAAACACAACGTACACCGTTTCAAAGCTAGAGTTAAGCTAAAACTTATTAGCTGCTAAACATAATGTTTTTCAACTTTTGTTGGGGACGCTTATTTTTATTTGAACTGCATACACACATACATATGTATGTATTAAGGGCTTCACGCACAACTCAAAGACATTTTTTTTGCCGGAATAATATGGTATTTGGTATAACCATCATCTCTTTTTCTTTGTAACAAAATTAACTTAAGGCAAAAGTTAAAGGTTATGCAAATTTAACGCATTTCAGAACAGGAATCAATCATTTCCAATTGAAATTTGATCAACGTCAAAATCAATCTAACGTGTGCTTAGAATACCATAATGGTTGCCGTACTCCTAAGCCAAAAGTGACTAGTTTTCCTCAACTTAGACCCGATTTATTTTTAGCCTGACATGTCCTTAATATACTCTGAAACTTTTGAAGTGGGATATGCATTAGTTCAAGAGATATGCGAATTAATGTGCTTGTGTATTGTAATGATTTTATCACAGAGATAAAGAAAACAGATTAACATTATATTTTTGAATGTTTTGAGTAAATGTAATATCATTAAGATACAGATAATCTCCATTCAATAAATACTATGCCGTTTAATGCATAGTGATAGTTGTTATGTGGGCTGTCAGCAAATCAAACTAGAATTAAAATGGCATTGAACGATTTCATTGACTTAACGAAATGGTTGATGGACTTAATGAATTTTTTTTTATAATTCCAATGATATTTTTTATCCAAATTATGAAAACTAATGATCTATGAACATTCATTAGAAAATATTTTTTATTTTTTATGAACGAAAATATTTTTATGGTAATGCTTGTGGCCGATTTTTGGCAAATGGCATTTGGCGTTAAATTGCATTTAAGCGCAAAATTTGATTTTTCAGCCAGCAAGTTTTACATTTTTATTAAAATCATTTTTTCATCAAACGATTTTTAAGGTACATTTGATACATATATAGTATAATATTTTAGAATTTTACAGAAGTTTTGAAGTCTACTAGACACTAAAAATGCCGTCACACATGCAATGTGCGGAGTGCGAGACGTAGCAACCTATGGTTCCTCGCTACCGACACCGTTGTTCATTTCGTTTTCTAACCTCGTTGATTTGAATTGTATTTATATTATTAATTTTTTATTTTTTTTTTTTGTATATATTACATATAAAATAGAATTTTTAATAAAATTACCATCAAATATTTTATTTTGTATAATTTAAAATTATGAATTTTCTAACGTTACGAGACCTTGCATTATATAATTCTAATATTGAGTGTTCACTGTGTACATGCATCATGCAAGCACATCACATGTCTACATGTGTTTGTGGAATCACTAATATGACTCTGCGAATATATGTACATACATATGTAGATATTGTCTATACATATTTGGGTTTTGTTTTCACCTTTCTCATTTTATATGTTTATAAAAATTACCAGAATAAAAGTTATTTTCGCTCACGTCAGGAGTGTTTGATCAATAACATCGTTCCACACTCCTGCTTACTTGAATGAACAGCCATATGACTTTGTTATCGTGGAAAACGTCACGCATTTTATTTTTCTTAAAATAGTACTCACTCAATATTTCTTATTAGAAAACAAGCAGTAGGATAAGAAAAATTTCATAAAACATCATCTGCATGCATAAGAGAGTTCGACTTTTTTGAGCAGCAATTTTTGATGTGATATATGTGACTTTTCGAAGCCAATCAAAAGCCTCGATTTGAAATCTTGCACGAATAATCGCTTACCCCCCGTCCACATTAGACATGGACCGCCAGTTTTACGATGTCACTCGACATCGCTTGCTTTTTTACCTAGAGTTTACACTAGATGGTGGTACATGCAACTTTTTCCTCAAATACTTTCATATTTTTCTATTTTCTGAATCACTGGCATGAAAAAAAATTAGACGATAATTTTAAATTTGATATAGAACACTTACACGAAGGAGATGAAATTGATATACAAAGGCTAAAGTAGAAGTATTCAAGAAGAAAACTTTTATACGTATGTAGACAATTGTCATTGATATTTGCGGTTTTCACGCTTCGTATTAAAGTACTATTGTAGATCTTGGAGATATTTTAAATTGAATAAATCTTGATAAATTTAAAACTCGACATCTCGACAACAAATCTCATAAATTTTTAACTTACTAAATTAAAACCTCTGCAATGCCACAGTTGTAGATTTACTAAATGTAGTAAGTAGATTTATTTACAAGTATGAAACAGCTGACAGATTTGGCGCCACATTGTTTTTGCTTACATATAATAAAGTGAATTGTAAACATTTCTTAAATTTTGCAATGGAAAAGACCAAAAAAGTAGAAAATATTAATCCGAAATTAAAACAACAAGAGAATGGAATTGAATTCTGCTCACTCGTAGTATTTGTAAAAATCTGTTGTCATCTCGTCCAGTTAAAATACCTACCGACCACTTCATTGACTTCGGAACTGAACTAAACATTCCGCGACGATACGATGCGACTAAAAATATCGTCATCGATAACCTCGTCCAAGATAACTATCTGCTGAGGGATTGGTTATGCATACATTTACTTTTTGTTAATAAATAAATAAATATATGTATTACCTTTGCACTTCATTATTTCATTAACTTCGATTTGATCAATGGCATTTTGAATCAAATAGTTAATAATTTTTTCTTTCAAGGTTTCCTTAGGCATTTGTTTTTAGATTTTATTTCTTTTAATATTTTACGAAACACCAATTGAAAAATTCTTTTGTATACTTTTGGCGGTAAAATATCTAAACAAAAGTCAGCTGTTTTAACTTTTTTACAATACCAAACAAAAAGTCGCTCACGCTTAGAAGTTTAAAATAGTATTATATTTAAAAGTATTTTAAAATACTGTTGAAGTCGTACATTTCATGGTGATTACAATTTTTCATTATTTTTCTTCCGTCAACGGTTTAGCAAACCCACCTTTTGAACTTTTTTATGGCTCTATAAAAAGAAGAGCCATATTGAATGCAAAAATTATATTTTATAAACATATTTATTGGTATAAAAACTATTTACTCTTTTTTCTGGCTTTCTTTCATAAAAATCAATTCAATAATTACAAAAGATTTAAGTGGCTTTTAAGAATGCAACACGCCATGTCTATGGGGCACAGATCGATGCAGTAGTGTTTCTTCTCGGAATAAAATGATCTTAGGAAGTGATTTATTGCTTATAAGAAATTTGTTATTTTTACATGGTTTATTGCATAGAAAAACTCCACCTTACTTGTATGAAAAACTTGCTTTTGGAACTGCAATCCGTTGTATGACACTATTCATTTACGCCACTAAACTGTGGAACTCTTTCACCTTACGCTTAAAACGTCTTCAAGGTTAACAGTTCTGTTAAATTTCGCTAGAATTTATTTTGTATTAAGAACTATATTTAAAAAAGAAAAAGAATTATTGTTTTATTGCTTCTATGTATGTATATTTTACCTTCATTACTAATAGCTCTGATAAAATTTTTCAACTGATAAATTTGAAGACTAACGATTTTTAAAGTAAAATTAAATGAAATACATATTTTAAGTTCATCTGGTAGCTTCAAGTACAGAATTTTGGAATTGGTAATTTTAAGTACTTTTTTTGTTGATTTGAGTGAATTTTTTCCTTATGGGTCATTTCTTTGATTTTTTCCGTTTCTTAAGAATTGGGAAAATTAAAATATCTAAGAACCTTTGATAAAATTGAATCTCTTTTTATGAAAAGGTCAAAAGAACGTAAAGAGCGAAGAAGACTTAGAAACTCTTTATATTTTTGGAGAAACTTAATTTTTTCTAGATGCACAGACAACAATTTCTAGCAATATGTACTTAGATCTCAAAATATGTGAATACAAATAAATTGAAAATTTATAATAAATATACATACGCCTGTAATCATAACATATGCATTGAAAAATACATATAATCAGTTAATTTTTACTTCTTTTTAATTGGGGGAAAGTTTAACAATTTTATGCATTTTCCGCATTATCAATGCATTAATGTTGGTGATTCACAAACTAAAGCAGAATGTTCACCAAAAATTTTTAATGGGATTTTGTAGAAAAACATTGAATTTTAGGGGGTTTTAAAATTTTTCTGGGGGGCAGAAATACATGGTCAATGTAGCACTGCCTGGCAGTAACATGAATGTTTTCTATCTCTCTCTCTCTCTCTCTCTCTCTCTCTCTCTCTCTCTCTCTCTCTCTCTCTCTCTGAGTAACTTTGTTAAGGCGACCCGAGAACAATAGCACCTGACAGTAACATGAATATTCTCTATCTCTCTCTCTCTGTGAGTAATTGTTTTCATGTCAGTTGATAGTTTAGTTGCAGTAATGATACAACTAATAAGGTAGCCCAAGCTGAACCGTTAATCATCTCACTACTTAAAACTGTCAAGAGAATACAGGGATGAAAGGCAGCCAAAACGAGACATCAAAAAATCGTTCATCGATCTTTTTTAAATGTAGAAGTGGCGTCTGTTTGACAGTGAGTTGTACAAAACCAAAATGCATGTTATTTTTATTGAAGTTGTTCTTATTGTAGGGAAAAGGTTACTTTATTAGTTGCATCATGGTTGCGGCCTTTTGAATTGTATTAATAAAATCGCTATTTTTGGACACATGTGAGCAAAATTATAAAGGTAAAGCATTTTGTAGAGTTCAAAACATCGATTTTGAATATTTTGGATCTCAGGTGACGATATGCCTGCACTTGCATCAGTGGTATGTACACATGTCCGTAGCTACATACATGAAAATTTAGTTTTTGTCACTTTTTTTTGCAAGAAAATAATGAAGAGAACGAGCTTTTCTTACAATAATGTGGCTATAAATTGCCTTTTATATTTATGGAATTGGTTTGTTTGTCCTATTTCTAATTTTTTAACTATAACTATGATTGTAAATTCTAAAAATAAACTACATTTTGCTTTTTTTAAGACAAATAGTAGAAATCTATTTAATACACACATATGTACATACAGATTAGGCCGGGTCGATTTGTATGGCGAAACATTTTTAAATATTGTGCCATCGACCTCTCGATAGCTATTGGCACGAGGAGAAAAAGTTCCACTACGACATACATATGTATCTAAAACATAATTTCCGAGGCGTTCGGTTTTCCATTTTTTCGCGTATAGAAGACCCAAAGGAGGCGTACTGCGGTGTCGGCGTGTTTAAAAATATTTCGAGGTGCACAAATACGGCCATTTAATACTAATCAGTTCCAGGAGCGAAAAGTAGGGCCAACACCCAATAAAAACACCGACCCGTACCAAGGCTCCTTCGGGGCACTCCGACAGAAAAATTGAAAACGGATGCCTTGAAAATGATTGATGATGATGATGTCGTTGTATAACATCTTATTTTTTTTTGCATGCCAAAAACTATCGAAAATTCGATGGCACAACATAGACTGCTAGATCTAGCCACCTAATTCATATATATATTTATGTACATGTACCTGTATAACAAGCTTATGGTTTAGTTTTAAACGAAAATACTAAGCTAGGTGGAGAGTTGGAATGAATACGACACTCTGGCAAGTGGGACTTAATTTATTTGAGTTTGGATTAGAAGGCATTTCGTGGGCTGTGAAAACGAGCTAGAGAATATTTGCACACTGTACATGGGGAGTGGAGCAACTGGTTGATAGTGGCAAAAATTTAACATGATTCCAAGTGGCGTTGAATCTAGGAAAAACACAAATACATATTTATCGAGAAAAACGAAAACATGAAGTCCGCGAATACTTACAAATATCGTTCAGCTAATTGTTGCTCCACATGTGGTTTGATTCGTGCATAATCTTTTTCGTCATTTATTAGTGTGCTGCAATGTTTTTGCATGTATGCCAATGTAAAAAGTTCATTCTCGTTGAACGATCTCAAGCCAGGTAAACGCAAGCGTTCTGCAAGTCTCAGGCTATCGTAGGTATGCTCTTGATCAAATGAAGCCCCAATTATGGGGGAAGAACTATCGATGGCATTAATAAACGAGCTTAAGGCTTTCGCTGCTGTTCTAGCTGAGCTTAGAGTGATGTGGAAACTTGCCAGTGCATTTTCAGACAGCTCGTGTAAGTCTCTATATTCTTGATTAGATGTTACGCAACGTGTATCTAGTTTAGCAAAATTTAAATTTGCTTCCTGTGAGGCTGGAACATCGGCTTTGAATTGTTCGACAAATGTTGAAATACTGTTGATCAGTACTTCCAAAATATCAGTACCGATACGAGCAAAATTTACCGCAATGGGAAACCGGTAGTCGTAGTATTTAGATGTCGCAATTCCTCGTGATATAAACATCATGTTTAGCATATTGGAGTAACCCACGTAAGCTGAGTCACTGTTTGTGTACATTTCGGAAACAATTCTAGGAGTAGAAAAAACTCACTAAAAACAACTGATAGTCAGACATTTATCAACTCACGTATCTATCATGTTCAGGGGCTTGAGTTTGTATTCCATGAGGGCTTTGCGAAAACTCCATATTGACTGTAAATGTTCAACAAAGAATAAATTGTTGAGCAAAAGTTCATTATAGTAGTCCTTTATGTAACTCTTGTTCATCAATACTTCTTCCGGTATTCCGATTTGTAAGCGCATCGTTGTAAGCTATTCAAAAGAAAGAAGAAATATTGACTTAACTTGCAATTTTTATGGAATCATAACACAGTTCGTATGCACATACATACATATGTATATTTATATCTGCAATGAAGCAGAAAAGGCATACATATCTATTTAGGTAAAAACAATTTACAGAAAAAAAATACATACATATGTAGTATGTACTTAAAAATATAGTTGGTAACACAACGAAAGAAGACAAAGCGTTTGCTATGCCGTATGAAATTTTGTAACTGATCTTTGAGCTTGAATTTCAAATCTGAGCTCAGTTTATTGATCAGCTCTTATTGGATCATGTTATATACATAGGTACATAGGTATATACCAGCATAGCTTGTGAATGATTTTCCCAATTGGTAAGGCATTCACCACTATTGTGTATGACGAATATTAAATGTT
Organism: Sturmia bella; assembly: GCA_963662145.1. NCBI lineage: Eukaryota > Metazoa > Arthropoda > Insecta > Diptera > Tachinidae > Sturmia > Sturmia bella. The sequence continues at coordinate 79,293,637 of OY759170.1, read as the reverse complement.
ACAGTTTTTGCTGTTTCTGCAAATTCTAAAGTCGCACTTTTCTGCATCTTTGACATTCTTTGCAAATACGCCAACCGCGATCGAAATTCTTGCAGCAGATGTTAAAGGTGTCGTATTATTTGAAAAGTGTGGTGTCAGTTTTCAAAAACGCCAATATATATGGTGGGTCGATTTCACAATCGATTTTTCGATAGCTTTTGGCGTTATTATGCGAGTAGTATTGACTGAAACGTGCACGATACGAGAAAAGTATCGGGTATGTACTCACAGTTACTTGTATCGTTTTGTCCCTAATCGTGAGTCCACAAAATGTCGTGAATAAAATGGTATTGACGGTGAGCGTGCGTGACGTGAGTGGAGTCTCGCGCACATCTCTTGTTTCTATGCAACACCACTTTCTAAGCGATTGCGTTCTTTACATGTGTATGTATGTATATATTTTCGAAGCTTACTTTTCCAATTACAACATAATTTCAGTACCTTTTCGTTGATAAAACTTTTAACATCCTTATCGATCCAACTGGCCTCATCTACGGATTGTTTCAACTGATTTCTTAAACTGTAGTACATCAGCTTAAGAAATTCATCATTTCCACTGGGTTTGTTAACAGATTCCCTTCTGTGGCTTGAAGGCTGAACTGTCATCTTGAAGAATGAAAATCTCAACCAATTAAAGTACCTTCTAATATTTTAATTAAAAAGAGAATCAATTAAGATACCTTGTTAAGCTCTTTATTTTGTTGCAGAGTATCAACAGCAAATGGAAGCCATTGCTTCACAACTTTCGTGCAAATCATCCATCTCGGATATGTTGAAGTACGTCCATAAATTGCGTGATCAAATTTTTCTACCAAATTCCGATATTGCTTCGACAAATGGGGCAGCAAGTGTCGTGCGAGGGACCAGACGATAAAATTATTTATGGGCCTTAAAAATACAAAAGTTATTATAAACACACATACATACATACATACATACATACATACATACATACATACATACATACATACATACATACATACATACATACATACATACATACATACATACATACATACATACATACATACATACATACATGTATGTACATGCAGTAATAACATTTAAGTGAGTTCTTATGTTTGTTTGCCTTACTTCTTATGCTTACTTTTTATCTGACGTAGCAACCACTGTAGATATTTGGTGGAAAAACTCCACATCCTTTACTAAAATCTCAGTTTCTTCAGTAATTTTTGTATGTGGAAACAGTGCTTGCAGAGTTTCTAGAATAGGCAGCTATTAACAGAAAACGTAATAATAGACGCAGAACGATTACAACGTGAGCATTTTATAAAAAAATAAAAAAATTATAACAATTTACAAATATACCCAATCCTGTTGTTACACGATACTTTTCAATAACACGCCTTTTTTACACGGAAAAAACATATTTGGGTTCTTTTCAGTTTATGTAGTACGCACCCACAAACGATTCCGCCTACATTTGGTAACTTCTATCTATAACTTAATTAGCATAGTTAAAAAAAACTTATCATGTGGCATCATAATTTTTCTGTATTTATAGTTAGGGGATTTACAAATTGTTAAACTGAAGTTACTGCACTCGTCGATCAGTTCAATTGTGTGTGACAAGTTACACAGCGCAACGCGTAGACGGCTAGACACAAGTGCACAGTGGGCAAAATAACAGGTGTAGTGGATAAAAGATAAATTTTTTAGTTATTGGAAATTAATTAAATTGTGTTTTGCTAATTATCCTAGAAAAATTTTTCGATTGATATGCTAATTATTTAAATACTGGTCTGTAAAGGCATACAATATCCGCTTAATATCATCCACCATTTAACAAGCAAATAATATTACAAAACATAACTCTTTATTTTAGGGCTAAGAAACACGCTATTTATTTGATCTATGCATATGTATATGTATTTGTTTATTCATGTATGTATGTCTTTATTCTGTGTTAGCTTGCTTCATATTTTCAAATTGATTAGAAAACAGCCTTCTAGACTTCAAAATACGCTACTTTGGTTAGTAATAATTAATAAGAAGTTAAAAAGTATCGATGATATATCCCAAACAAAGTAGTTCACTTTTTCTTGATTTGCGTGCACCCCACCCTGTAATAAAACAGGGTATATTCACTACAACTGTTCCATATACACTTTAGACCTCAGGTCTCAGATAGTTTAGAAAATATGGATTTTTATCGGCTAGAGCGGTAATTTCTCTCACTTTGAAGGTCCATGAAAAAAGTCAGTTGTTTTTGATAGATGAGGATGACAAATACTTTCGTGCGGAGGAATAATTATTGATAACAAACGACGATTCTCACAAAAAGTTTTGTTATGAAGTTTCCAAACGTTATCATAAATAAAATAAACTACATTTTTTACCACTATTTGTTTTGTCAACAACATTTGCATTCGCGTTATCGATTAATTTTACGTAATCATTATCATCATCACTATTATCTTTATTAGTGCTTCCAAGTTATTAAAACAAGTGGCATGAAGGGGAAGCTTACTAATGCTGTTGAAAGCGTGAACTTGAATATATGTATATAGTAAGAGCTTGCTCCTCTATAGGGATATATAGTGAAATTACGATTATGTAATTTCACTCCCCATTTTTGGAAAGAAAAAAACTTTTTTATGCTTCAAATATTTACACAACAACCCATCAAAACAAGCTTAGCGTGTAGAGTTGATGTAACTTGAAGTTAGAAAAGCGTACAACGCATAAGACATACATACATATGAAAAGAACGTGTTCCCTGGAACGTATCTACCGTGCAAAAACAGGATTGGGTGTACATACAAAATAACATGGTATGGTAGGTTTTTGCTTAGAATGTTGAATTATACAGTTTCTTCATTCTTACTTCAAGAGCAAAAGCACAATTTAATTTGCATTTGTCCTTCATAAATAACAATATTTAATAAAGTTTAGTTACCACTTTTGGAGTGAAAACACTTCAATTATTTTTAGTTATTTTTTTTTTTTTTTTTGTAAACTTGGCTTATTTATTGCATAAATATAAGCATACCGATGGTGCGATTGTCTTCAGCTCGGCCAATGTTTTTACTTCATTTAAAGCTCTTTCGTCTGATGATGTTCTGACTAAATTGATGTGATTCACGATTCTTTTCTCGTAATGAAACACTTCATCTGCAAACAGGTCTGCCTCTCCAGACACAATACCTGAAAATGATAAAAAAATTCTTCCTTAGAATTCGTTGAAATGAAGTGAAAAGCTTACTACTCTTTCTTACCCATATTGATAGCAAAATCTCGCAGCAAAAGATTGTAGGCACGAACGATCTGCAGTAAAATTGATATCAATAACAAATACTTTCTTAAAACGAAATAAAATATTTACTTCATCATTCTGATCGCGATTGTAGAAATAGTTGTCCGGTAAGCCGATTTCCCCTTCGTCCAGGGTTATAATATAATCGTGAGGTTTGTTAAAGCTGAAAATTGGAGTGATATTTTATTTATACCGGCTATGTATACATACATATATTGGTTTTTTCTATTATTATTAAATTTATTTCATATAAATATTTCGGCAATAGTTTGTTGGCCTCTTCAGGCCTATACTATGGCTTATTTATCATTTGGGGCCAATTGTACACCTCGACCAAAAATACCTCTTGTGCAGGTGCCATGGCTTAAATTGTTCACATAAATATTAAATAATATTGTAAGAAGCATTTTATTTGGATAAACAGTGGTAGGTAAACTTTGTGTATTTAAATAGTGCTAATGTTGCCGTTTAGGTTCTTCGCTATAAGGTTTGTGTTTTAGAACTTTACAAAATAAGATGCAATTAGTTGCAAATATAATGGGCACATGCACGCATCAACAGAGGACGATTATAGTTTTGAGGAAAAATCAACTGTTTTAAAACTTGTAAAGCAGATTGGATCTACAAGGGATAAAACTCTCATCGAGTTTGGAAGTTGTTTGTGCCACAGGATGTTTTTTTGTCAACATTTAATTATCCAAAATATAATTGTACTCGTACATGCAGACACATACACATATACCCTGCAGGCGGGCTGTGAACTCATATTTTGAAAAAAACATCACTAAGGTATTTCTTTACGAGGTCTGATCAAAAAATAATAGTTATTTTCAAATTTCGTGAGCTGCGTATGTTCGATTTTCTCATATTTTTTTTTCTGTTATGTTGGTTTATATATACATATATATACAAATGTCTGTTATATAGGTTGGCAATATCAGCCATTTTGCATTGTCAGTTTGTTTTTGACAGATAAAAAGGTAAGTTGAGTTTTGGTCTGCTCTTCGATTTTTTACAATTCGAAAAAATGGATCAAAGAAACTGTATTAAGTTTTGTGTAAAAGATGAAATTAAATGCGCAAGGACATTCGAAACGAACATAAGTTCAATTGTGGTATAACCGGTTTAAGGAAGGCCGAGAAGATTTCGATGACGATGCTCGTAGACCTGGTAGACCGAGCACATCAACAACCGATGAAAACTTTGAAGCAGTGAAGAAAATAATTTTGGATAATCGTCGAATCACTGTCAGAGAGCTTACTGATGATGTTCGCATATCATTCGGCTCATGCCAAGCAATTTTTACGGATGTTTTAGGCATAAAACGTGCGGCCGCAGAGATTGTTCTAAAACTGCTAAATTTTGAGCAAAAACAACGTCGCATGGACATCGCTCAGGAGCTGTTGAACATCGTCAGCGACAATCCAGATTTTCTCAAAAAGGTCATAACTGGGGACGAATCATGGGTGTATGGCTACAACATTGAGCCTACTCATCCCAATGCAAGCGTCCAGAACAGCCAAGACCGAAAAAAGCACGTCAAGTTCGGTTTTGCCACTGTTTTTTGTTTTTTTTTTTCGACTGCAATGGCGTGGTGCATCATGAATTCTTGTCACAAGGTCGTACGGTTAATAAGGAATACTAAATTGAAGTTATGAGCCGTTTGCGAGAAGAAATTCGTCAGAAACGCCCAGAATTGTGGACAACAATCATGGACTTTGCACCATCATAAGGCACCAGATCATACATCGATGCTTGTGCATGAGTTTTTGGCCAAAAACTAAACCATTATCATGCCTCAACCAGCGTATTTACCGGACTTGGCCGCCGCTGACTTTTTCGTCTTCCCAAAACTGAAGACACCGATGAAAGGGAAGCGTTTTGCTACGATTGAGGGGATAAAAGAAAAATCGAAAAAGGAGCTGTTGGCGATACCAAAAAGCGCGTTTCAGAAAAGTATTACATCTGAGGGGGATTACTTGGAAGCGGACAAGATAGTTATTGATAAATATATAAATACTTTTTGGAAAAATTTTAAATTGAGTTTATTTTTTGAGCAGACCTCGTATATTTGAAATTTCAACAAAATTCGTTTCCTATAATAAAACATAGGAGGCCCAAAAGATTTTCAAAATTTAGTGAAACGGGAAACATGTCCGTGTACCGTACTCATACTGACTGAATGCTTAATACTACACTAATGCACTCCTTTTCTTGACTTACCGATTTTCAACGGAAACTTTATAGTATGGAAAAATACCGTACGTTGCTTGTATACCAACCAGGGCTCTTTTGTATTCCCAATCCTGTAAACGAGTCGTCTCTCGAAATGCATGCCAACCTTCTGCAAAAATAAATAATGTTTTATAGTAAAATCGTATAAGTAGCCAACGAAATTTTCTCTAAATCATTTAGATACGGCGAGCTAAGAAATCTATCGTGTCCCAGTCATTTGAAACTCAAAAACTACGTTATTTTGTAAAAACTTTACATATTTTATACCCTTCACAAGAAGTGTTAAGTATACAGTAGTGGCCATTAGGTTGGCACATTTCATGTATAGCGCATTCAAATATGATTATTTTCTTTAAGGTATGAAAATTAAGCAAACATTTTGCCCACAACTGCCCACTCTCAGGCATTTTTATATAAATTTGTGACTTTTTTTTTTTTTTTGGCAAAAACGAAGTGGGTAATCTGAGCTGGACGCTAATAAAACTTTATTTTTAAATTCGATAGTCTCATAAAATTTGTTTGCTTAAAATCTCAAATTGAAAAGTTTTATTAATGAAACCGAAAGAAAGCAGAATTTGTTATATTACTTTCATAATAAACTGCTCCACTGAGTAGCATTTCAGCCAATGGGTAACACAGAAATATTCCACAGCGTACTAGGCCTAGGAAACCACTCCTGAAGAGGACTCTCTTATTTATCTTCAGTTGAGGACCCCTTCAAACATCAACTGAAGTTCAAAGAAGTTCAAAAATTTCAACAAACTCTAATATCGACGTTTTCTCAGGAACAAGTAGAAGACGGCTTCAGGAAAAAAATTGCACAACATAAGCACCCGTGTCGTAGAAAAATTTCCAATTTGAAGTCCCAATTGAGAGAGCGAAGCGGGTGATGCAACTCGTAATGGAAACTTGATATGAAGCTACTTCATTCGCTCTCAAAATTGTGTATGGCGAAGCACGTTGCTTCGCTCCTGATTAGGGTGTTAAGCATAAATAGAGAGCGAAGCACATATCGTGGAAACATGATATCATATTGAAGCTACATACGAAGAACAAAAAATTCCTGTCTTCTCTAATTTATATCGCAAGTTTATCTGCACTATCTGTCAGAAACAAAGAAAACATAAAAATAAAAGTTAATTTTAGAAATCAATAAAATAATATAACGTTAAGAAAATGAAAAAAAAAATTTTTTTGAAAAGTTGTATTATGGCAAGAAGGATATCTTCTAAATTAAAATTTATGGAATGTTCAAGAGCATGCTTCACCTTGCGGATGGAATGAAACAAGAAGTATTCTCAGTTTTTGGAGCAGCTGCATCTGATTAATTGATAGATGTGGGTTTGCTTATTGAAAACAAAAGTCAAATCGAAGCATATAGACGGGTCGTGTAAACGGTATGATTCATAAATACAATTAAGAGAGCGAAGCGGGTGATTCAACTCGTAATGGCAACATGCTATAAGAATACATGTTTTATGAGTTTTGACCTCAGCGCCGATAGGCTTTCTACTGTTTTTAAATTAATACTCGAATCAAGAAGTATAGTCACTCCGAGCGAATGTTACATAGAAAAAAAAATCTTAAATTTGAGCAATAAACATTTCACCGGACTACATGATCACGAATAAGATCAGTTTTAAAAACTAACTCTTGCGTAACTTGTCTCTGTCGACGTCGATACTCATTAAAATACCCTCAACTGGGAATTTGTGCTCCCTTATCAAGCACACTTTTAGAGTAAGTGCAATTAAAATACTCGTACAAACATACATACATATATGTATACATATCTTTTACTATGAACATGCACATTTTGAATAAAACAATAAAATATTAAACAACTCCTAACAAAAATTAACACCTTTTCGTTGAATGGCTCATACGGTCAGCCAGCCAGCCGGATTTTCCGTAGACTCATACTATATGTGCATATATATTTAGGTACATATGTATGTAAATACATGTGTACAAGGTTTCACATCTCCTGATATGTGGCATACAATTTACTAATGTCTCTAATGAAATTTTATTAATAAGTTAAGATTAAATAATACTCATATGACTAAAATAAATTCGAAGCAAAATAAAAGAATTTATTGTAAGTTTTCAGGTATAAAATTGTTTCGTTTTACGTGTGAGCTATCAGTTCAACTTAAGTGCCGTTTAGGTTTGGAATTCATTTCTAGATTCACCATGAACAAATCACTGGTAAATAGCCAAACATAAAATTATGATTTCGCCAAAACCCACAAGTCGATTTTTTGAATTCAGGTATTATTTTGGTTATTACTTCTTCTGAGCTGTTGTAGTGCCCGCCCGGATTTAAGTTTGGGTTATCGTTATAATCAAGGCCACAGCAGTGCTGGTGGTTTGCTTCTGCAAGCTCCTGGATCCGGTATTACGTCGTACAAACCCACCGCTTCGGCTGACTCTTACTTTGGCTCACAACCCTCTGTAGGACAAGCTGATAGTTCCACTTTCTTGCAATCTGCTCAGTCAAACAAGCCAATCACTTTTGGTGCTTTTGCACTCCAAAACACAAATTTTGGTTCTAGATTCAGTAATGCTGTGGGTGGTGCGGGAAATTTCGGAGATGCTGGTGGATCTACTTTGCATGGTGGTTTTGAGGGCAATTCGCAAATCGGCTCCGAAACACTTCTTCAAACTGAAGATATTGCAAAACAAAGCTTCACAACACAAATTGTAAACAAACATTTCTATATCCATACTGCTCCAGCAGATGATGAGGAAGAAGAAATTGTTCGGCATATTCAAGTTGGGCAACCGCAAACAAACTATAGGGTTGTATTTATAAATACGCCATCGTCACACACCACCAAGGCGAAAATAATTGCAGACACCGCTCCAACAGAGGAGAAAACAGCAATTTACGTTTTGGCCAAGAAACCCGATGCACTTGACATAAGCTCAGTAGTGAATACTCCCGCTCCATCAAGCAATAAGCCAGAGGTGTTCTTTATCAAATACAAGACTCCAGAGGAAGCAGCTGAAGTTCAGCATTCCATTCAGGCGCAGTATGATGCTCTCGGGGGCACAAGTGACATCACAAACGCCGATCAGATTCCTGTTTTATCCTCCAGTAGTGACAATATTATTTCTCCATCTGCAACTCCGACTGATGACTCGTTAGCCTCCAACATTCAACAAAATTACTTACCAACAAACATGAAATTAAATTATAAATAGTTTTCCTCATTTCATACAAATGTGCATCAAAATTGACAACGTGCATAAGTACAATATACTATGCATACATTTTGAAAGTGAGACAGCTCCAGGCCCTTACAGGCAGCAGATAAAAATATCTTTTTTTTTTTTGAGGCTGCATCACTTTCGAAATGCACAGCTAATAAATGATCTTAAAGGGTATACGAGCATAAGATTTTTTTCCTTTTCAAGCTTTTAAGCTTGAAGTTTGTTTTTATAGGAAATGCAAGACTTAATTGTAAATCGGCAGATCAGAACTTTGGGGGAATAATAGAGAATATTGTGTTTTGCGACAACTGGTGCAAATCAAAGCAGGTTGCACAATTATGACATGCTCACTTTCTGTCACTCGTTATGCCACATTTGAAAAAGCCTACTATGGCTGAGTTTAGGAACGAATTGTGTATGTGCACAGAAAAGGTTGAAAATTATTTAAATAATTCTTCAATTTTCACCCAATATTGGGTTTCATTGATTCAATCACAGTCTGAATGGAAAATATTGATGTGAATATTACGAGCCACACCACGTTCAGTCTATTCACATAGTGCATATAATATGAACGAATTCTTCATCTCAAACTTACGATAATATTTATCTGAAATAACCATGATTTTAGTAGTGCAAAAAATTAATATAAATCGTCACGAAAGTGTGTGAGCTGTTTATATGTATTGGTGTATCTGTCAACAAACAATTGTGTGTGATGGGCGGTGAGTAGCGAAACTATTTGACAGCAGCGGAGACACCTACAAATAAATATCAATTAGTTGTGAAAACGGACACTATCAGTTGTGAGATGTCTCTAAAATAAAGTATGTCACAACACAAAACAGCAATATTAAAAAATTTACCAACAGTTGTTTTTCTTCGTCTTGCAGCAGATTGACAACAACAAAAAAATACTGCAGGTGTGAAAAGTAAAAAAATAAAACGTTCCAAAAATTTAAAGAAGCATATAAAATTTAAAACTGAGTAAATTAACAGCCGCAAATAAAATACGGCGAACCAATGCTCAACACTTACAACAATTCCGGAAGAAACAGAAAATGATACAAGAAATGGAAACATTGGATTCGAAAGTAGCCAGTTATTAGAATCCGTAACGACTATATGTATATATTTTTCTTTTCTAATGAATAAATATTACCACTGAAATATTTAAATTTTTCTGATGTAATTAGTTTTTCTATATTATTTGCTTTCAAAAAGAACACAAAATAAAACATCACCTTGTATTACATTGGAAGATGAAACGTAACGAACTTCGTTCCTAACGGGAACGCACAATCCTTTATTTATTTTTTTTTTTTTTTTTTTTTTTTTGGTTAAAGAGCCATAATGTATCAAAAATGTGTCACATAGTGCTGTTGGCCACAAATGGGCTGTCACGTTCAAATTAAAAAAGTGTATGTAACTAATTGGAGTGACTAGTGTTTATTGAGTTTTTTTTTTTTTTTGTTTAAAGAAAACTTAAAGAAAAAATAAATCTAAAGACTAATCAGCTGGGAGTAACTAACTACGATACCCATCAGCATCCAATTATCTTCATGGTCAAGCTCATAAACAAAAACAATGAGAAAACAAAAATATTGCAACAAAATTAAACTTAAAAATAACTAATAAAATGTTTATTCTACCAGTACAAAATATCTGTTAAACAAGAACGGCAAGTTCGTAGTTTGAGCCTTCTCTTAACTTAAAATTAAACAAGATCGAAGCGAAATTCTACGTGTTTTACGTCAACTTATGCAGGGACGGTAAATACTGAGCACTAAGAGTTTGACCTGCAGAAGATTGCGCCTTGCCTGGGCTATGACTTTCAGTTTGCTGGTGATAGTTGTAACTGCCATCAGCATTAAGACTATTTAAGGAGCCAACCACGGAGGTAATAGGAGCAGTTGTCTCATCGACAACTTCGTTGATACCGCCCAACTTATCGTATTCACCTTAAATGACGAAACGTTTTTTTCCATGTCAAACAAAAATATTTATGTATTATAATACCGACCTTGAATTTCTTTTTGGGCCTGTTGTGCTTCTTCGTCGGTTTTATATTTAATGAAGAAAACTTCTGGCTTACTAGGCACTGCGGGGGCGGGAGTAGCAATATCGTAAGCTGCCAACTCATTGCTCTTCTTGCTCAAAACATAAATGACAGTCTTTTCTTCTTGGGGAGCGAATTCAGCAGAATATTTGACACTGTCCGTTGCAAAGCTGGGAGCTTTGATGAATACAACACGATAATTTCTTTGTGGACGACCCAAAACCAAGTGTTTACTCCTTTGTTGACTGTCTTCGTCTTCAGGAGCCGATACGACATAAAATTGCTTGCGCACAATTGGAGTAACTGATGGAGGAGCTGGTGGTAAATATCTTTCACCACCATTTCCTTGTGGAACTGGCTGTGTACTTGCCATAAAACCAGCCGAAAATCCGTTATAGCCAATCGGTGGGCTAGAAATCAAGTGCTGTGGTTGCTGGTATCCATACTGAGGAGCGGCAACAGTAATAGTAATTAAAGCTGACAAAGCAAGAAAGATTTTCATTTTGCCACAGATTACAATTTAGTCACTTAAACTTTAAACTATTATCTTCACTTTGTGTATGTGCGTGTTTTTTTCTTTTTTTTTTTTTACTTCAATAATTTTTTGCTTGTTGTTTCTTGCTTAGATTACAACACTCCACTGTATACTCATTCTTAATGATCTCGTTTCTTTTATACAAAAATTAAAGGTTTTTCGAAAATCACAAATTGGAAACAACTATCATCATTATCATCATCACTATAAACTTGATTTTCTTTTAATACAATTGATAGTTTTGAATATGCAGATTTTATCTACCAAAAATTGAACGCCAAATTCAGTAAAGCCTACCGTGGAACGTTATTCACAGTCATGTTTGCACCTCTTTTTTTTATCAGTTTTAAGATGGCAGACATTTTTTTCTTGTTTTTTTTTTTTTTTTATTAAACAAACTCTAAGATTGTTGTCTACATGTACACTTTTAGACTAGTTTACTGCTTCAGCTTCGCCACCGGCATCTTGTATCATCTTTGGTGGTAAATTATGGTATGACTAAATTAGGGGATTTATTAATTTTTATATTTAAAGGCTGGTTGTTGATGTGAAAACTAAAACATAATGCAGCCACTTTTCTAAACGACCTCACCAAGCAAAACTTCGAAGTTTTTCTCCATAAATATTTTATGGAAATAACATTTATTCTCACTAATTCTATACTTTCACTTCAAAAACATTTCAAAAAATAGGAAAACATTAGAGCACTGGCACACATCGCCATCGGATCGCGATCCCTTTACTAAACTTACATACTCACTAAGCCATCGCTACATGTAGCTAAATATTTGCACAAAATTGCATTTTTAGGCAGAAAAAAAGTCAACTGGATTTATATACATATCTGCATACACTTATACATACGTTAAAAATTTATTTCATTCCATTAAATCTGAAATATTTGTTTAATTAAAAAATAATTCCCATACATACATACATATACATGTGTACATATGTATGTATAACTACGAAAGTGAAACATACATATGTAAAGTGCCCAGATGATGTGCAAAAAAGTCGTCACTCACGTTTGATTGTGTGCGTGTCGTTTATTATAATAATTTGCTGCAGACATTCAATAAAAGATGCAAAACATCATAATTTTTGTAACTTTCTAGCGTTCGTTTCTATCATGCCGTCTACCAACGAGATAGCTATATAAATATGTATGTAAATATTTTCATGTTTTCTGTCCTTCACTGGATGCACCAGCACCCCAAGACTGTCACTTTCATGAAATTTGACAGGAAAATTGGTAATTTTTGTAGTCTGGTAAGCTGGTGACCCTTCTAGTAGTTTTCTGCGACTTCAACGGTTGCGTACCAAATGACCTCTTTTCATCATGAAGATAAAAACATACATATGTATGCTAATTAATATTGGTGGTAGCTGCGTTACATTTGGAGATGTGGAACTACTGATTTTATGCGTTTCGACCCCATTTTATGCCCTTTTCGTCAGTGGGAAAAAAAGGAATAGTGGCGGTACCATCTTTCCAAATAACACTTTTGCATTAAAAACTTTGATGTATAAATCTGCAAACAAGCAGGTAGTGTAACAATGTGTAAAGGAATGTTGGTACTCATAACTTATAAGGACTTAAACCAAACGTATCTAAGTAAATTTCTTTCATTCAACAGATAATTCTTCACTACGTATTTCAAATTCTCTTATTACCAAATTCGACGGCATCGTCACGTGAATTCGGTTTCAGAAATTGACGCTCAAGTTCTTCTCTGCGAAGAAAGTAGTTGCCATATTTAACGATCAACAGAATTAAAACAATCAAAACTGTTAAGCAAGTGTGAATTGTTGATGTCGACTTGATGTGGGAACGATGTAGACTATCATATGTGAAAGATTGCATGTTGGGGCTCCCAATCTCTCAAACCCCATTCAACGGGCTTTACAGCCAATACTTCCAGTTTGTTAATTGCGTAACTCAAAGCGTACGAGAACACATGCGAAGAAACCATGTGACGCACTATAAATAAATGTAATGCCAAAAATACTTATACACACATTTAAAAATAAATCACACCCACATTTAACTAAATATTTAAAACCTTTTTTGTATGCAACTAATGCCTTGAAATTAATAACACGAGCTTTTTTGCTCATCCAGCCCAATATCGTATGCGTGTATGTATGTGTGTAGATTGACATATTTTCTACACATACTTACATGTCTGAACGCATACATTAACATAAATTTACAAGCATTATAATTCGAATAATCATCTTACAAATGCGAGTCTACTTTTAAAACAGCTCGCTCAACCGAGTTTTTTAATTTCACTCAAAAAATTGCAATAAATGAATTTTATAATTTCTGTTTTTTCTAAACGTTCAGTGGATGTAAAGCGATTTGAAACGTAAGCAAAAAAGAATAATAATAAATGGTAGCAAAATGCATACATATGTACATTTTCAATTGATATTTAAATGATTGGTGATCTTGATAACTTTGTAGTAAACTGATTGAATTGTTTAACATTAGAAAATCATCGATGGAACATAAATTCAGTCAATGACAAGTAGCATGGGTGGTGATTATCACGGATATGTACTTTGTACGAATAATGAACGGCCTTTGATAAAGAATTCACATTGTAGACAGTGTGATCAATTAAATTATTTTACGACGACGTTATTATTAAAATTAATTTGATTTGTAGTTGACTAGACTATTTTATGTCTAGAGTTAATCATGGTAATCAACAGGTGATACTACAAAAGTCATTACGAATTTTAATGGCTCAATTTACGTCCGAAATCGAAACAATGAGTATTAAAATCAAAGTAAACAGCGATTGGTATGTGGTTTTGATGAATATCAACTTCTATATTCAATCCATATGCTCAGTGCTAGTGTTGCCATTGTCTTTTCTCAAGAAGTATAATTTTGAACGGCTCAACAAAATGTATTTCCTTATTCCTTAAAAATGCCCAGCTCACACTTGTTATGCATATAATTACCTTTTTTCGCTAGAACACTATTTACCGACTTTATCGATTATGGATTGTAGTTGGGGAATACCATAAATTAATTATTTGCATTAAAAGTCATTTCTTTCTTTCAGCTTTAGACTATAAGTTTAAAAAAAAAAAACAGAATAGAATTGGAACCAACGGGTTTTTAAGTATTATTACCAGATTCAAATAAGCAATATTGACCGATATAGGCAAAGAGACAATGCTAACACCTTTTTAACATAAGCGTAGCTAGAGAGTAAATGTATTCACCAAAAAAATGTTTATTAACAAATCTTAAATCATGGTGCTCTTTAATCAAACTAAAAGTGCCTCACACATTCATTGCATTCTACAGTTCGAGTAGTTTAACTGCCAATATCCACTTTTTAAAATATGACATAAGACTCCATAAGCCTTGTTTCCGTGACTACTTCATGATGAAGATATTCAAAATATCCTCAGCCGCAATAATTTGGGTCCTGTTGTACAAAATTCTAAAAAATAGCTATGCAAAGCATAATATATAAAACTATAGTAAAAGTTTTACTTTAGATCTAAAAATAGACTTTGTTTTCTATCCTTTTCAAACGTCTATATTTCGCCGGCATTTCGTTGAATATGCATTAAGTTATCAAACATTGTTCCTAGTTTTTTCGAGTCTACTGACGAGTTGAGTAGCAGCATCAACGAAATGTCGGCGGCAAATAGACGGCTGAAAAAGACAATTAATAAGGTATTGTTTTAAGCCTAAAATAATACATTTCAATTGTCTCTTACAGCAGTTAATAATTCACTTAAGAAACAGTTTAATTTTTAACTTTTCCGCAAGTCTCGTTTCTGTTTTTTTACCGATGCCGATTTCATTAAAGCGCTAAATGCCTCAATGGAATAGTTATTATTATTAATTTTAAATTTATAGTCGAGGCATATGATTTACAGGTGTTAATAATTTCATCGGACTTGAGTTCGATTTTCCTACCCCACAATTGAGAAAAAAATGTTTGTGATAAAAATGGAGTGATCAACTTTTTGACTTACTGGCTGGGGTACATATTATAGCTGTTTCACGACCACCACGACGCTCATCAGCACCCGAACTGCTTCGCTATTCTTATATGAAGCTTATGTTTTCGTAAAAAATCATATTTCACTCATCTACCCTTTGATATGGTTGGAAAATCTTAGGTAACCACAACCTCTTCAAAAAAATTAAATCTAGATACGCCTTTTCTACACGAAGTCATCTGTATTGTTAAATGAAAATTTCAATCCATCACAAACATGCATTTATGTATAAAAAGTTCACAAATTTATTTGTTAATCTTAAATTGCCAATTTGTTTCAAGTGTCCAAATTCGTCCACGAAGTGATAAATTCTTTTAATATACATACGTACATACATATGTATACATATGTGCACATGTTTTCTTTTTTTTTTCTTAGTTTGGCTGGTAGTGATGTGGATGTTGTAGAAGAAAACGACTCAAGCGTAAATTGATCATTATTATTCAAATTTATTCTTTTTATGTGTTGATATTTTGATGGGTATTTTTTAAAATATTATAAATTAAAATTCACACGATAGATAAGCTTTGCTCGTTAATGTGCATTCTTTAATTTGAATGCGAAAATTTATAAACATTGAGATAAAACTAATATATTTTTAGAATATCTTACAAGGCTAATTTTAATGTTTGTGGTTAATTCAAGTTCAATGTTAAATGCATTACTGCAGCCAAGCTTCTTTATTTGGCGCCTGAGCAAATTTACATTCAGAAACTGTGTATCAGTTGTGGAAATTACTCTAGTTTGAGTCCCATCTGACTAAAAACTGATTGCTGATTAAGCATAAAAAGCAGAAAACATTTTGAAACGAATTCACATAGTCTAAAGGAAAAACATTTAAAAATAATAAACTAAAACGATCGATCCATTTCATCAAGGCTTCTGCGGTTTATTTGTGGTTTTAACCTTATAAAATTTGATAGCTTATTAACCTAAAAAACTTAAAACAATGTCGCACAAGAGCTTAATTTGATCATGATGCAAAAACAAATTTTTTATTAAATTTTGTATTTAAAGACGTGGGTGATGCCAAAAATTATTGAATTGATTATTGATTAAACCAATAGCTGGCTTGTCGTCTGTTGGATGGTTCAAAGCCATCACAAAAAATATGACTATATTAGATATAGCAGAAAATGCATCACATGAAAATTTTCTTAACCGGCACCATTTTATAAATTTAATTTCAAATTAATTTTCCCTACTTAACGAAAGCATCCCGCTTACGAAAAATAATGTGTACAGAGAAAATAAAATGAATATTTTCCACAGATGCTTGACTGACTGCAAGGCGGTTAATGGTTAACCGCTTCCCAGTCGAATAGAAAAGTCTTCATTAATTTAAAATATGTATCATGAAGAGATAACAAAACAAAACAGCTATTGGATACGTTTCCTTGTTCGAATTACCAATTTAACTCTGGCCGCATAGAACTTGTCGAAAAATCTGTCACACTTTTTAAGCACAGCTGCCACCTTTGACAGATCGTGCGGTTACCTTAACTGGCGAGAATATACTATGTGATTTGAAATACATTTTTAGCCAAAGGGCAGTTCAGACTTTCAATGGACTTTGTGAGACAAAAGTCTAAATAAGTTTCTTGCTACTGTCTCAAAACTTTCGTTGATAAAAATTCATTTAAACTGAAATTTTCAAAAACGTACCTTAAATGAAAAAGGGAAATCAGCGCATTATGTGAGTGGCTGCTTTATGGTATATGTCTAGACATTTCTGCCCAGTAGTCGAACTTCGGCTGAACGCAAACTATTGGAATTTAACATAATTTGCACGGTCTGCATTCGAGCAGAATGCATGTTGTTGTAATTCTGCAACATACCATTAAACTCACCTCAAAATGGTATTAATTCGCTCACTACACATGGTTGTGTATTAAAAGAGTTGTACTTGGTGTATTTTATGGCTTGGCAGCACTTTATGTTTTTAAAACTTTTTGATTGTGAATTTCAGGTGGACAAAGTAACGGTATTAAACTTCTTCTAGCAGGTGCAACTTGTGTTTTAGTGAGAAGTATAATTTTGTGATTTTCAAACGTAAGTGTTAACAAAAATTGATTTTATATAGAATAACGTATATTTTCAAAGAAACTTTTTGGTCGCAAGCGAAAATATTGCTCTCTTCATTTAATTTTAACTATTTTAGAATGTTGTAAAACTGTAATACTATGCATTTAATATTGGTCACTGGCCTGATAATTGTGTGCGAAATCGCTGTAAAATGCCAGGCTGTAAGGTGAAAAGTGTGACGTAGCTCTTTGCTTCACTAAAGATAAAAATTGTTTCAAAAACTTTAATTTTTAAACCATATTTTTGTTTTATGTAAATGCATAGTGTTGCAGATTTGCAACATAGCGTTTTTTTAATAAATTTTACTATAAAAATTAAAAAACATAAACTTAAATTTTTTTTATGCATTAGGAAGTAAAATTCTATACTATATATTTTTTCAGTGTATTTGGAAAATTCATGCATTTAAGGGTTAAGACCGTTGTAATGACAACATTTGAGATTAGTATTTGTTAATAGTTTCAGGTTGTATTCATTTCGAAAAATGTTTCCAGATTTCTTTTCACTGTATAAATTTTGTTAATATTATTCATACATGAGTCAACACTATCGATAGTTTTAATCGGGATTTTTAAATACAATTAAAAAAAATGTAATTTTTAATCGCTAATTTGAGTTGGAAGTACCATGATATATAATTACAAGACGTAATCGTTCCGCAAAGGGCTTTGAAGGTTTTTCAAAATTCTATGGACTCGTGGATAAAAGTTTGATAGCTTCATTACATTATCAAGGTGGCTTCCACTTTTCTGCATAACGATGTCCCTTTACACTTTTAGGACTGAATTGTTTCAAAAAATAAATAAATAAATTAATAAATTAAAAAAGCATTACTAAGCACTATGCAACCTTAGAGAGCATGATAATGCATCATTATATTTACTTCTACTATTGACAATTGACGAATAAATTTATACATCACAATTGGCAAAAATTTCAAATTGCATTATCTGTCATTTAAAACCGTTTTAGTTTTAGATTATTAAATGACTCAATTTTGTAGACCGAAGAAGGAAAAAAATGAAACAATAAAAACTGTTCGGAAATGTCAACTTGATTAAAAGACGTTGATCTCAAAAACGATAGAAGCTAATTTACATACATATGTATGCATGCATGTATGTATATAGACAAACATTTGCATATGTATATGTATGTATAATAGGTTAGCGTCAAAATAAATCTCAAAAACGATAAAAGTCGATATACACACATACGAGCACATGTGCAGATTTGCGTCAAAACCATCATCTTAAGTAAATTTCATATTTTTGCATAAAAACAAATAAATACAAATGCAATTTCGTCAAAAACATACAGTACCCGAAAAACGTCTCAGGAACTCATATCAATTCAAGCAACTCTAACTATTTCACTCGGTTTGAAAATGCGTTCGTTAATTTTGTTTACTCTCAGCTTAACAGCTGTAGTTTCTGCGGCCCCACAATACGGATACGGTTACGAACAGCAGCAAACAGCCCTTTCTGGTAGCGCCAACCATCAAGGCGGAGATAAATATTTACCTCCTGCCTCAACAACACCTGCACCTCTGGTACGTAAACAGTTCTTTACTGTTTCGGCTCCAGAAGATAATGACAACCAGCCGAAAAATAAGCATTTAGTATTGGGCCGCCCACAAAGGAACTACCGTGTCATTTTTATTAAGGCTCCAGCTCCTGAGAACGCCAAGGTTAAGTACTCTGCAGAATACGCTCCACAGGAAGAAAAGACTGTCATTTATGTATTAAGCAGAAAAGGAAATGAGTTGGATGCCAGCGACATTGCTACTCCTCCTCCCTCAGCCCCCAGCAAACCAGAAGTGTTCTTTATCAAATACAAAACTCCTGAAGAAGCCGACGCAGCACAAAGTGAAATTCAAAGTACGTTTTCGAAATGGCAAATTTTGTCAATCTTATTTCTATTGAATATTTATTTGTTTGTATTTTTCATAAGACGAATATGCCAAGCTTGAAGGTACCAATGAATTCTCTGATGAAGGCACCGCCCCTCTCACTTCCGTTGTTGGCTCTTTGGATGGTCTTACTCCAGAAGGCTCTTATAACTACCAAGCAATTGCGCCTGCGCCCAGTTCCCAAGAGAAGTCTGCCATCAGTCAATATTTGCCGCCTGTTACCAAATAGTAAGATGTTTGAGTATCTAACGATATTTTCATTAATTAGCATTTGTTAACTATTATTTAAGAAATTAGTTTCATTTCTAGCGATTTTGTGTTTTCATTACTATCAAAATAAATAAACTTTTAAATGATGCTTCCTAGTTTTCTTTTTAACAACTTTACCGTAGGTCAATATGCATTAAGAGAACTGTACATTCAACATGCATATTGCCAGCGTTACAGTCGCATTTTAGTATTATTTTGCCCCCTTTTCGAACAAAAATAACATTATTTGTCATGCATATGTACACATATACATACATACAATATGTATCTTCTCTAAATTATATTAAAGTTCACTTCTGGGACCTGAAGGAAAGTTGCGAAGCAATCAGGACCTCAAATTGATCGAATTTTTTTCATTTACACAGGTAGAGTGTTATGGTTTTCAACTTAACTACAAAACGGTCTCATATTTGCACATATGTACATATATGGCACACTCATACATACATACATATGTTGGTTGAGAACATGTTTTTTGAGATGTTAAAAAGGGACTTTAAGCATTATGTTCTGAAAAAAAGTTTTCTTTAAGTTTACGTAATAAGTTCAAGCGAACTTAGCTATGACCCCTTTAAAACGCATCTTCTTAAAGAAGTAAAACAGCTATTGCACAAACTTCATTCCTTCGAAGCAATTGCAGATGTTGTTTAGCTTATGTTTGCAAAATAAAAAGTTTCTATTCTTAATAGTTTGTGTTTCTGATCGAATAAAATTTATCCTTCAAAGTTTTGGAAAAATACTGTGGCAACACTGATGCACACATCGACTATCTCATGTAGAAAGGCGGTGACGCGTACATTTGTTTGAGTGCGGTTTTTTGCATATCTCTATTAAAATACGCAAAAAACGACAATATCAGTTAAGGACGCCATCCTGCATGAGACCAGCTTATTTACAGCTATCGTACAAAATACAAAGATACTTGGAAAAACAAGGCCAAGAGAGAGAGAGAGAGAGAGAGAGAGAGAGAGGGTTCATAAGACCATAACATTGCAAGTGAGATGTGTGCCTATAAATGTCAGACCGTTCAAAGAAAGGATGGGCAAAACCAAAAAATTGGGATTTGGTATAAATATTGCCCATGGATCATTGGGAAAAATATTAATTAGGATGATAACCACGACAAGGTTGGGAGGGCAAGAAATTGCACCTGTGTCTGAAAGTCATTGAGAAGTGGTATTGCGGTTTTGTTTAGATTCAATATGTTTTTTGTTTTTGTGTTGTTGTTGTGTGTTGGAATACGCGGCTGGCGAGGAAGGTTGGCACCTTTCTGATGGTAAAAAGAGCTAGTCGGATGCCTCGCCATGTCAACCAGTCCGTAACATATAAATGGCAAGTCAACAAACTCATTAAATTTTGTGGGAAAGTTAAATACAAAATAAATATGAAAATTAGTATTTGAAACACACGTTTGTTTAATAACTTCCGTTCCTCTGCTCGACTAAAAGGCACCCCAAAAACCGCCCATTGGGTTTTCACACTTTGAACCCAAATTTGCATTAATTAATTACTTTTTAGTAAATTTGCCGCCAATTTGTCGATAAGCAGCAGCAGCTTAACTACTTTACTCCCCATAAACATTTTATTTGCTATGCATGATGCTGATCCATAGCTCTTTAGGTAAGCAGTATTAATTTCGTACAGCATTAATTTCATACACATTAAAATAATAAGCAACAAACAAAAGCGAACCAGGCTGCCCATTCGGTGATTCAAAATAAATAAATATGAATATTTTGTATTGAAATGCATAAAATGGTTTATTGAATTTTAAAACATTTTTTCAAGCCGACAAAGCATAATTAGCAAAAAGACAATAAAACGAATGTCAAAATGCAAATTAAATTGCAAATCAGAAAACATAAATATTTTCAATGAATTTAAAAAAGTGCAAGTGGCAGACATCCCACATCTCAACGCCAGCTTCTTTTTTGAATCGTTATAATCGCTATAAATTAAATAATTCCAACAGTTCAATTGTATGTCTCTATCGTTCATAATATTTGATGTCTATTGAGTCGGAAGGCTGTTTTCTTAATATTTCCAAAAGAAACATTGTTTCTAAGCATGTCGTTGATGTGGGACTTATCAATTTCAATAAATTAAATCCCATGACGATTTCTAAGTGATTATATTAAAAAATAAAATCTTTTTACACATGCACATGGAATCTCGATATTCTGGAATTTCTCCTTCTTTACTACTAACCAAAATAATTATGAAATTAACTCAAGGTATAACCGTCTCATAAATCAAAGAGTTTAAAAATCGAAAACGAGCTCAAAACCTGTTGCCATACTCAATGTTGCTGACTTGAAATCAAATTCGGTGCCGAATAAAAAGGCAGTGTCCCAAAAATTTTAAATAAATTGTAATCAATTAAGCTGTAACAAGAGAAGAAAAATATTTCAAGTTCAACAATTTGTTAAACACTTGTTTTGTCACAACAAGAATTTGCATAAAATAGTAATAACAATACAAGATATGTATTTTTTCAATGAATGAATGAATGCATACCTTTAAGCCAACCTTCAGGGCTCCATCGAAATGAACCAACCAGGGAACACTTGAATTAATTAAAGAAAAAAAAAACTTTTGCTCACTTGAAAAGGTTGCGAAAATTTAATTTTACCTAGGACATAGAACGAATTAGCTTATTTATCGTTTTCTCTATTCCTAAAAAGGTGTCAACTCTATACAGATTTATGAAATTCGAAATCAATTTATGCTTTCAATGATTTATTACTTACTTACTCACATGAGTTGCATTGTAATACCCAGGCTTGCTCTTATTACAACTTACCGATAATTAAAAGTAGGATTTTGTTGGAGCCTTTAGACATGGAAGTGATTCTTAAATACCCAAAAACTTTTGTTTTTAGGAATCTAAGGCTTTAAATTATAAAACCGAAATTGCGAAATGAGTCCCATAAAATCCTACTTTTAGCCATCGACAAGTTGCAGTAACGGACCCAAGAGGAAAAACAGAAAAGTGTAGTTAGTGCGATCAACTGAATATGAATTCAGTATGCGGTCTTGATGCGATGTGATAATTTTGTGAAAAAAATTCTAAAGATCGGATTTCTGTTATACATAACCTTATGTATGTATGTGTGCTTTGTTAAGCACTTGCGTCGGTATGCAATTCACGGAAATGAGATAAGCTTTTGCAAGAACATGTGTTAATGGTGTTCAGAGCGTTGCTGTCTGTCCACAAGGACCGAAATTTACCGATAACTCTAACAAAATAAACAACAAACACTCAACATACGTGATGGAATGCATTCAATCACAAGCACAATCATTTAGCCCGGCAATGATCAAGATCAAGTATGATCACGTTAATCTACTATTAAATATTAAACGCGCATAATTCACAAAATCGTTACCGTTATCCCTAATTTTTTGTAGCGAAATTTTCTCGGAAGCTCTGCCAGACACCGGAGTGAAAGTATGTACATTTCTTTGCCTTTAATGTGTATATGGGGTTTTTACGCACTTTTTCGGAATACTCGTAGCAGGGTTTTCTCTATATAATTGGGGTTTTACCTGAAATTCTATCTAATGCACTTTCTAAGGTATATATCTTAGACAAAAGCAGTACTATAAAACTCCAGGCAAACGGAATTTCAACACGTACTTGTTTTTGCATTCCGGTAATAATTCTATGGTGTTACTTAGTCAATTCTTGGATCTTATAAATAACTGTTTATGATCTAACATTATTTAAAAAACCAGAAGCCGTCGCGCCTCCCACCTACCTCACTTTGCTTTCATCCTCCTCAATAAAGACATGAAAATATAATAATAAAATAACCACATTTGAGACATTTCTTCAAATGTTTGCTGGACACCTGAACCATGGACATGTACTATGAGCAGCTTAAAAACTGCAAATAAAACCACAAAATATGTGTGTTACCTTAAGATGAATAGCTATTGTAGTATTGAGCAAAATTTGGAGCTCCCTCCATCTCATTGATTTCATTACACTTTTTTTAAAACATTAAAAACTGTTCATTAGTTTCAATAATTTCGTTACAAAATATCATTGAATCTATGAAGAAAAGTCATCAAATCAATGTATTAGTTCATTGAGGTTTCAATTCTCATTTGGATATACAGTAACATATTTTAATATTTCGCAAAGGTTTTCAAGTCTACTGCGAGTGACACCTAAAAAGTGGCATCACACAAAAAACGGCATATGTTTTTAAAAATCCGTGAATAATAAGATTATCCGTAATCGGCATCATAAAAATTAAGTCTGTTTTCATTAGA
Source organism: Sturmia bella (assembly GCA_963662145.1). Taxonomy (NCBI): domain Eukaryota; kingdom Metazoa; phylum Arthropoda; class Insecta; order Diptera; family Tachinidae; genus Sturmia; species Sturmia bella. Next base: position 79,269,684 of record OY759170.1, on the reverse strand, counting down.
TCAATAAACAAATTCCTCTATTGAATGAACCGTTTCATTAAGATAATGATTTTTTGTCATTAAACCAATGAAATACTTCATGAGCATAATGACTAAAATTCATATATTTAACGAAACCATCATTAATATAAATTTAATAAATCAGAGTTCATTGATTCAATGAACCCCAACGTTGGTTGAAAAATGATGAATTTTTTCATTAAATTAATGTCGCAATTCAATGGATTTACGAACAAAATTCTCTTAGTGCGGATAAAAACAGCTAAAAATGCATACACATGCAGATGGCTACATCAGCAAACACCAACAAAATTAAAAAACATAGAAAAAAATGTAAAAACATTAAATTTAACAAAAGTAAATTTACAGCGAACAACGATTTGATCTCATAAAAAACAATCGAAGTAAATTCAAACAATGTTATGAGTGATTTTGACCCCCACACCAATATCATATTTGCGGCCGGCAAATAACAGCGGCAGCAACAGCAACAACTGCAATAAAACCATAAACGGAAACAACAACAACAATAGACACAAAGAACAAACAACTAGCCAAAATTATATGCTGATATTGCAAAAAGCCAACTAATAACAACAGATGAAACAGTCAATCGGCGAATCAGCCGAAACGTGCAAATATTCTGGCTTGCGGCACCCGGAACCAGCAACCAGCCTATATAAAGCGGAATAGTTGCGGCAGGAGAGGGCAGCCAGAATTGAGCTGAGCAACTAACAATATAAATTTTAAATTAATAAATAATTTTAAATCAATAGTAACAATACAAATTTTAGATTGATAACTAAGATACCTGCGATTACCTACGGACCCCTCCAGGTAAAATAAAACTAAAAGGATCCACATAAAGAAATACCCTTAACAGCGTCATTGTCCCAGTGTGGGATTCACTAGTGCATAGCGCTACAGGTATTGACATTCGAATTAAAAATAGTCCGAATATTTGAAAAACAAATTTCATTCAAAATAGGTCAACAATAATTCCAACAGCTTCTGCAAATCACTATAATATCAGCATGATTTCGACTGCTTGTAAAGCCAAAAAACAGAGAAAAGAACTCAAAAACCTGAAATGATTTACAATGCAATTTTGACCACGTCACTTACGGTGACGATTTGTGCAAGAAATTCTTCCTATGCTCTTTTAATAGACACCAGAGCGGCAAATTATGGCAGCGTCTATGCAAAATTTACCAAATATTTCGGTTTTACTTCCACAGTATTGAGAAAATTGTAGATCACTACAATTTCTGAAGAAGGCATGAAAAGTAAAGTTGAAAATTTGTTGGCTGGGAAACATATGTACCATGGCTGTATGTTCATGTCCGCCATAACGATCACCAGTACCCAAATTGCTTACAATACAGGCCATTACGAATTACATACTATCTTTAAGCAGCAGGACTCAGCGACCCTATTACCTGAGCTTTTCCTTACAGACTGTCTATATTTTTATTTATTTATTTTTTTTTTTTTTTTATTTATTCTATTTCTTTTCGATGTCTCATACACAAGACTAAGTCTTATATTGCAGCATGGAACTGAGAACACGTACTTAAATACAATAAATCAGGTACAATAACAAAATTTTGAAAGATTTGATTAAGTAATATAGACATGAATTGTAGATTTTTATTTGTCCAGTTTTTTTTTTCTGAAAACATTATTTTTTCAGCGGCGCTTCTGGACAATCAATGTTTAGTGTTGGGTGATTTTGCACAAAACATCTTAAAAATGTTAAACTTGTTACATGAATCTTTATCTGAACGCTGTATTAAGACATTCATGTTAAAAATAAATTCAACCAAGTAAGAGATTCACACAGCAAGTTCAGTCAGTTGAATTTCTTTTAGATATATGATGAAAAACGGTTTCTTCTTTTATGAGAAGACCCTTTAGGTTTTACATTAACTTTGTTTTTATTATTCGATATAGTGGAATTTAGGTATATCTGTCCATATTCTGTAAAAAATTTCTAGCGCCTTTCTCGCATGACTGTAAAGTTAAGGTTAACTTTCTGTATCTTGTGTGGGTAAACTCTTTAGTTTTAAAATTTTTTGTATTTGATGTTATAACAGGGCGGCAAGTACACACCCTATTAAAAATGTAGGTCTCGATTTGTTACGGTTCGAAAGGCTCCAGTAGGAAGACACCCTTTAGCTTTGAAATGTTTGTTGTTTCAGTCCTTTAGCTTTTATCACTTTGCAGTCGAACGGACAGCGGACTCCCTTTGCATTCTATCAGTATGGAACCCTAAAAACTAAGACCCTACATTCAGACATATGTATGTACATGCAAGCATATATATTTTTCATAATTCTTAAATCAAAAGTAATTTATTGTGAAACATTTAAATGTAACACTTTTCCCACTTTTGAATTTTACTACAGATTATAGCGACAAATTAACATTTTGAAACTGCCTTTCCGGACAGCGGGCCTTGGAAATCGGAGCTTTTCCAGTGAAATCGCGAAAATGTTCACTTTAGATATACATGTATATAAAGCAAATAAAACTTATTTATTGGTATTTTCATAAAGATCGATTTTACCACTTTAAACTTTCATTTTATTTGTATACAAAACTATTTTGTGATTTTAATCATGTTCGCAAACGCGAAGTTTTTGTAAAGTGCAAAACCTTCTTTAAAATTGTTTGTGAAAAAAAACTGTTTATCAGTTACAAATACAACAAAACAGATATTAAAATAAAAGTTCGAAAACTGCCAAAGAATTGGAATAGGCGCAATTTTGCACTTGCAAAATGTTTTATTTAGTTTCGAATCTCAAATCATGATGTATATTAAATTTTTGATTTTTTGTAAAACAAAAAAAAAAAATACTTTTATCACGAAGGGTTTTCTTTCATATGTCATGGAAGTAACAATCAAGAAGATTTTGTGTCACTAATTGAACTGTGCCCTGCAAGAAATAGCTGATGGAAACTAACACATGCAAAGCAATTTTATAGCTTTCAGCATTGCCATTACAATGATTTTTTTTTTTAATACATATTTAGAATTTCCCGTATTAGTTTGGTAATTTCATTTGGAACTACGTTTATGCATTAATGTTTTTATAGGTTTATTTGTCCTTTTTTCTTTGAAACAAATGGTGCTGATATGATTCAGTTTTCTATTGTTAAAACTGCTACTGACTACTGTTTTTCATTTAAGTTTTTCTAAATATAAATCTAAAATAATTTCTGTATTAAGTTTATCAGGCTCAAGTTCTTTCTATATTATTTTTGTGATTGATATTAATTAAATTAGACAAAGAAAACATCAAAGACATATTTAGCAGGGTGGACAACTAGTTGTTTCGAAGCCGCCACACTTTCTAGTCAGCACCCGTCTTTGAACTCAGGGGCTCATGTTTCTGAAGCGACAACCATGCCACTCAGCCCCCTAAGTTGTTGTTTATTTTCTGTCTAAATTTTTTTTAATTATATCAATCACACCATTCATTTCTATTTTTATTTATCTATATTTATCATTGCATATTTGCCGGGTGAGAGTTTCTCACCACAAAGGTAAGTAAATTGTATTTCAACTTTTCATTTCATACATTATTCTTATATTGTTTATTTTATTTATTTATTTAGCATTAACTACATAATAAAATTATAGTAATTAATAGGAAAAAATAGGAGTACGAGCTGCCATGGCTATCGACTCCGAGATCTTTATAAAAACTTATATACTTTCTAAAAGATTGGTTTCAACAATAAATTTAAAGATTAATTTTATATTTTTATCACAAATATTTTTTAAGAGATCTGTGGGTAGCTGGGATCCAAAGATATTTTTCCTTTGTATGTTGTAAGTGGGGCATTCATCTTATATTGTTATTTCAAATTTCATTTCTTAGATTTTTCAAATGTTCTGCTGTGCCCAGCGACTGTAAAGTTAATTAGTTTCTATTATTTGAACTTTTTCTTATATAATTAGTTCTGTATTAAGTTAGAACTTGAGCCTGATAAACTTAATACAGAAATTATTATATAAGAAAAAGTACAAATAATAGAAATTAATTAAATCTAAAATAGTTTATGCTATTTTCTCTTTGAATTGTTTTTTGAAACTTTTCGAAAAACTCTTTCTTTTATTTAGTACTAAAGAAATAATAATAATATTATATGTAATTTTGTGGGCATTTCGAAAAAAATATTTCGAATGATCACTTTGCCGTGTTGGTGACGCTGGTGTAAAAAAGAAATCACACGTACACGAATGTTTACATCACTTTTTTCATTTTGCCCTTAAGAAAATTATAGAAAACCTGATGTATGAACCCATCAGCAGTGTCGTCGGTCATATGATGCATCGCTGAAAATCTAGACAAAACTAAATTGAAGAGTTCAGAAAACATTGATAAGGTCTATTTTAGACCTAAAATTGGCTCTTATAGCAAATAGATAACTAGGTTCATTTTACTTCCTCAAAATTGAGAAAGATTTTTTTTTGTGATCAAATTGGTGGGATCAACATTTTTAAAGAAGACAAGAAACGTAAAGTTGAAGACTCACTGGCTGTCGTTTTGTAGTCGAAGTTCCCGGAAAATTGTCTGTTTCTTTTTTGTAAAAGTTGGGCATTAACGTTCTTGCTAACAATGCAACGCCAGAACTTGAAAGAAAAACAATAACAAATTTTAAAATATTATTAAGCACACGAATATGAAATTAAAAACTCATATACTACGTATGAATGCCTCATTATTCTTTTTCGGTGATTTTCCTTTCACTCTTCCAATTCTGACGTTTCGCTGTGAACTACAAAATTAAAATTGAATATTAAAGCAGATACATACATAGGTACATACATATGTATTTGATTTATGCTTTAAAAATAGAAATGAATTACATAATACAGCACATTTGTGATATATGGCACACGACCATATACTCTCTAAGTCTCGCCGTTTCCGAGAAGTAAGTAATAATAGGTTCCGTTTTCACTTTGATTTCCTCAATTTTTCCAAGTAAACATGTTGAAATTAATACCCGTTTTCAAAACATTAGCATTGACTTACCCACTAAATTAATAGCCTTTTTTAGTAACAAATCAGACTCTGATTTGTCTAGTCTCTCGATTTCTCGACATGACCTGTACAGACTTGTGACCATTGATTCCACTGAATACGAAAGTGTCGTAGTTGGCAACATTGATATGAAACGGTTTAATTCATTCAATTCTAAATAAAATTGTAAAAATTTATTAATTCCCCTTTAATGGAAATATCCACAAAATGTACCTTGATATTCATTGTAAGTCTTGTAATTCCATTCCCCTTTCTTAATAACATAGTAATCGTTTTCCAAAAACTCTTTTTCGAAATTGCCGCATGCCCATTGATAAGTGTCCTGACAGGGATTCTGCGAAGTATTTGACCACAGCAAAATTTGTTGGCTTGATTGAACACATTCTTTTTCTAAACACAATTCAGCCTTAAGATAAAATGGCACTTCTGGCCAAAACGCAATCAACAAGATGATTATAATCAGTAAAACGGCACATAGACATGCCGTAGTTACATACAAGATGCGCCTTTTTCGTGATAATCTCATTAAGGCATCGAACGACACTCGTCCTGGAATCAAAAGAGCTTCAATGGATAAGCAATCCACAGAGAGAGAAAAAATAACAAGCGTAAATGAATGTGAATGTATGTATGTACGTACATATGTGTACATGATTTAGGAAATGACGATGAGGAGTTTATTAACTTACCTCTGAAGCCATTAACCGATCCGGGACCACCAGAGATGGGTGTTTCTGTTTGAGCATCGATTTCGTGGCAGTCTTTGTGAAGATCTAGATCTTTGACAACCCCTATATTCGGATCGATATTTAGTTTTAATTGATTTGTAGTTAAAGGTGCCGTCTCGCTGCCTTCAATTTGCTGCTTTGCATCATCCAGTTTTAAATTTCGATCATCTACTTCATCAATGGCACTTATGGAAGGTCGAAATTTTCCGGAGTTCGAGTTCATTTTGCATCAACTAAGTATTTATTCATTTAACTCTATTTCAAATGTTTCACATAGTAAATTTCTGAAAGTAAAACAAATACACATAAATATGTGTGTGTTTTGCATTGCTACACACACATCAAACGGTGAACAAACTGAATTTCAAACTGGAATAGACTGACGACACCTGTTTGCTTATACATTTCAACTTCTCAAAACTGACCTTTATGGTTGCTGGCCTTAAAGTTATTCTTCACTACCGCCAGCTTAAAAAGAATAGTCTGGTATTGTGTGCTTCACGAAGATATTTTCAATTCTCGAAAAGCCGATCTCTCTTTTCTAGTTTTTGTAACTAAAAATAGATATTGTCAAAAATTGTTGAGACCACCACATTTAAACTGCTTAAAGATGGTTTATATGCAATTTATTCTGTGAGAAACTGACAACTATTGCGATATGTACTGCGTATTTACTGATTGACATTGCAACATGATTGCAATGTGCATATGTATGTTACCTAAAGAGCAGAAAACCCTAACTAACACATAGCCATATAAAGCTGGCTCACATAGCAAGGGCTCTGTACTACCATGCGATAGACGGAGTTATTTTTTTTTTTTTTTTTTTTTTGTATGGGGACGTCTTTAGTTTTTAACTTAATTTGGTTCTCATTTTTTGATGTTGTGCAATAATGGTATTTTTAGTGTTTTTTTGCCTCTTCATTATTAGCCCGAAATCTTCTTGAATACCCGTTTTTTCAAATCGAGTACTTCAGTGTTTTTCAGCATTTCTCACAGTGCAATTTCTTTCGTGCAACTAATATCTTATTGAGCTACACGTTGCATTTATGATATGTGCCAGTGTTACAAAATGAAAATTTTTCTAGCAAATCTTAAACTACATACGTATGTGTATATATGTAAATACAAAAATTGTCTAAGGTTTCTGGATGGAAGCTCATTGTATCAACGCTTCTAATGGGAGTAGGCCCGTTTATTGCTGCAAACTGCTTTTTTACCATCACTTTCGCTTCTGCACGAAAATGTTGTGATTAAATAAATAATAATAATAACGAATATTTTTAAAACAAAATCTTGAAATGCATTCCTGCGTATTAAGTATGACTTAAAACTTGAAAAAACATGTTGCCTTTTTGAGCTCCCTCACAATGCTAGGAACACAACTGGGACGAACGACGAATTTTTCGCCGCGAATATTCACCGTCAAAAATAAAACACACTGGTGTATATGCAAATGCACACAGTCACAGCGTCAGTCGAAATTCGTTGTACGCGGCGAACTTGAAATAGATTTATTTCTATTTCTTACGCCGGCGAACGACAAACAAATCAGTACCATGTGGCCATTTTGGTTTTAGTTTTCAAGTGTTTTAGTAAAAACAGTTAATTTTTACTACATTTATATTAAATTACTTTTTCAGGCTTAAGTTCAACCCTTGATTTGTCACTTTTAAACCAATATTAATTAAGTAAAGAAAAGTAAAATTTTTTATAGCTTGGTGGACCACCGGCTGTTTCTGGGTAGCAAACACCCTTCATCAGCACCCTATGAACCTTGGATATGTCAAATTTCACAATTTTGGCACAGCCGCTTTAACCACTCGGCAACCAAAGCTCACGCAAGTTTACTTTCTATTTACATATGTATGTATATACTTAACCAACATTAACCAAAGCAATGATATTTTTGCAGTCTGTTATGGATGATTTTTTGTCAGCTCAGAAGACTATTATTTGCTCATCCCAAAAACCTAAAATAAACTGTTGTTTTATTTGTTTTTAATTTTGCATAAAACACAGTAATTAAAATAATTCAGATTATAGAGTGTAGAGCCAAAAAATTCAAATTATAGCGTGTTGGCGATCAAAATGACATTCAAATAATTTCAAATTATTGAGGGGACCAAATTACATAGATTTTTTTTTCAATATATTGAATGTTTTTCAAGGGGCCTGGAAAACAGTTCAAATTATCGCGAAATTCAATTTAACAAGTTTCAAATTATCAAGAGTCGACTGTATGTTTAAAACTTAGTGTTAAAAATTTTTCCATTCATGTTTTCTACTTTTTTGGTAAAAATCACAACAAACCCAATCTTTTTCCAAACACTGTACAACAACATTTTTTCATTGTTTATGTTCGTTTTTGTGTACACTAGATGGTCTCAGACACTCATGTTGGCACGATTTTCGGTACTGCTCACGTCTAACTGGCCCCGCAAAAATGATGTGGCCACTTTAAAAAAGTCTGGTTATGTCTGTGATCTAAACTAATCTGTCTGAATTTATAGTTTCTTTTTTTTTTTTGTTTCTTTCCGTTTTTACTAAGACCCACCGATGTGAGACATGATGCTTGAAAAATTCATGTTGTGATAAAACATACAAAATTTTCGTCATCTTGGTAAGAATAAAATATTTCAACTAAACTATCACTGTAATTATAAATATATTTGCATTTTTTATTACATACATAAAAATATTCAAATATGAACTTAATTATTTATTTGCTTTAAGAGCCAATTGAAATGTATTAATTCAGGTCCAAAAATGAACCTTTTCAAAAAATATTTGCTGTATTTTTCAGCTGTCTATATGCCGACGACATTTCGTTGGTGCTAATCAACTTAAAAGTTTCAAACAAACTTTTAAGAATTTTTCAAGTCTACTGATGAGTTGATTAGCACCAACGAAATGTCGTCGGCATATAGACAGCTGAAAAATACAGCAAATATTTTTTGAAAAGGTTCATTTTTGGACCTGAATTAATACATAAAAATATAAAGTTACTGCAATTTGCCTGCAAATTCAATTAGTCGTAAGAGCCATCTGATAATTAAAGTGAGAATCGAAAGAGACCCTTGTGTTAACCAGTAAACATTAGACCTCTGCACGGATACGCTCAAACGACCTTGGAATACAATCGGTTGCTTTTTGAATAAATACATATTCGTATAGACATTGGTTCGAATACGATATGTCTCATATTCGAATAAATAGAAATGAATGATTGGAGTACTCGTGCACAACTTTATTCATTCAGAACGGGTACAACAATGTTTGAAAGAAATTATTATGGACAAAAAAAATTTTTTTTTTGTTACTCGTGCTATACTACTAAGAGAAAGTTTGTGGGATCCTGCTATAGATAACAAGCCTCCCTTGCATGGATTTGTGTGTGTTGATTTTTGTGTGCTTACATATGTACATACGTGCATACAAAAATTTGCAAGGCATCATCAACAAGATATGTACATATGTATGTATGTGCTTTTGGACATATACGTATAGTATGTATGTGCGTAAGTGTGTGTTTTGCGATAAACAAGCAGAGGAAAAATCTACGTTTTGCGAAAGTAGAAAAAGGAAGACACACACGTCCATACATACGGTGTGCTATTCTCCGCACACAATTCATAAATACATACCTACTACGTACATTTTTAGCCCTCAGTCCTTCTTCGTTATTCAAATACTACAATCCGGATAACTAATGTATTTTCGAGTATTTTTTGTGTTCATAATGACTGCCACCGAGTTTTTGTGTGCTTTTGCATTTACAATCCAAACAAATGAATAGTTTAAGCAAACGAATACAAGTATTTTTTGCTTCCATTCACTCAATTGTGCTGAGCTCTTTTTCATTACCGTATATTTGAACGAAGATTGTAATTATTCATTGAACTATTTGATGCAGCCCAAGGTACCTCGGTACCTCAGGTAGTCGCATAACTACAACAATAACAAACACTTCATGCATTTTGTTGGTAGAAATCTTTAATATCTGTCACCCATTTGTTCGCGTTTGTGTGTTGGTGTTGTGTATTTTGACAGTTCTTCAGGCTAAAAGCAGTAGTCTGCTGGGCTTGTAAGACTACCTTGATGCAGCCCTTTAGCATACGTTAAATATGTTCTTCGTTTTGAGCTTTTCGTCGTGTATGAACTTTAATGATTATGCAGTAAAGAGCTGAATGTTCACTTGATCTGAAATAAAATTTGTTTGCTTCACTAAAAATTTAGAACATTTCAAGAAACGTTTTTGAGATAAGATAAGAGAAGAACATTAGAAAAAAACAAGTAAGAGTGCTATATTCGGCTGGGCCGAATCTTAAATACCCTTCACAATGGTACATACATTCTGATTGATTTTTGGTGCGAAAAGTTGTTTTATTTGGCTTTTAAATGGGCCGATTTTTTCTGAATTTCAATATCAGATCCACTACCGGGATTTAACACAGGCTGCAAAACTTTTATTTAAATAATTCTTAATATGCTCAAGTTCAACCACTGGGTGACACCAATTCTTTTTAATATCAATGAAATAAAGAAAAGCAAAATGTATTTGTTAATTATTTATCAGTTAACGTTATAGTAAAATTTATTTAACAAAAAATTGCATATAATTGCATTATTTTTGAATTATAATGCTAAACATTGCCATTAAGTGTGATTTTCTTTTCAATTTACTTACGTATGTGGGTACATGCATACGTATGTATGTATGTACCTATAATAGAAAACTCTAAAATAAATTCTTTGTTATTGAATATTTTCAGTGTGTTCCATAAAACAATGATTATATACATACATACATATGTATATACATGCATACATATTTACATTGCTTGCTTTTTTTCACAAAATGATTTTTCTTGTGCACGTTGTTGATGATCTGTTGCGTATCATCATACACATGTATGTGTGTATGTACATATGTACGTACGTAGGGAAACACAAAATGATTTTTTGTGGGAATGAATTTGAAGACGCAATTGTTTAAAAGAATTTCATTGCGTACCCTTTTTTTAACAATTCTTTATATCACTTTTATTTTCAAGCTCGTGTATACATACATACACATTTTTACACCAAAGCAAAAAAATTGTTTATGCTAACCTACTTGCATGCATACATGCATACATACATATGTAGATACATACATACCTACATACATAGAAACGTATATACACATACATACATACATACAAACATACATACATACATGCATACATACACACATACATACATACATACATACATACATACATGCATACATACATACATACATACATACATACATACATACATACATACATACATACATACATACATACATACATACATACATACATACATACATACATACATACATACATACATACATACATACATACATACATACATACATACATACATACATACATACATACATACATACATACATACATACATACATACATACATACATACATACATACATACATACATACATACATACAAAATTTTTTGTGCAAAAAACTGTTTCGTTTAGCTTCCAGGGCCGACTTCTTGAGATATCGGGAGGCGCTATATCTCGAACATATATGGGCCGATAACAAAAAAATTTCCAGTTTTGCTTCTGACTAACCTATGTATATGTATCGTTCTGATTGATTTTTAGTGCCAAAAATTGCTTTATTTGGCTTAAAGGGCGGATTTCTTGAAAAATCGGGAGTCGCTATATCTCAGATATATATGGACCGATTTCAAAAATTTTCCAATTTTGCTTTTAAACACCTTATATGTTCCATTCTAATCAATTTTTGATACCAAAATTTGTTTTATTTGGCTTTTAGAGCCGACTTCTTGAGAAAACGGGAGGCGCTATATCTCAAGTGTATATGGGCCGATGTGGAAAAATTTTCCACTTTTGCCTCTAAATAGCCTATATGTACCATTCTGATTGATCTTCGGTGCCAAAAGTTGTTTTATTTGGCTTATAAAGCCGATTTCTTTAAAAATCGGGAGACGCTATATCTCGGATATATATGGGCCGATTTCAAAAATTCCTTAATTTCTAGGATTTAATAAGCACTAAAAATGATATGGCTTAGTTTTTAAGAAAAAATTTTTTTTCAAAAATCTGAATAAAAAAATTGCAAAAAATACCCCTCAAAACCCGGTTTTTTGTATATATCTCGGCTATCCGTGGACCTATCTTGCTGAATTTCAATAGCAGACCCACTACCGAGGTTTAACACGTTTTAGCGAAAGAATGAGGTTTCTATCTCAAACCGTTTTCTCAGAAACGGTATTTCAACGACTACAGACGGACAGACGGACATCGCTCAATCGTAATCGCTATTGATGCTGATCCAGAATATATATACTTTATGGGGTCTTAGATGGATATTTCAATGCGTTACAAACGGAATCACAAACTTATATATACCCTTACACATTTATGTGAAGGGTATAAAAATTGAGAAACCGTTTAAACGAAAACAACTCTTTTGTCGTTCTTTGTTGTTAACATGTTTTCATCTCACTTCAAAGTTTCTCGGAGAAAACACAAATACATGTTGTTCTCATAACCGTTTGCCAGCAACTAATTACAGTAGTGCTTCGACTAATACAACCCTTGTTTAACGCAAAATTAACGTAACTTATACACAAAGTTTGAGCTTTTATACGTTATCGACATGTAGATACATATACAAAAGTAACCATTTGAATAGATAAAAGCAAAAAGTTGTATATAAATGATTTGAAAGATTGAAGTGATTGTTTAGTTATTTTCGTAGCAACCACTTTCAACTTTTTCAAATTTATTTTCTCTTTATTTTCTATTAACGAAGCTAACAATGTCTTCATTCAATAAATGAATTACTCAAAATGTTAAGTACAAATTGATGAGTTTGATTCTCGTCGCCACGTTAGTTGTTTGAGACGGTGTCAAGAAGCGCTGTGTTCTGCTAGTAACCCAATTAGCAAACGTCACAAAAAGTTAGCAGAACTTGTCGCAGATGCATATTCCACAAGTCGCGAAAAGTGAAAACTGTCACATTGATTTTGATGCCGACGGTCAACACGATACGATTGAGTATTTTTTAATTGTTACTTGTGTTGCACAACAAACCTTTATTTAGGTCAACTTAAATAAACGGATACAGATCAGAAACTCGTTTCTCAAACTAATCGAGGGTGTACTGTGAATATGCCATAACTTTAATACAATTTTTAGTTCTACTCATATTATACTTCAATGAAATGAGTTTCATAAAACAAAAAAGCAATGACGCAATAAAAATAGAAATGTTCAGTTATACATGCTTTGAAGCTTCATGTTCGTATCATCGTACTAAGAATAAGTTTTTATTTGGAAGACATGTCTCGATGAGCAGCCAAGCTTACCGACTAAAGCTTAATTACAAAAGGCAGGCGTTTTCAAGACAATATTGTACAACACATTAAATCAATCACACGGTCAATGGATTGCCAGTAAGAGAGTGCATTTCGTTAAAAGTATGTACATACTATGTATGTTTGTATGTAAATAAAGTTTGAAATTTCACAGGAGTTGCTCTTCGAATGAAATGAAATCAAATGCGAACGCATAACAATTCTCAAAAATATATGTAATGCAATTCCTGGTAGGATGCGAATAGTTGTGGATTTCAAGTGCTTGGCTCCAAAGTGTATGGTAATCGTTTATAGCCATGAATATTATTTCATTTAGGTATATTCATATATTTACGTACTGGCAGAATCCACTTGAATTGAGTTCAATTCATTCGCTTAGTTTTTAATAAACAATTAAACACAGGCGCATTTGTACATAACATATTATTGTTGCACAATTTTTAGACTCTCTGACTTTGAGATTCAGGAAGGGGAATCGTTTTACATATATGGTTAAATTGGATTTAATAATAAACAAATTTCTTTAAGTGTCATCGTTACTTTAATATACATACACATGCATGTTTGCAATTATTTCAAAACAAACATTTCAGACAAGTCGCTTGCTTGCGTTACAGAAACTTCGTAAGAATGTAAAAGTGAACAGAAACAAGTAAGAGTGCTATATTCGGCTGGGCCGAATCTTAAATACCCTTCACAATGGTACATACATTCCGATTGATTTTTGGTGCGAAAAGTTGTTTTATTTGGCTTTTAAATGGGCCGATTTTTTCTGAATTTCAATATCAGATCCACTACCGGGATTTAACACAGGCTGCAAAACTTTTATTTAAATAATTCCTAATATGCTCAAGTTCAACCACTGGGTGACACCAATTCTTTTTAATATCAATGAAATAAAGAAAAGCAAAATGTATTTGTTAATTATTTATCAGTTAACTTTATAGTAAAATTTATTTAACAAAAAATTGCATATAATTGCATTATTTTTAAATTATAATGCTAAACATTGCCATTAAGTGTGATTTTCTTTTCAATTTACTTACGTATGTGGGTACATGCATACGTATGTATGTATGTATCTATAATAGAAAACTCTAAAATAAATTCTTTATTATTGAATATTTTCAGTGTGTTCCATAAAACAATGATTATATACATACATATATACATACATACATATTTACATTGCTTGCTTTTACAAAATTATTTTTTTCTTGTGCACGTTGTTGATGATCTATTGCGTATCATCATACACATGTGTGTGTGTATGTACATATGTAAGTACGTAGGGAAACCCAAAATGATTTTTTGTGTGAATGAATTTGAAGACGCAATTGTTTAAAAGAATTTCATTGCGTACCCTTTTTTCAACAATTCTTTATATCACTTTCATTTTCAAGCTCGTGTATACATATGTACATACATACACATTTTTACAACAAAGCAAAAAAATTGTTTATGCTAACATACTTGCATGCATACATACATATGTATGTAGATACATACATACCTACATGCATACAAACGTATCTACATACATACATACATACATACATACATACATACATACATACATACATACATACATACATACATACATACATACATACATACATACATACATACATACATACATACATACATACATACATACATACATACATACATACATACATACATACATACATACATACATACATACATACATACATACATACATACATACATACATACATACATACATACATACATACATACATTCATACATGATCGCAAATATTATATACATATGTATATAATATTATATACATATGTATGTACCATTATGATTGATTTTTGGTACCAAAAGTTGGGTGCATATGGGCCGATGTCCAAAAATTTTCTAATTTTGCCCCTAAACAGCCTGTATGTACCATTCCGACAAATTTTTAGTGCAAAAAACTGTTTCGTTTAGCTTCCAGGCCCGACTTCTTGAGATATCGGGAGGCGCTATATCTCGAACATATATGGGCCGATGACAAAAAGATTTCCAGTTTTGCTTCTGACTAACCTATATGTATCATTCTGATTGATTTTTGGTGCCAAAAGTTGTTTTATTTAGCTTATAGAGCCGATTTCTTGAAAAATCGGAAGACGCTATATCTCAGGTATATATAGACCGATTGCATACATTTTTAAATTTTGCTTTTAAACACCTTATATATACCATTCTGATCGATTTTTGGTACCAAAAGTTGTTTTATTTGGCTTTTAGAGCCGACTTCTTGAGAAAACTTGAGGCGCTATATCTCGAGTGTATATGGGCCGATGTCCAAAATTTTCCACGTTTGCCTCTAAATAGTCTATATGTACCATTCTGATTGATTTTTAGTGCCAAAAATTGCTTTATTTGGCTTAAAAAGCGGATTTCTTTAAAAATCAGGAGTCGCTATATCTCAGATATATATGGACCGATTTCAAAAAATTTCCAATTTTGCTTTTAAACACCTTATATGTTCCATTCTAATCGATTTTTGATACCAAAAGTTGTTTTATTTGGCTTTTAGAGCCGACTTCTTGAGAAAACGGGAGGCGCTATATCTCGAGTGTATATGGGCCGATGTGGAAAAATTTTCCACTTTTGCCTCTAAATAGCCTATATGTACCATTTTGATTGATCTTCGGTGCCAAAAGTTGTCTTATTTGGCTTATAAAGCCGATTTCTTGAAAAATCGGGAGACGCTATATCTCGGATATATATGGGCCGATTTCAAAAATTCCTTTTTTTCTAGGATTTAATGGGCACTAAAAATGATATGGTTTAGTTTTTAAGACAAAATTTTTTTTCAAAAATCTGAATACAAAAATTGCACAAAATACCCCTCAAAACCCGGTTTTTTGAATATATCTCGGCTATCCGTGGACCTATCTTACTGAATTTCAATAGCAGACCCACTACCGGGGTTTCACACGTTTTAGCGAAAGAATGAGGTTTCTATCTCAAACCGTTTTCTCAGAAACGGTATTTCAACGACTACAGACGGACAGACGGACAGACGGACAGACGGACATCGCTCAATCGTAATCGCTATTGATGCTGATCCAGAATATATATACTTTATGGGGTCTTAGATGGATATTTCAATGCGTTACAAACGGAATCACAAACTTATATATACCCTTACACATTTATGTGAAGGGTATAAAAATATTCGCCCCATTGTGAATTTCAATTGCGACACAAACGACGTCGACAGCGCAGTCACTGCACGGCCGTAGCAAATATTGACTGTAGTTGGCTATTATTGATGACAAATTTACATTGGTAAAGAGGTATTTCGGCGGTTTTGTCGACACGAAAAGAATTGTTCATCAAATCTTCCTATAATCTAAAAGTTGTTTTGAAAATTAAAAATAGAATTGACTTACACTAGTTTTTAAAGTGTTAAACAATCAGTAAAAGCACAAGCAGTTGCAAAAGGGTGAAAGTCTGCGAAAAGTTTGCAAAACTCAACAATGGACTTTTAAATTGCTTTTATAAAAATAAAATGGGTAAAATAATTTTTGAAAATCTTCACCATCTTCTCTTTGTAGAACAGAAATGGTACAAAACCGAGGAAATTCGCGAAAAAAAATTACAAACTGCAACGAAAAAGCAGTTTAAGGTTTTTATAATCTATTTTAATTGTAAGTCTATTTTTACATACAGTCAAAGCCCGGTATAGCGAATACTCAGTTTAACGAATATCGGATATAACGAATGGCGAAATTTTTACATTAACTGTCTTATGTAGCGAATGACAAAAAAAAATAAATCTCGATTTAACGAATGGCAAAGCAAAATACATTTAAAAAATCGTTACAAATCTGCATTTGCAGATTTGCCGGCACTTTCCCGTATAAGTTGTAATTTGACAAATATTCAAAACCAAAAAACTGTATAGAAAACCCCTTCCCACGGAGACACAACTTGTTTCTACTGTATTTTCTAAAATACTTCTTCCTCACAAAATTTGAAAACGGAAATATTTAGAGAAGAAGACCACAAAACGACCTGCATTTGCAGATTCGTGCCCTCCCCACGGAGGCACAACTTGTTTCTACTGTATTTTCTAAAATGCTTCTTCCTCACAAAATTTGAAAACGGAAATATTTAGAGAAGAAGACCACAAAACGACCTGCATTTGCAGATTTGCCGGCACTTTCCCGTATAAGTTGTAATTTGACAAATATTCAAAACCAAAAAACTGTATAGAAAACCCCTCCCCACGGAGGCACAACTTGTTTCTACTGTATTTTCTAAAATACTTCTTCCTCACAAAATTTGAAAACGGAAATATTTAGAGAAGAAGACCACAAAACGACCTGCATTTGCAGATTTGCCGGCACTTTCCCGTATAAGTTGTAATTTGACAAATATTCAAAACCAAAAAACTGTATAGAAAACCCCTCCCCACGGAGGCACAACTTGTTTCTACTGTATTTTCTAAAATACTTCTTCCTCACAAAATTTGAAAACGGAAATATTTAGAGAAGAAGACCACAAAACGACCTGCATTTGCAGATTTGCCGGCACTTTCCCGTATAAGTTGTAATTTGACAAATATTCAAAACCAAAAAACTGTATAGAAAACCCCACCCCACGGAGGCACAACTTGTTTCTACTGTATTTTCTAAAATACTTCTTCCTCACAAAATTTGAAAACGGAAATATTTAGAGAAGAAGACCACAAAACGACCTGCATTTGCAGCTTTGCCGGCACTTTCCCGTATAAGTTGTAATTTGACAAATATTCAAAACCAAAAAACTGTATAGAAAACCCCTCCCCACGGAGGCACAACTTGTTTCTACTGTATTTTCTAAAATGCTTCTTCCTCACAAAATTTGAAAACGGAAATATTTAGAGAAGAAGACCACAAAACGACCTGCATTTGCAGATTTGCCGGCACTTTCCCGTATAAGTTGTAATTTGACAAATATTCAAAACCAAAAAACTGTATAGAAAACCCCTCCCCACGGAGGCACAACTTGTTTCTACTGTATTTTCTAAAATACTTCTTCCTCACAAAATTTGAAAACGGAAATATTTAGAGAAGAAGACCACAAAACGACCTGCATTTGCAGATTTGCCGGCACTTTCCCGTATAAGTTGTAATTTGACAAATATTCAAAACCAAAAAACTGTATAGAAAACCCCTCCCCACGGAGGCACAACTTGTTTCTACTGTATTTTCTAAAATACTTCTTCCTCACAAAATTTGAAAACGGAAATATTTAGAGAAGAAGACCACAAAACGACCTGCATTTGCAGATTTGCCGGCACTTTCCCGTATAAGTTGTAATTTGACAAATATTCAAAACCAAAAAACTGTATAGAAAACCCCACCCCACGGAGGCACAACTTGTTTCTACTGTATTTTCTAAAATACTTCTTCCTCACAAAATTTGAAAACGGAAATATTTAGAGAAGAAGACCACAAAACGACCTGCATTTGCAGATTTGCAGGCACTTTCCCGTATAAGTTGTAATTTGACAAATATTCAAAACCAAAAAACTGTATAGAAAACCCCACCCCACGGAGGCACAACTTGTTTCTACTGTATTTTCTAAAATACTTCTTCCTCACAAAATTTGAAAACGGAAATATTTAGAGAAGAAGACCACAAAACGACCTGCATTTGCAGATTTGCCGGCACTTTCCCGTATAAGTTGTAATTTGACAAATATTCAAAACCAAAAAACTGTATAGAAAACCCCTCCCCACGGAGGCACAACTTGTTTCTACTGTATTTTCTAAAATACTTCTTCCTCACAAAATTTGAAAACGGAAATATTTAGAGAAGAAGACCACAAAACGACCTGCATTTGCAGATTTGCCGGCACTTTCCCGTATAAGTTGTAATTTGACAAATATTCAAAACCAAAAAACTGTATAGAAAACCCCTCCCCACGGAGGCACAACTTGTTTCTACTGTATTTTCTAAAATACTTCTTCCTCACAAAATTTGAAAACGGAAATATTTAGAGAAGAAGACCACAAAACGACCTGCATTTGCAGATTTGCCGGCACTTTCCCGTATAAGTTGTAATTTGACAAATATTCAAAACCAAAAAACTGTATAGAAAACCCCTCCCCACGGAGGCACAACTTGTTTCTACTGTATTTTCTAAAATACTTCTTCCTCACAAAATTTGAAAACGGAAATATTTAGAGAAGAAGACCACAAAACGACCTGCATTTGCAGATTTGCAGGCACTTTCCCGTATAAGTTGTAATTTGACAAATATTCAAAACCAAAAAACTGTATAGAAAACCCCACCCCACGGAGGCACAACTTGTTTCTACTGTATTTTCTAAAATACTTCTTCCTCACAAAATTTGAAAACGGAAATATTTAGAGAAGAAGACCAAAAACGACCTGCATTTGCAGATTTGCCGGCACTTTCCCGTATAAGTTGTAATTTGACAAATATTCAAAACCAAAAAACTGTATAGAAAACCCCTTCCCACGGAGGCACAACTTGTTTCTACTGTATTTTCTAAAATACTTCTTCCTCACAAAATTTGAAAACGGAAATATTTAGAGAAGAAGACCACAAAACGACCTGCATTTGCAGATTTGCCGGCACTTTCCCGTATAAGTTGTAGTATGACAAATATTCAAAACCAAAAAACTGTATAGAAAACCCCTCCCCACGGAGGCACAACTTGTGTCTACTGTATTTTCTAAAATACTTCTTCCTCACAAAATTTGAAAACGGAAATATTTAGAGAAGAAGACCACAAAACGACCTGCATTTGCAGATTTGCCGGCACTTTCCCGTATAAGTTGTAATTTGACAAATATTCAAAACCAAAAAACTGTATAGAAAACCCCTCCCCACGGAGG
This sequence comes from Sturmia bella, assembly GCA_963662145.1. Lineage (NCBI taxonomy): Eukaryota > Metazoa > Arthropoda > Insecta > Diptera > Tachinidae > Sturmia > Sturmia bella. Next base: position 79,249,624 of record OY759170.1, on the reverse strand, counting down.
CACAACTTGTTTCTACTGTATTTTCTAAAATGCTTCTTCCTCACAAAATTTGAAAACGGAAATATTTAGAGAAGAAGACCACAAAACGACCTGCATTTGCAGATTTGCCGGCACTTTCCCGTATAAGTTGTAATTTGACAAATATTCAAAACCAAAAAACTGTATAGAAAACCCCTCCCCACGGAGGCACAACTTGTTTCTACTGTATTTTCTAAAATACTTCTTCCTCACAAAATTTGAAAACGGAAATATTTAGAGAAGAAGACCACAAAACGACCTGCATTTGCAGATTTGCCGGCACTTTCCCGTATAAGTTGTAATTTGACAAATATTCAAAACCAAAAAACTGTATAGAAAACCCCTCCCCACGGAGGCACAACTTGTTTCTACTGTATTTTCTAAAATACTTCTTCCTCACAAAATTTGAAAACGGAAATATTTAGAGAAGAAGACCACAAAACGACCTGCATTTGCAGATTTGCCGGCACTTTCCCGTATAAGTTGTAATTTGACAAATATTCAAAACCAAAAAACTGTATAGAAAACCCCTCCCCACGGAGGCACAACTTGTTTCTACTGTATTTTCTAAAATACTTCTTCCTCACAAAATTTGAAAACGGAAATATTTAGAGAAGAAGACCACAAAACGACCTGCATTTGCAGATTTGCCGGCACTTTCCCGTATAAGTTGTAATTTGACAAATATTCAAAACCAATAAACTGTATAGAAAACCCCTCCCCACGGAGGCACAACTTGTTTCTACTGTATTTTCTAAAATACTTCTTCCTCACAAAATTTGAAAACGGAAATATTTAGAGAAGAAGACCACAAAACGACCTGCATTTGCAGATTTGCCGGCACTTTCCCGTATAAGTTGTAATTTGACAAATATTCAAAACCAAAAAACTGTATAGAAAACCCCTCCCCACGGAGGCACAACTTGTTTCTACTGTATTTTCTAAAATACTTCTTCCTCACAAAATTTGAAAACGGAAATATTTAGAGAAGAAGACCACAAAACGACCTGCATTTGCAGATTTGCCGGCACTTTCCCGTATAAGTTGTAATTTGACAAATATTCAAAACCAAAAAACTGTATAGAAAACCCCTCCCCACGGAGGCACAACTTGTTTCTACTGTATTTTCTAAAATACTTCTTCCTCACAAAATTTGAAAACGGAAATATTTAGAGAAGAAGACCACAAAACGACCTGCATTTGCAGATTTGCCGGCACTTTCCCGTATAAGTTGTAATTTGACAAATATTCAAAACAAAAAAACTGTATAGAAAACCCCACCCCACGGAGGCACAACTTGTTTCTACTGTATTTTCTAAAATACTTCTTCCTCACAAAATTTGAAAACGGAAATATTTAGAGAAGAAGACCACAAAACGACCTGCATTTGCAGATTTGCAGGCACTTTCCCGTATAAGTTGTAATTTGACAAATATTCAAAACCAAAAAACTGTATAGAAAACCCCACCCCACGGAGGCACAACTTGTTTCTACTGTATTTTCTAAAATACTTCTTCCTCACAAAATTTGAAAACGGAAATATTTAGAGAAGAAGACCACAAAACGACCTGCATTTGCAGATTTGCCGGCACTTTCCCGTATAAGTTGTAATTTGACAAATATTCAAAACCAAAAAACTGTATAGAAAACCCCTTCCCACGGAGGCACAACTTGTTTCTACTGTATTTTCTAAAATACTTCTTCCTCACAAAATTTGAAAACGGAAATATTTAGAGAAGAAGACCACAAAACGACCTGCATTTGCAGATTTGCCGGCACTTTCCCGTATAAGTTGTAATTTGACAAATATTCAAAACCAAAAAACTGTATAGAAAACCCCTCCCCACGGAGGCACAACTTGTTTCTACTGTATTTTCTAAAATACTTCTTCCTCACAAAATTTGAAAACGGAAATATTTAGAGAAGAAGACCACAAAACGACCTGCATTTGCAGATTTGCCGGCACTTTCCCATATAAGTTGTAATTTGACAAATATTCAAAACCAAAAAACTGTATAGAAAACCCCTTCCCACGGAGGCACAACTTGTTTCTACTGTATTTTCTAAAATACTTCTTCCTCACAAAATTTGAAAACGGAAATATTTAGAGAAGAAGACCACAAAACGACCTGCATTTGCAGATTTGCCGGCACTTCCCCGTATAAGTTGTAATTTGACAAATATTCAAAACCAAAAAACTGTATAGAAAACCCCACCCCACGGAGGCACAACTTGTTTCTACTGTATTTTCTAAAATACTTCTTCCTCACAAAATTTGAAAACGGAAATATTTAGAGAAGAAGACCACAAAACGACCTGCATTTGCAGATTTGCCGGCACTTTCCCGTATAAGTTGTAATTTGACAAATATTCAAAACCAAAAAACTGTATAGAAAACCCCACCCCACGGAGGCACAACTTGTTTCTACTGTATTTTCTAAAATACTTCTTCCTCACAAAATTTGAAAACGGAAATATTTAGAGAAGAAGACCACAAAACGACCTGCATTTGCAGATTTGCCGGCACTTTCCCGTATAAGTTGTAATTTGACAAATATTCAAAACCAAAAAACTGTATAGAAAACCCCTTCCCACGGAGGCACAACTTGTTTCTACTGTATTTTCTAAAATACTTCTTCCTCACAAAATTTGAAAACGGAAATATTTAGAGAAGAAGACCACAAAACGACCTGCATTTGCAGATTTGCCGGCACTTTCCCGTATAAGTTGTAATTTGACAAATATTCAAAACCAAAAAACTGTATAGAAAACCCCTCCCCACGGAGGCACAACTTGTTTCTACTGTATTTTCTAAAATACTTCTTCCTCACAAAATTTGAAAACGGAAATATTTAGAGAAGAAGACCACAAAACGACCTGCATTTGCAGATTTGCCGGCACTTTCCCGTATAAGTTGTAATTTGACAAATATTCAAAACCAAAAAACTGTATAGAAAACCCCTCCCCACGGAGGCACAACTTGTTTCTACTGTATTTTCTAAAATACTTCTTCCTCACAAAATTTGAAAACGGAAATATTTAGAGAAGAAGACCACAAAACGACCTGCATTTGCAGATTTGCCGGCACTTTCCCGTATAAGTTGTAATTTGACAAATATTCAAAACCAAAAAACTGTATAGAAAACCCCACCCCACGGAGGCACAACTTGTTTCTACTGTATTTTCTAAAATACTTCTTCGTCACAAAATTTGAAAACGGAAATATTTAGAGAAGAAGACCACAAAACGACCTGCATTTGCAGATTTGCCGGCACTTTCCCGTATAAGTTGTAATTTGACAAATATTCAAAACCAAAAAACTGTATAGAAAACCCCTCCCCACGGAGGCACAACTTGTTTCTACTGTATTTTCTAAAATACTTCTTCCTCACAAAATTTGAAAACGGAAATATTTAGAGAAGAAGACCACAAAACGACCTGCATTTGCAGATTTGCCGGCACTTTCCCGTATAAGTTGTAATTTGACAAATATTCAAAACAAAAAAACTGTATAGAAAACCCCACCCCACGGAGGCACAACTTGTTTCTACTGTATTTTCTAAAATACTTCTTCCTCACAAAATTTGAAAACGGAAATATTTAGAGAAGAAGACCACAAAACGACCTGCATTTGCAGATTTGCCGGCACTTTCCCGTATAAGTTGTAATTTGACAAATATTCAAAACCAAAAAACTGTATAGAAAACCCCTCCCCACGGAGGCACAACTTGTTTCTACTGTATTTTCTAAAATGCTTCTTCCTCACAAAATTTGAAAACGGAAATATTTAGAGAAGAAGACCACAAAACGACCTGCATTTGCAGATTTGCCGGCACTTTCCCGTATAAGTTGTAATTTGACAAATATTCAAAACAAAAAAACTGTATAGAAAACCCCACCCCACGGAGGCACAACTTGTTTCTACTGTATTTTCTAAAATACTTCTTCCTCACAAAATTTGAAAACGGAAATATTTAGAGAAGAAGACCACAAAACGACCTGCATTTGCAGATTTGCAGGCACTTTCCCGTATAAGTTGTAATTTGACAAATATTCAAAACCAAAAAACTGTATAGAAAACCCCACCCCACGGAGGCACAACTTGTTTCTACTGTATTTTCTAAAATACTTCTTCCTCACAAAATTTGAAAACGGAAATATTTAGAGAAGAAGACCACAAAACGACCTGCATTTGCAGATTTGCCGGCACTTTCCCGTATAAGTTGTAATTTGACAAATATTCAAAACCAAAAAACTGTATAGAAAACCCCTTCCCGCGGAGGCACAACTTGTTTCTACTGTATTTTCTAAAATACTTCTTCCTCACAAAATTTGAAAACGGAAATATTTAGAGAAGAAGACCACAAAACGACCTGCATTTGCAGATTTGCCGGCACTTTCCCGTATAAGTTGTAATTTGACAAATATTCAAAACCAAAAAACTGTATAGAAAACCCCTCCCCACGGAGGCACAACTTGTTTCTACTGTATTTTCTAAAATACTTCTTCCTCACAAAATTTGAAAACGGAAATATTTAGAGAAGAAGACCACAAAACGACCTGCATTTGCAGATTTGCCGGCACTTTCCCGTATAAGTTGTAATTTGACAAATATTCAAAACCAAAAAACTGTATAGAAAACCCCTTCCCACGGAGGCACAACTTGTTTCTACTGTATTTTCTAAAATACTTCTTCCTCACAAAATTTGAAAACGGAAATATTTAGAGAAGAAGACCACAAAACGACCTGCATTTGCAGATTTGCCGGCACTTTCCCGTATAAGTTGTAATTTGACAAATATTCAAAACCAAAAAACTGTATAGAAAACCCCTTCCCACGGAGGCACAACTTGTTTCTACTGTATTTTCTAAAATACTTCTTCCTCACAAAATTTGAAAACGGAAATATTTAGAGAAGAAGACCACAAAACGACCTGCATTTGCAGATTTGCCGGCACTTTCCCGTATAAGTTGTAATTTGACAAATATTCAAAACCAAAAAACTGTATAGAAAACCCCTTCCCGCGGAGGCACAACTTGTTTCTACTGTATTTTCTAAAATACTTCTTCCTCACAAAATTTGAAAACGGAAATATTTAGAGAAGAAGACCACAAAACGACCTGCATTTGCAGATTTGCCGGCACTTTCCCGTATAAGTTGTAATTTGACAAATATTCAAAACCAAAAAACTGTATAGAAAACCCCTCCCCACGGAGGCACAACTTGTTTCTACTGTATTTTCTAAAATACTTCTTCCTCACAAAATTTGAAAACGGAAATATTTAGAGAAGAAGACCACAAAACGACCTGCATTTGCAGATTTGCCGGCACTTTCCCATATAAGTTGTAATTTGACAAATATTCAAAACCAAAAAACTGTATAGAAAACCCCTTCCCACGGAGGCACAACTTGTTTCTACTGTATTTTCTAAAATACTTCTTCCTCACAAAATTTGAAAACGGAAATATTTAGAGAAGAAGACCACAAAACGACCTGCATTTGCAGATTTGCCGGCACTTTCCCGTATAAGTTGTAATTTGACAAATATTCAAAACCAAAAAACTGTATAGAAAACCCCTTCCCACGGAGGCACAACTTGTTTCTACTGTATTTTCTAAAATACTTCTTCCTCACAAAATTTGAAAACGGAAATATTTAGAGAAGAAGACCACAAAACGACCTGCATTTGCAGATTTGCCGGCACTTTCCCGTATAAGTTGTAATTTGACAAATATTCAAAACCAAAAAACTGTATAGAAAACCCCTCCCCACGGAGGCACAACTTGTTTCTACTGTATTTTCTAAAATACTTCTTCCTCACAAAATTTGAAAACGGAAATATTTAGAGAAGAAGACCACAAAACGACCTGCATTTGCAGATTTGCCGGCACTTTCCCGTATAAGTTGTAATTTGACAAATATTCAAAACCAAAAAACTGTATAGAAAACCCCTTCCCACGGAGGCACAACTTGTTTCTACTGTATTTTCTAAAATACTTCTTCCTCACAAAATTTGAAAACGGAAATATTTAGAGAAGAAGACCACAAAACGACCTGCATTTGCAGATTTGCCGGCACTTTCCCGTATAAGTTGTAATTTGACAAATATTCAAAACCAAAAAACTGTATAGAAAACCCCACCCCACGGAGGCACAACTTGTTTCTACTGTATTTTCTAAAATACTTCTTCCTCACAAAATTTGAAAACGGAAATATTTAGAGAAGAAGACCACAAAACGACCTGCATTTGCAGATTTGCCGGCACTTTCCCGTATAAGTTGTAATTTGACAAATATTCAAAACCAAAAAACTGTATAGAAAACCCCTTCCCACGGAGGCACAACTTGTTTCTACTGTATTTTCTAAAATACTTCTTCCTCACAAAATTTGAAAACGGAAATATTTAGAGAAGAAGACCACAAAACGACCTGCATTTGCAGATTTGCCGGCACTTTCCCGTATAAGTTGTAATTTGACAAATATTCAAAACCAAAAAACTGTATAGAAAACCCCACCCCACGGAGGCACAACTTGTTTCTACTGTATTTTCTAAAATACTTCTTCCTCACAAAATTTGAAAACGGAAATATTTAGAGAAGAAGACCACAAAACGACCTGCATTTGCAGATTTGCCGGCACTTTCCCGTATAAGTTGTAATTTGACAAATATTCAAAACCAAAAAACTGTATAGAAAACCCCACCCCACGGAGGCACAACTTGTTTCTACTGTATTTTCTAAAATACTTCTTCCTCACAAAATTTGAAAACGGAAATATTTAGAGAAGAAGACCACAAAACGACCTGCATTTGCAGATTTGCCGGCACTTTCCCGTATAAGTTGTAATTTGACAAATATTCAAAACCAAAAAACTGTATAGAAAACCCCTTCCCACGGAGGCACAACTTGTTTCTACTGTATTTTCTAAAATACTTCTTCCTCACAAAATTTGAAAACGGAAATATTTAGAGAAGAAGACCACAAAACGACCTGCATTTGCAGATTTGCCGGCACTTTCCCGTATAAGTTGTAATTTGACAAATATTCAAAACCAAAAAACTGTATAGAAAACCCCACCCCACGGAGGCACAACTTGTTTCTACTGTATTTTCTAAAATACTTCTTCCTCACAAAATTTGAAAACGGAAATATTTAGAGAAGAAGACCACAAAACGACCTGCATTTGCAGATTTGCCGGCACTTTCCCGTATAAGTTGTAATTTGACAAATATTCAAAACCAAAAAACTGTATAGAAAACCCCACCCCACGGAGGCACAACTTGTTTCTACTGTATTTTCTAAAATACTTCTTCCTCACAAAATTTGAAAACGGAAATATTTAGAGAAGAAGACCACAAAACGACCTGCATTTGCAGATTTGCCGGCACTTTCCCGTATAAGTTGTAATTTGACAAATATTCAAAACCAAAAAACTGTATAGAAAACCCCTTCCCACGGAGGCACAACTTGTTTCTACTGTATTTTCTAAAATACTTCTTCCTCACAAAATTTGAAAACGGAAATATTTAGAGAAGAAGACCACAAAACGACCTGCATTTGCAGATTTGCCGGCACTTTCCCGTATAAGTTGTAATTTGACAAATATTCAAAACCAAAAAACTGTATAGAAAACCCCTTCCCACGGAGGCACAACTTGTTTCTACTGTATTTTCTAAAATACTTCTTCCTCACAAAATTTGAAAACGGAAATATTTAGAGAAGAAGACCACAAAACGACCTGCATTTGCAGATTTGCCGGCACTTTCCCGTATAAGTTGTAATTTGACAAATATTCAAAACCAAAAAACTGTATAGAAAACCCCTTCCCACGGAGGCACAACTTGTTTCTACTGTATTTTCTAAAATACTTCTTCCTCACAAAATTTGAAAACGGAAATATTTAGAGAAGAAGACCACAAAACGACCTGCATTTGCAGATTTGCCGGCACTTTCCCGTATAAGTTGTAATTTGACAAATATTCAAAACCAAAAAACTGTATAGAAAACCCCTTCCCACGGAGGCACAACTTGTTTCTACTGTATTTTCTAAAATACTTCTTCCTCACAAAATTTGAAAACGGAAATATTTAGAGAAGAAGACCACAAAACGACCTGCATTTGCAGATTTGCCGGCACTTTCCCGTATAAGTTGTAATTTGACAAATATTCAAAACCAAAAAACTGTATAGAAAACCCCACCCCACGGAGGCACAACTTGTTTCTACTGTATTTTCTAAAATACTTCTTCCTCACAAAATTTGAAAACGGAAATATTTAGAGAAGAAGACCACAAAACGACCTGCATTTGCAGATTTGCCGGCACTTTCCCGTATAAGTTGTAATTTGACAAATATTCAAAACCAAAAAACTGTATAGAAAACCCCTCCCCACGGAGGCACAACTTGTTTCTACTGTATTTTCTAAAATACTTCTTCCTCACAAAATTTGAAAACGGAAATATTTAGAGAAGAAGACCACAAAACGACCTGCATTTGCAGATTTGCCGGCACTTTCCCGTATAAGTTGTAATTTGACAAATATTCAAAACCAAAAAACTGTATAGAAAACCCCTTCCCACGGAGGCACAACTTGTTTCTACTGTATTTTCTAAAATACTTCTTCCTCACAAAATTTGAAAACGGAAATATTTAGAGAAGAAGACCACAAAACGACCTGCATTTGCAGATTTGCCGGCACTTTCCCGTATAAGTTGTAATTTGACAAATATTCAAAACCAAAAAACTGTATAGAAAACCCCTTCCCACGGAGGCACAACTTGTTTCTACTGTATTTTCTAAAATACTTCTTCCTCACAAAATTTGAAAACGGAAATATTTAGAGAAGAAGACCACAAAACGACCTGCATTTGCAGATTTGCCGGCACTTTCCCGTATAAGTTGTAATTTGACAAATATTCAAAACCAAAAAACTGTATAGAAAACCCCACCCCACGGAGGCACAACTTGTTTCTACTGTATTTTCTAAAATACTTCTTCCTCACAAAATTTGAAAACGGAAATATTTAGAGAAGAAGACCACAAAACGACCTGCATTTGCAGATTTGCCGGCACTTTCCCGTATAAGTTGTAATTTGACAAATATTCAAAACCAAAAAACTGTATAGAAAACCCCTCCCCACGGAGGCACAACTTGTTTCTACTGTATTTTCTAAAATACTTCTTCCTCACAAAATTTGAAAACGGAAATATTTAGAGAAGAAGACCACAAAACGACCTGCATTTGCAGATTTGCCGGCACTTTCCCGTATAAGTTGTAATTTGACAAATATTCAAAACCAAAAAACTGTATAGAAAACCCCTTCCCACGGAGGCACAACTTGTTTCTACTGTATTTTCTAAAATACTTCTTCCTCACAAAATTTGAAAACGGAAATATTTAGAGAAGAAGACCACAAAACGACCTGCATTTGCAGATTTGCCGGCACTTTCCCGTATAAGTTGTAATTTGACAAATATTCAAAACCAAAAAACTGTATAGAAAACCCCACCCCACGGAGGCACAACTTGTTTCTACTGTATTTTCTAAAATACTTCTTCCTCACAAAATTTGAAAACGGAAATATTTAGAGAAGAAGACCACAAAACGACCTGCATTTGCAGATTTGCCGGCACTTTCCCGTATAAGTTGTAATTTGACAAATATTCAAAACCAAAAAACTGTATAGAAAACCCCTCCCCACGGAGGCACAACTTGTTTCTACCGTATTTTCTAAAATACTTCTTCCTCACAAAATTTGAAAACGGAAATATTTAGAGAAGAAGACCACAAAACGACCTGCATTTGCAGATTTGCCGGCACTTTCCCGTATAAGTTGTAATTTGACAAATATTCAAAACCAAAAAACTGTATAGAAAACCCCTCCCCACGGAGGCACAACTTGTTTCTACTGTATTTTCTAAAATGCTTCTTCCTCACAAAATTTGAAAACGGAAATATTTAGAGAAGAAGACCACAAAACGACCTGCATTTGCAGATTTGCCGGCACTTTCCCGTATAAGTTGTAATTTGACAAATATTCAAAACCAAAAAACTGTATAGAAAACCCCTTCCCACGGAGGCACAACTTGTTTCTACTGTATTTTCTAAAATACTTCTTCCTCACAAAATTTGAAAACGGAAATATTTAGAGAAGAAGACCACAAAACGACCTGCATTTGCAGATTTGCCGGCACTTTCCCGTATAAGTTGTAATTTGACAAATATTCAAAACCAAAAAACTGTATAGAAAACCCCTCCCCACGGAGGCACAACTTGTTTCTACTGTATTTTCTAAAATGCTTCTTCCTCACAAAATTTGAAAACGGAAATATTTAGAGAAGAAGACCACAAAACGACCTGCATTTGCAGATTTGCCGGCACTTTCCCGTATAAGTTGTAATTTGACAAATATTCGAAACCATATATGCAAATACCGTTGGATTGTGGGTGTTTTTGGCTTCTTTCTTTGGATTGAAAGAACACGTGTGATGAGTTGCTTTTTTCGTTAAAATTTCAGTAGTTTTATTTGGTTCATTGTGAAAACGAGATGTCGATTTCTTAAGAAATGAATAGTATGAATCCAAACATAGCTAAATATGTATATGCCTCTATGTACATTTTTGATTTTTAATGAATTTACACATTAGAAATAAAAACAATTCTTAAATGAACGTTAAAATATCAATTAAAGTTTTATTTCTACACTGAGTTGTCATTACAATTAAATTTTGATGTTTTTAAATCTGCGGACCACCGTCTTTTATAAAATTTTAAGATAAAAAATTACTGTTCGATATAACGAATATCTCGGAATAACGAAAGGTCTGAACATTATATCATTCGTTAAACCGGGCTTTGACTGTATTATGTTTTTTGTAAATTTTTTATGATATTGTTACAAATTTGGTCGTGAACGGACCGATTGTGATTGTTCTAGAACGTACTGAATGATCGTTATTTTATATGTGCGTATATTGTCTTGTTATTATTTGTAAATGAACACAGGAGGTATATACATAGAAACTTGTTGATAAACAAAACGGCAGCACAGCGAGTGTACACATACTGACACACATGTGTAGATAAATAGGCACAACAGCGAAATAAAAGAAACCACCACCGCACGATACAATATTCGTGTGTGTATGTATGTGCGCGGCTCAGATGCTTGAGTTTTACTGCCGCGTGTATGTATGTCGGTGTGTGTGTATATCTTTTGTTCATGATGAGTCATCGCACATCACACTAAAGATGTGGCGTGATTAGCTTCTGTAAATGTCTAGCATGTTCTAGTAATGATCATTTGAGGTATAAAAGCAGCGAAGCTTAACGCTGAAAAGTCAGTCGATTTTTAGCTGCGCTAACGTGTAAAGTGTCTTAAGTAAGAAAAAGTGAATAAGTGAAAGTGTTGTTCTTTTAGTAAAGTGTACTTAGTAAAGTGTTTACAAGTTGTGGTTTTAACTTCATTACAATTAAAGAATCTACGGAAAACGTTTTGAAAAGGTTGAAACGTAACAATATTTTTAAGAACTACATTGTCCTTTCTGTGTTTTGCAAACTTTTTGGCGAATTTTCGCGGTTTTTAATACTCCATTGTACTTTTTGCATCTGCCGAACTTTTTTATAAACTACTCTATATCTATTCCTACATTTTACTATTGTGTTCACAAGTTCTTGCGTTTTTCACCATTGTATGTTTTATAGATGCTTAACTTTTTTAAAAACGTTACGTCTCTCTTTTGAATTTCGCAAATTCTTCAGCGGAGTTTTTCATTTTTGCACTTCGTGAACATTTTGCAACTCCTTAACTTGGTTACAAAGAGTCGCGTGTTACAAGATTTTCGCGCTTGTGCATCCTCTTCTGTTTTCTTACTTTTGCATTTCGCGAAATGTTCGCATATTTTGTCATGTTGAGGTTTTTAGAAGTGCAACTTTTTTACAAATCATTTTAAATCTATTCTTATTCTTTTGCAAATTTATCCTGAATGTACGTGCTTTTGCACCTGATATATCATCAGTGGTATAACTGTTTAACTCTGGCACCACTTGCTCATGTTGTGATTGACCCTAAGATTTAGAGCGAGGATCAAGGCGATCAATGAATAGTAAAATTTTGTGCAGCCAGTCTTAAGAAATATCAAAACAGCAATTTGACATAAAATATGCTCTTAAGCATTTCTATTTAAGCTACCCATTGCCAGGTCGGGACAAAAGTAGTCCCGAAAAAGTACTATTGAATTTCCTTTAGATATATGTTTAGATTTTAGCTCTTTATTGTGGAAAAAATCCCTACTGTGCAAATGCTGCCGAAGTTTTGCAAAGTGCCAAGATTTTATCTGTCACGGCCTTAACAAACGCGATGGCAAACTCAAAAACGCAAAACTCATTTACAAAAGTTAGTTGTTAGTTGTTAAGAGTATATGAAAATACGCAAGTGACATATCGATGTAAGCGAAATGCCACAAGAGAAAGCTTCAAAAAAAATGACAGTGCCCTGCCTTCTCACAAATACGATCCCGACATTTTGGGAGAGACAGCTTCCCAGACATAACCCAATTACGGGGCATAGGGTGGAGGAAATTAAGGAACTTTGTGAATGAGACGGAGTTTCTTTCTATAGACCTATGAGTCAAACTGGGCATGGTTAAGTCCAGGGAGATCATCCGATTATAACACACAAGTTATAGAAAATAAGTGTAAAAATTTCCATACCTACCTATAATAAGATATATGCACCAACCTGAATTTCTATGCACTACTGCTATCCCAAAGAGAGTTTTTTATCTTGAGTTTAATGCACAATATTTATATACATATAACATTATTTCACCAAATGCGGGTTGGTTTCTTCTTCCGTTTACACTCGATCACGTACATGCATGGACATGCATATACATACACACATACATATGTAGCGATTGTCGTCATTCCTTATTCTTTCAGCGAAAAAGTTGCACGGTCTTGTACATACATAAATACATACATATGTACATACGTACATATACGCATATCTATACATGAATGTATGCATATGGATGCACATTGTACATGTATACTTTTTTAGGGTTAATTTAAAAACAAAAAATCACGTGTCTTTCATGGTATCATATATACATACATACATACGTGCATGGGAGTGTGGATGCATGTGTGTAGGTGTATAAATAAATTCACTTTTGGCTATGCAAATATTTTCCTTCTAAACATGACAGAATCCAAACCGGTACAGCGGACATGTTCTGTTCACAGTTACTAAATATGAATGTATCTATGTACCTACATACATATGTACATATGTATGTATGCATGGAAGGATCAATGGCGAACATTGAATAGCTGCTCACTACTAAAATAGTTAACTTTAAGTTAACTTTTATTTGATTCACTTTTTGTGGACTGACTGTAAGCTAACTGAAAAGTAATGCAGAGTTGGCACAAAATTCAAATAAGAACGTACACACATACATACAACTCTTTACTGAAATTGCTTGTTATCGCATTTGTAGAAAGTTTTGTGAAATAGTTAGGCTTAAACTCATTTAAATTTAACTTCGTTTCCGACAGGGATACTACTAACGAGATTATCTCACCTTAGGAAGGAGCAATAAAGCAAGTGACTGAAATTCAATGCATGAGTGAACAGAAAGATGAAATGAGTATGATCGTAGGTATTTTCAACACGAGATAAAATAAAAAATTGTCACAAGCGAAAACTCAATTAATATAACAAAACTGTTGAGTGTCCTGAAGACCATCAAGTACACACTCACTCATGCCTCGGAATACCGGCTCAGTTTCGAAAAATATGTAACAGTAAGCTATACTTTGGAAAAAATTTTGTTATTGATTTTAGAATTTTTGCACCTAACGGTATTTTTAAACCCACAACAATAACTTTTCTGTTACGATTATGATCTGCCTAGAATTTCTAGCAGCCATATTCTATAACGATCCGGACTTGAATGTAGTGAATACGTCATTGCAAGACCTGTTTTGAATATATTATGAATTTAATAATAATATAACTACAGAAGCTAAATTTTTGAAAATGATATGGTGGGACATAACAATATTATGGTTGAATTCAGAAATAACATAGACTACGATTGAATTCTACCGCAATACGATGCTCTCGACTGCAAATAGATTCTTTTTAAAAAATAATATTGTTGGATTCGACAGCAACCTGGTAAATATAAGACCCCATCTGAAAATGATATGCCTTGAAATTACCATAGTATGGCTAAAAGGTACAATAGTATGATTGAATATGGCAATATTATGATGGCATACTACAACAATAGGGTTAGTGGTCATAATAACATAATCCCTGAAAGTACAATGTTATTTTTCCAACAGTTACTATTGTTAGCCCGTGGCCATATATATTGCTCTCCGAGTATGGTTACCTCAATAACATTCTTTTTTTACACCTACTTACATATGCATGTAAATTTGTACCCCCGCTTAATTGCCTCATCCAAATTGTTGTAATTTTTGGGTAATTATCCGGGTAAGGTATTAAAGTGGATACATTTAGTTACCTCACAGAGGAAATTATGCGAATACGCTTGAGCACCTCTAAAAAGGCATTGGTCTGAATGGACTCAACTACGCAAGAAGTTTATGTCACAAAAAGCAAAAGAGGTAGAACTAACAAGCAGAAAGCCAAAGCAGAATTATGTACATGGGTATGTTTGTAAGAAAAACAAAGTGGATGAATATGTACGTAGCTTGAAAAATATATTAAAACAAATTAAATTCACGTACTAGGTCCACGAATACCTATAAAGTCTACGCAATTCAACAGCTTTTTTCTGACAATTTGGCGAATTCGTCACTGTCTATGTGCAAACAAACGAGTATATTTAGATGATATTTAAATATTTGGGAAAAGTATTTTTCGAGTATTTACCCGAAAATGGTAATTAAACGAAAGTTAATTAAGCGGCACGAAAATGTTCATGAAATTCCTTATTGCGTTAGAAACGTAGAAACTTCGGTGAGGTCGAGGTCGAGGTAAAAAATACCACAAAACTGTTAAAACAAAATGTTTTGAATTTCTTCAGTTTTATACATATGTATATTTTTTACCATAAGTTTGATCCCGTACTTTTTGGGCAAAGTCCGGTAGAATGAGTGCCATCAAGAATTTCTCGCAATAAAAGACGAAAAAACGCACAAAAACCACATTTTTATCACGAAAAATAAATTAAACACAAATTTTGGAAAAATTAAATGCTTTTTTTAAAGCAAATTCGCAGGCACTTTTATGTGAAATACTATTTGAAAAACATCAAAATTGTTGTTACTGTTTACTTTCTACAGCAACAGCTACTTTAACTACTTGACCAAACTAGCCCGAAGAAAACTACGGACTGTTTCGTTCAAGAACATGAACCGTTTCCGTGCACTCCCAATGTTGAGCACGGGATCACAGCTGAAGTGTTCTTTTGTTTTAATTAATTTTTGAAAACAAAAACAATTATAACTAAATTTCATTTGCAGGCTTGTAATAAATGGTTATTGCTCGGCAATATCTTCTAGCAATAGTTGCTGTATTCGAACACGTCTTCTTGCAGGGCACAAATTAATACAGTTGCGACAGCAATAAGTCCTGGCACGGTCCATATGTTATAAACATAGATGTGAATCGCGGTCTCGCAGTCCAACCAAATAAGGATGACGCGTTAATTTAGGTTGGACGGTTAGCTGGATTCTAAAACCACTAGTTTTGATGACAAAATCGCTGTTTTATTTACATACATACATACATACATACATACATACATACATACATACATATGTACATATAACTTCACTGTTTGCTTAATACATTTTGCATGGGCATGAGAATTTTACACCCGCCAATTCAGATGGGTATGGCAATTATAACGATGTGCTGCTTACACACATACATAAATACATACATATGTACCAATGTACCTACCTATTTATGGGCAAGAATTTGCTCCCGTAAAAATAAGAATATATTTTTTTAAAGTAATTTTTCTTTGATTCAGATACACATACATATGTATGTATGTATGTATATATATAGTGTTCTGTAATTTTAGCCAAGTATTTTCGTTTTCTCACGACGATATGTATAGATATAAATATGTACATATGTATGTACAAACACACAAACACGCACATGCATGCATAAGTAAAAATGCGTACATATACACATACATATGTACGCAACAGGTAGTTTTAAAACTTGATGGCAATACGTACTTATGTACCTACATACATACATTCATATATACATACATAAATAAGTATGTACTATTTTTAACACTATAGAATTAAAAACTAAAATTTGTTTTACTCAAACAATTCTGGTTAGATTTATAATTTCCATATGAACATTTTGTTTATTCTCGTGCAATCGTAGCTATTTATCGAAAAATTTTAAAAATGCAACCGTAATTCACCAGTTCAGATGTGTGGGTATCTACTATAAACATACATACATACACATGTGTATGTATGGATGTACATATGCATATTGAATTGGTTTTCTTATGATGTACATATGTATCTTAAATTGATGGTTTCAATAAAAAATTAAATTGAAACTACATATCTATACACTTTCGTTACGAGTTTTTCGTTCATTCACTGTAAGAGTAAGACTCTCTTTTATTTTGCCCTCTTTTAGTTAGAGGATCTTTTAGCATTTCTCTACAAATCTACTTTTTTTTGTCTTTTTTTCTACAGGTAGGAAAGTAGTGGATGAATGTACCCACAAAAGAACAAACACAGAACTATTTTCATACATACATATGTATGTACATACATACAAGGAATGAAAGCGAGCATAATAATATGCGTTATTTCCAATGTATTAAGAGTTTACGATATCAAAAATAAATGTAAGTAAGTAGGCTTAAAACTGCAATACAACTTCATTGCTATTTTACTATTTCTAATTTCACTAATTATTAAAGGCGACAATTGTGCAGCGTTTGTAAATTTTGTTACTTTTGATTCTCGGTTTTTTTGTTTTGAAACTTAGCAGAGAAGATTCACAACTTTATTTTTTCGGCTCCGTCTGTATAATTTCAACCGCTTAACACGTCACTATGAGTTGAACAACCACTGAAAACTGTTTTAAAATAGAGTCAGGCGTCTTTCACCTTAAATTTCTCTCTTGTACACTTCTCTTTTAAACACTCGAAATTTAAACCAGTAGTTCTGTGTACTTGGTTCTCTGTAACTACAGACAATAATGAGCAATCTCCAAAATTGATATTCATGTTCTTTTCTCATTGAAAATCTAATTGCATTCGCAATAACGTGCGAGCATACATACATACATACATACATAGGGCCGGGTCGATTTGCATGGACAAAAATTTGTCGACATTGATTGTGTTATCGTACTATGTACCTGTCAATAAAATCATTTTCGAGGCGTACGATTTTAGATTTTTTGGCATTTTTATGTGGGACCCTCATAAGGAGGCGCACTTTACCTTTGGTAAAGTTCGTTTGATGAGGTTGTTCAAATTAGCATAATGTTTTTGGGTTTATATTTACACTAAATTCTCCAAAATAAAAATTTGTATTACTATTAATTTGTGGTAAATTTTAGATGAATTGAATGTTAGTGAATTTCCTATTACTATTGTGCTTAACATGAATCATGAGTAACAGGACAATTTTAGTACAAGGCCTTAGCGCCAATGAACAAAAAACATAAATAAAAAAAAATCAGTCTTTGAAAACCACTTACGCGGTAAGCAGCTTGCTATTTCTCCCGCTCTCATAGCAAACAATGATATTAACAAATTTCTTTGTTGTTTCCACGCGTCCAAGGTACCTCGATACCAGGTAGCCTTATAAATCCAGCTGACTACTGCTTTTAGCCTAAAGAACTGTCAAAATACACAACACAAACGCGAACAAATGGGTGACAGAAAATGATTATCGTAAATAAGTTTTCTCACACCATTAATTGGATTCTTTTATAAAAGTTGTATTCTTTAAATCAAGAGAATACTAAATGTAGCCATAAAGAGCTAATATGTCACCAGGGTTTTTTCGAAAGTTTTTTGCTATGAAAATGAAGTCTTTCTAATTTCAAATGTTAACGGACTAAATTTTGCAAGATCTCAAATCTTGTATAGTAGATTTCGCGCCAATGTAATTCGACTATAATAAAGAAAAAATTAAAAACTGAAGTTTTCAATGTTCTGTTTGTTAGTTTTGCCGATTTGTAAACCGAAATTGCCAATTCTTAAATTCTTATCGGGAAAATGTTGATTATTCTACAAATTAGTCTGGCAACTCCGAGCCACTTTCACACCAACAAATATCTGACATACCAGGCAACCGTGCAAACACAGACGACTACTGCTTCTGGTCAGTGAAATGTCAAAACTAATTTTACAAAACTCCATGAATGAACAACACAAGCACAAAAACGAACAAGTTTAAGGCATAATATAGAGTAATTCTACCAACAAAATACATGAATTGTTTGCTGGGTTTTTATTTGAAGTAGTAGTGTGGCAACCTGATATAAGTAGTCATACAAGGAAAATATAACTTGCTGCCACATATTGGCAATCCAAAAACCAAAAATTTTCCAGTCGCACGCAAAAGAATGTTATATCTATGAGAAGAATTTATTTATGATTAAAAAGGCTGTGCAAATGTGCATTGCTAGTGCTAATAATAAATGAATATGAACTGTTTAAAATAATCTTAAAAAGAAATGAAAATGTAAACTGTATAAAATATTTGCAAACCAAAAACAATGATTTTGTAATCAGTAATTTGTGAAGTTCAAGTAAAACATATGTAATTATATTGTTCATATAGTATAAGATAATTAAAAACTTAGATACATATGTAAGTATGTACATATGCATGTTATATTTATTGTGGCAAAAAAATTACCTATTAAAATAGAAAATGTTATTCAAATGCCTAGTGGAAAAAGTTGCAGTCGTATGTTACATACATACATATGTATGTATGTGCGTTTTTCTCTCCTTACCAGCCACCAGAAACTATTGCATATTGATTTATGTATTATGTACTTTTATAGCAATTTGTTTTTTTGATAACATTTTGAGTTATATCATAGGAAAGCTTAACTTGACCTGCTACTTCTGGTACACTACATTATTTCCTACGGCTTAAATATGCACATGTAGATATTTACATACGTACATATGCATGTGTGTGTGTGTATGTTTATACACCTTACGAAAGCAAATTTGCACCGTACTTTGTCATGAGCAAAGTTTATTTTTTTTCATACATATAATTTGAACCTTGCCTATGTGGCAGGTAGCTGAAGGTATATTAATTAATTGCTAACTTGAACTTGTTTGGAATATTTTCAGTTTTTGATTGCTGTTTACTCCTTGTGCATGCACATGTAGGTATCTATGCATTGAGTGCATGTACTTATGGCGTTTTCTTTTCTGGCAGAATGTTACCTTTATGCTACACTTTTCTAAAAAAAAATATGACACATTTACTAAGGATAGGGTAAGTGTACCAGTAGTCGTCACTTTAACTTTTCTTCGTTTTGAATTTGGGGAACTCATGAGTGTAATATTATTAACAATTTATTGTTGTTGAGTGATTTTTGTAATTTTAAGCTCAATTAACTGTTTTTATGTGTACTATTATTTAATATGAGTATTATAACATCACTTGTGGCTATAGTCGGCATATGTATGTATGTATGTGCTACTAAACTCGTAATTTTTTGATCCAGTAGTCGGCACTAAAACTTTCATTAACCCTTTTAAGGGCAGCTCTACAGGAAATAAGGAAGGGAATCTCAACATTTGATCTTTTATATGATTCTATTGTTAAACACATTACATGATATATAAATCCTCCAAACTACTCTCATCTACAGAAATTTAAAGTACGGGAATGCATTTCGTGCGCATTGGGATTCCGCGTGGTCCCAAAGTTAATGTCTTAACTAGTATATCGTGAAACTTCGTGCACTGCTCCAAAAGGGTACTCACGCAAGAAATTTGAATTTTAAATCGCACTCTACGCGTTATTTTTTTTTTTTTTTTATTAAATATAATCACGATTACGCGTGACCAGACATTTTCACGACAACTGCACATCTTTAATATAAATTCAATAGAAAACATTTAGAACGAAGAAGGAGAACGTAGTTTCGAAAATACCGGAAAATGTTGGGTAAAAATTCAAGAATCATGGTGTTTAATTTCAATTGAGCGACTCTGAGGATTAGTGAAAAATATAGTCGGGGTATGTGATGCTATTATATGGACTTATGTAATAAAGAATCTGGTACCAAATACTAGTGCTTATTAACGTTCTTAACAAAAGTTGTGCCTCTTATTTTTTTCTTATATTGATGTTTCAAACATTTAAAGCAAATTGCTTTATCTGCCTTTTAAAAAATAATCGTTCTTTCACTTTTCTTTTCAGCTCTTGTGCACATAAATGAAATTGTTTGCATCAAATGTAAGAAGAAAATTCATTTGCGTTTTGCTGCCGCCGAAACGTTTATAAAACAAGGTCAGTTTATTGCTTTTTTCAAAATTTAACTTTAATTTGACATTTAACTTAATTTCAATATTTCGAAAAACAGCATTAAAATATGCGCTTCAATAAGGCCGAACTAGTTACTTTGGCCTCAAATCCCGCAACTAAATTTGAAAAAGAAGGACTTTTAATTATAACCGAAAGACAGGAGGGATTCTTTCGCAAAGTAGACGGTAATTATAAGTAAACAAGTAATTTACACTTATTTATCAAAATATACATCTACAATACCAAAAAGAGAATTCTAAACCTAAAAAATACGATCGTATGTACATACATACATATGTACGTGGATTGTGAAGTTACCTGCGTACTTTTTAAATAAGGCTATTTTTTGTTGTTTTATTTTTACGTTAAAGCACTCATGTATCTTTTATATGTATGTATATTGATTGCATGGCTCCCAATATGTCTCATTCATTTATGAAAAAAAAATTTTTAATTATTAAAAAAATATAAATGTACATAGTTCTATGAGTAACATTTGTTCTTTAAAATTCAAGTTAAGACACAACATGTTTGAGATATTAACAAAGCAAATGTTAGTCGTAGAATTATTATTTGTTGTTTTGAATATGCATGAGTTTTTCATTGAGGTGTAAATATTTGTTAAAAAATTTTTCTTTGAGCTTAAAATTTTTGAATTTTTATAACTCGAATTTTTTCATTGTTATTGGTTTTTAAAATAATATTAAGAAAATATTCCTGAAGAAGCCAACAAATTGTGGGCGAAATATTGAAATAAATAAATATTTGTGTTTTGTTGCAAAAATTTTTATAAAAAAGATCTTAAGCCTTAAAACTTAATTTATTATTAAAACAAAAAAGATCGAATAAACTATACGTTAAAATTTTCACTTTTTTTCTTAAAATGTGAGTTGTAAGAGTTTATTGAGAATAATATAGAAGGAGGAGGTTGTCAAAAACTATAAATAAGTAAGGAAAGATTAATAACAGTCATGTTCATGTACTTTTTTATGCAAAAGAATATTGAAAATGTTGCACTTATTGTAGAAAAGAAAACGGCGTAAGTATTAAATATCAGCACATATTCTGGAATGTTTCTGTTGTGGATCTTAGAATTAAACTTAAATGTTCTAATATTTGTTTTTGCTTCTTTTTTTTTTTAATATAGTAAACTATCCTCGGTGGTGCAAGTTAAGAGGCAATTTGTTATTTTATTTGAAAGATCACGATCCGTTATCTCAGCCAGTTGGCGTATTGGTTTTAGAAAATTGTCGCCCTCTAATCAGAAGTGAAGAAAGAGAATTTGATGGCTTTGTATTCATACTAGGAAAGTTAGCTGAATAATACTTAATAACAGATTAAATAAGCCTAAGCCTTTTGTCATTTACAGAATTCGAAGGCAGTTTTCCTCAACGCATTTCAACACGTACCGCGAAAGAGCGTTTGGATTGGGTTAAGTGTATTCAATTAGCTTCGTATTCCTACTTGAATAAGCAAATACAATATTTGGAAAATCAAATTGCAACAACAATGGGAAATCGTATTGAGAGGGGTTTGCCACTGTACACACATGCAAATGATGCCACTTTGTTGGCTGGGGTCTTAAATTCGAATTCATCTAAACACACAAATAAAACTACGAATGTTGAAGAAGGTGATCTCATACAATTTTAAATAATATTAATTTTTGTTTGTTTGTTTGTTTTTTTTTTTAATATTACCTTTTATTTCCAAATGAATTTCTTATTGTGCCTTTGATTTTTACAAATAATTTTACTTATAAGTTGAAAAGCAAGAAAAGGCGGCGTACGGTTGGTTGCTAATAATTTCCAATGTTCAATAAAACAAATCAAATCTCTGACTATTGACGTGCAAATTAAAGTGTTGCTCGTTTATTTTTGTATATTTAATTCATTGGCTCGGTTGAAAGTTTCAGTCCAATAGAGAGATAGCATTAGTTATTTTTTGGAAACATTTTTTCAAATAAATTGAAATAAATATGTTTGTGTTTATGTTTTACGGAAAAAAAGAGTTTTTAATTGTTAAATTTCTAAAGGTAACTCCATTTTGAGTTAATTTTGTGGCCGATAAGAATTTATGTAAAACCTGTTTTTAAATCAACTTGCAGATCTTTCGGAAATTCCGATTTGCGAGTCAGCTTTATCATGTGATAATTTGCCATCGGCTGATAACGGGCGCTTGCCCTGTGCAAGGGTTGTTTGTGCTGTTCTGTTGCCGGGAGATGATTTAATTTGGCGACATTATGCGCGCACTGAGGTTATAGAAAATAATAATAATCCTCAATTTTTGTGCACCATGAATTTCAAGCAGAGCGATGGTTTCAATGTTGACACTCTCCTAAGGTTTTCCGTTTATGATGTTAGGGAAAAGGTTTCCTCAACATGGGTGCCCATTGGATATGCTGAAGTTGTTTTGGGCGCAATACAGGTAAGACTGCTGCAGTTAATATTACAAAATCCGTGATATCTAAGTTATAAAATATACACAGGGCTCTACGAGGTTTCGCATTCCTCTACGCTCGGTTCATGGGGAATGTGGTTTTATAAATATTTCATCTTGGACTCCAGACAATGAAAAACAGTTACAAGCTCCCCCACGATCTACTTCGCAGGTATTTGAGCATCAAGCCAAAAGCCACAGACGCACACAATCGTTGCCACCCAAACTAAGAGTTAAATTATTCATGCCATTTCATTGGAACTTACACAGAGTATTCGCAAATCCGAAGGTAATTAAACTTTAAAAAGAAGTTGTAAAAAAATAATTCTATCGCTTTGTAGGTGCACACCTATCGGCTGAACTCGAGTCTGGGAGCTGATATTAGTGTTCAGGAGATGATGTTGGAATCAAAATTATGCTTTAACATCCCACAACAACTATTGTGGGTTCAAAACGAATGTAAAGGAAAACAAGAATGTTTATGATTAATATTTTTTTCATTTCAGGTCGATTTGGATTCTGCGAGAGAAGGAACTGTTGCAGGAAATTTCTGGAATGGGTGAACTTGGCGGTGAGTGGAGACTTAAACAAATGGACTTATTGGACAAGCATTTGAAGCTCCTTAACGATTACTCGCAGGCAAAACAAAACCTTCAGCAGCTCCTCAAAGAAGAAGGTAAAAGATGCGCGCATATCGTTGGCCTCATGTAGAATGGACCCAACTCACGTTTTTTCAATCCCGGCATGTTCGTGTACTTCAATATAAGAGCCCTCAATTAATCAAATTTAAAAAAAAAACAGAGATTGAAAAAACTGAGGATTAGGGCCTTTCTGCGTGAGACCAACGAAATAGACATTTTAAAAAAATTAAAAATTTTTTAGGTCCTTTTTTCAAAAGATCTGCCAGCAAAACAGATGAATCTCTGGAATTCTTACCAGTTAATTTGCATTTACAACGGATGAGTGTGCAAAACGACTCGCTCAATCGCACCGATACATTGAATATTATAACTGTGGGAGCGTTTACTAGGCATGCTGGCAAGATGAAAAAAACCGGAGGCCTAATTAAGTATGTAGTTTTTAAAGCTGAAGCCATTTACGCTCTGAAAAAATGTTTTGCTTCATTTCATTCCAAAAAACAGACTTTTGCAAGAATCAAAGGAATCTCCATCAAAGTTTGAAGTCAGCAATAATTGTAAAGTTCAAGCAGCTAATGATGCCGTACAAGCTATTAAACAATTACGAAAAGAAATAGTCGAGATTATGTCGCAGTTACTTAGTTTGGCAAAGCAACGGAATCAAAAAGGTATGATGCCATTGTGCAACGAAATGGTTACAAAAACTAAAACTTTGCTAAATATCTGGGAACCAAATTTGGTGGAGGAGGCTTTCTCATTCATTGAGCAACATCGTATAATTGAAGAACCAGATAACGTATTAATGGTATTTTAAATTCCAACTGTGTGCGAAATTTTAACAATTTAATATTGTCAAACTTTTAGCCCATGTCACCATTTCGGAAAATCACTCAACAGCTGAATGACTTGGAACTTAAATCGCCGGAGCTGGAGGATTTTGCCACTCCAGTTGTAGCTCCTCCCGATTTATGGCCGAGAGCTAGAGAACCAGCCAATTGTAACAAGCTTGTGAGGTCGAATAGTTTAACACATTTGAAAAGTTCACCTTCGTCAAATTTGGATATTAATGTCGTATACAACATTCAACACACCATACGTACTTACAACGAGCAATTACAAAGAAATTCAAATAAGGAAATGATTACACAAACCAATCAGACGTTTCCAAATCCTGAACACGAGAACTTTGAAGCCACATTTCAATCGCTACCCGCGAACCTTGTCTCAAACATCGAATGCATCGATAGGCCACTCAATGAAGAGAATGAAGATCAATTGAGAGCTGCTTCCGTTGATCTCACTGATTTGGATGAGCAGTCTTCTAGTCAAGGTGTTGAGAAGCTAATAAATTGTTCTAAGCCAATCAAAACTCCCCAACAGTCGTCAAAGAAATCCAGTGCCGAATCTTCTTCGAACTACTCAGTTTTGGACTCCATTCACAGTGCTCGATTCTTAGATACAAAAATGATGAGTACCTCTCCTTCGGCTAATTATTATAGGCCAACCGAAGAACCAGAGCCTTTAGATTTAACCCAATTGAACATCGAAGCTAGTGTAATGTGTCTAGTGAGTAAAATAAAATTTCTTTGCGGTCGCTTGGGAAGCCCCGCAATTCGTTTAAGACATCCAAAATCTTCCACTAGAAGGGCTGGGTTTAGCAATAATCCCGTGCCAGACATTATAAACAATGGTAATTATCAAACGGTGCCAAGTATTGACCAGAATGTAGGTGCGGAGATAGACAATTCTCCAAATGGCAATAGCGGTGAACTTGATTTGAATATAACGCAACCAATTTTAACAAATGATAATCAAGAACTACCTTCAAGAAAAGGAAATAAATTTACAGATGGTATGAATATTTGTTATTGACTGCAAAATAATTTTTATATACTATATTTAGAAAAACAAATTTTACAGGTCTTGACTTATCTCTAACTACCGATTGGGTGTCTGAATTGCGCCCATCTATGAGAAAATTACGGCATGCTATGGATGGCCTACTAAAAACTGCTCGTCTCATGCACTCTGTACAACGCTTGCAACAGAATATGGATAAAATCCATGTTAATTTAGAAATAATGTACAGAAGAGATGTGTGTTTTTCTCAAGCACTAACTACCCTCGTCAGTGCACTGATGGCGAAATTGTGGGGCAATGAAATAACACGTAATTATATTAAAATTCTTTGCGAGTTGGGCCCTCTGACATACTTCGAAGGCCTGCTCTCTATTTATGGCAAGGAAATAGATATGTGGGGTGATATGTGTATTGCCGTGGAAGACTTGTTGGCTGTGAACTTTGTATTAGTGCGTTGCATTTCGTCAAACAATGACCAAAGTAATGTGCCAACACCTCGCGTTACTGGATCGAGACATGCACTAAGTGTTCATCTACCGATACCGGAATACGTATTTGCTCTTTTACCCACTAAACAGCAGGTAAACTTTAAGGTGACACCAGTCTTCTTTAACATTGGCATCAACGAAAAGGCAACACTGGCTGAGGCGATAGGACTTACCCGCCAGCAACATCGTTCAAATTTAGACAATTATGTTCGATTGAAGCAGTATTACTCACGTTACCGCAAGCTGTCTTTGCAAGCACCGGAGACGCCAAGTAAAAGTGAACCGCACAAACCGGCATCTGAGCTGCTGTTCAATGTTCTCAACCTTATGGAAGAACATTTGAAGGCCAATGTGTCAAAGAATATGAAAATTTTACATTTGGCGGAAGACGCTTGTCGCCTGATGTCCGGGCTACGCTTCACATCTTGTAAAAGTGCCAAGGATCGTACCGGAATGGCTGTCACTTTGGAGCAGTGCCGTGTGCTAGTTCAGGAGTTTCAATTGCCTGCTAAGAGCATTCCTCATGTTTTGAGCACCATGAGAGCTGAAGGATGCCGTATGGACAATGTCTTCAAAAATATTGGCACACGTAAATATGCATTCAATTTGCCTCAAGTTTTTAGTTTGCCGACCATGTATAGGCCTCCAGTTGGAACGTATTGTAAAGCAGAAACCTAAAGCCACCATCCATCCATACATTCAACTTCATTGTTTCTTACATGAGATTATAAATAAGGTTTAAACTACGCTTCAATATTTTAAAGCACACACGTAGTTTTCAAGAACAAAATTTTACTTAAACATGAGCTTGAATTGCGAGTATTTGTTAATGGATATGGACCGAATTCGTTTCCGAATTAACAATGTTGCATTTTTTCTTTTTAAATCATAATTATAAAATAATTTCAAGTTGTCGACTATTTATTGCAGGTTTATAAAGCGCTTATTTGACCAACTTGTCAAGTAACAGTTTAATAATCCTTAAATAATTATTATCATTTAGAAAACCTAGTTTACAGTTTTAGCACTAATATTAAGTATTTTAATTAAATTTTTGTGCCAAATGTTTAATACCAATTAATAGTGAAACAAAAGAAATGTTGTTAACGCGCGTGATCTACATGTAACGCTTAAGTAAAAATGTATTAAATAAAGTTAAACTATCACACCACATGCAAATTAAAAAGTTTTTAATGCAATTCTTAACTCTGGTGATGCGCTTCGCCTTCAGACTACCTTAATGATCCATTGCGATTTTGATCGTTAAACAATTAAAAAACAGAAAGCACTCCAACTTTCTCATATAAAAAACACAAGGCTTTAACGTTTTTTGTATACCTTAGCTGTGACTTGGAATCATTTTGACAAAACCGCTGAAGTATTCAATTGAAAAACTATCTGGCCTAACAAAGATGACAGGGTTGGTTTTTTAAGCTTTTGATCAATTTTTAACCTTTGGAAACAATTTCAAAATCAAAAAACATTTCATTAAAATATCAATCGCAATTAATTTTAAAACTTTATTAATTCAGGTCTAAAAATGAACCCTTTTTACAAAATGTTTTAAGAATGTTTTTTACAAAATTTTTAAGAATTTTTCAAGTCTACTGACGAGTTGATTAGCACCAACGAAATGTTGTCGGCATATAGACAGCTGAAAAAGACAGCAAACATTTTTTTTCATTTCAATTGGCTCTTAAAGCAAATAAATAATTAAGTTCATGTTTAAAGCTTTATTCTAGAAAGGAGTGTAAAATTTTTATATTAATAATCATTGATGCGACCCATTTTCAAACGTTCTTTCTTAATTTCCGTTCGTAACCATGATGGTTTGTTTTTAATTGGATGCGCATTTGGATAATTTAACGGTTTATTGGGTCCGTTAAATGGGTGCGTTTTTGCCAATTTACGCTCTAAAAATTCTTTATTCACTTGTTTTATGTCACGATGACGATCCAGGTATAGATTAAAGGCCTGCTTTAATGGAAAGAATTTTTGGTCTGCCAAATACACTTCAGGAAAATCGTATTCAAAAATGGGTTCCTTCAAATCTGGTAAATAGAATTTATTGTTAAACATTTCGTAGAAAAACTTGAAAATACTTACTCAGCACATCATGGTAGAATTTTGTTAATGATTTATCATAATTCGTCTGATAGAACGCCAAGCCTGCAGGAGTTATATTATCTTGATATTGCCGATAAAAATCGGCTGTTTTGAATGTGCGTTTGTCCAAATTTAAGCTGTCTCCTTCTGATAATTTTATTTTGCTATAATCCATCTTTCCGTTCTGCTTATACAAAACAAAAACGAAACGTTGATAGCCAACACCTTTTGGAGGAAATGGCGGCAAATAGTTTACTATCACCTCACCCATCTCAACTTTTCCGTTGGGAATATTTCCTCTACGAGAAGTTTAAAGAAGCAACTCTTTTTTAAGAAAAAAAAAGTCCATTTTACTCACACAAACCAATGTACATATTCCTTATCATTTTCAGTAAAATGAGCATCAGGATTTGAAGCCACTAAAGTCCAATAGCAATCTCCTTGAACAGGTTTCCCAGTAATGGGATCTGTGCTGCCCTCAAATGTTACTAATGGTGCATCTCTAGCTTCCAATGGCTTAATTATGTTGCCATTAAAGACGGGAACCAGGGTATCTTCAGAAGCCTCGTACTTCAAAAATATTTTTGTTACAACTGTTCTGCATGTTTTTCTTAAGAACCATTTTAAAAATGTACCTGAATTGATAAATTAACTCGGGGTATAAAATATGCAGCACCAAAAAGATCTTCAAATACGCCATAGTGGTCTGCAATAACTCTTAAGTCGTAGCCTCGGCTGCTGTTGGCATAATCTTTTTGTACTTCATTCAGGTCAACAAGTACTAAAATAATACAATTTTATTTCGAGTAAGTGGTAGCTAAGTATATAATTGTTCTTATTTATCGAGCTAGTCATGATAAACACTAACACCGGTCGGTATTCATAACAGATAAAACATCGTCGAAATACATTTCAGAACAATTTTTAATCTAAAATTTGTTTTTAAATAATTTTAAACAGCCAGGTCGATTTTAAGACTAACGTTTCTGTGTTTTCTTTTCGCCAACAATTAGTTCGCGTTGTCAGAAATATTGGAGAGAAAATATTTAAAAATACAAACTCAACTAAATAATGTATGTCGCCGTATTGAAATACGTAAGCGTGTACTTTAAAGTATGTTACGAGAAATAATCATTGAATTATGTGGACTTAAGTCGAGAGCTATAATGTTAACTATACTAACATTCGGACACAGAATCAATTTGTTCGCTGACGGACAGTTAGACAAGTGAAATTCAATTTATTCAGTTCCGGAATAAACACGGCTTCTACTCACATTCGCCGCTTCTAGCCTTTTTCTCCATATTGAAATTTGACCGTTGCGCCTTTAGATGAGTTAATCTATCTTTCAACTGACGCGATCGACTCTCCTTTAGCTTCGGAAATCCAATATTGACTCTTGCGATTAATTCTGGGTCTTCCGTGTTTTCCTCTAGAAAAAAAGACGAAATTTGTTACATAAATAAACAACATTTGCTAAAAGCTGCATATGTATGTATATTACCTCGCAATCTTTGTTCAATAGTCTTTGCTACACCGGGTGGTTTGCCCCGCATGGTATGTCCATTACGGTTAGTGAAAATTATTGACGTCCTCGCAACAACTAATTTCTTTAACTGTGTATTTATAAATAAGTTGCGCAGTGCCATTTGAGATTTTCTAATTAATAATTGCCAATATACGCACAAGAATCCTCTGTTTCACACAATTTTTGAAACTAAAAACTCATTAGAGGTAGAAAACAATCGATATAGTTTTATTTCTGATTAACTTTCAATATCTTCTTCTCGATAGTGATACTATCGTTAAAAATGGTTTTATTACAAGGTGAACTTGGTAGCACAAGTGGTTATATTTTGCCAAGGCGAATTTATTCATGGTAAACTTGGTACCACAGGTGATATAACTATTTTTACTTCTTGCATGACAATTTTTTTTTCTCTTTCCTTACAAAAAAGTTGGTGCTATTTTATTCTAAAGATTTTTGGTGGTTGAAAAATTTAATAACGCAGGGCATGGCGAAAATGTTCAAATTGTATCAATAAAAGAGCATCTAGATCTCAATGATGCATAACAGAACATGTATTAAAAAAGCTTTCATATAAACAGAGAGCAACAGTCTTCTGAGACGACAAATATCGTCCAAGACTGCAAAAATATCATTGCTTTGGTTAATGTTAATTAAGTATACAAACAGAAAGTAGAATTGCGTGAGCTTTGGTTGCCGAGTGGTTAAAGCGGCTGTGCCAAAATTGTGAAATTTGACACGTCCAAAGTTCATAGGGTGCTGATGAAGGGTGTTTGCTACCCAGAAACAGCCGGTTGTCCACCTAGCAAATAAATTTTACTTTTCTTTACTTAATTGATATTGATTAAAAAGTAGTGAAAACCCAAGGGTTGAACTTGAGCCTGAAAAAGTAATTTAATATAAATGTATTACAACACAGAAGTTCAATAACAAAATTAAAATTTACAGCAAATTGTGATAAATTGTTTTTTTGTTTTCATACAACTAATAAGGTAGTATTTTCACTACAATAACAACAACTTCAATAAAAATAACATGCATTTTGTTTTTGTACAACTTCTGTAAAATGTCAAAAAGCCGCCGCTTCTGCATTTATAGAAGAGAGATAACAAAGCTCAGATTGATTTGGTGTTTCGTTTTGGCTGCCTTTCATCTCTGCATTTTCTTGACAACCTAAAGAAGTCAAATGATTAAAGGTTTAGCTGATGAGGCTACCTTATTAGTTGTACCATGCTTCACACCATGATACAACTAATTTAGTTGTATCATGGCTTCACACTAAGAAAGTTATGTGCTAGTTTTTATCAAGGCGAATCCATTACAGGTACCCGCACTCCAATTCGCTTCTACATTTTTCCACGATCTTATCTTCTGAGTTGTCAAAGCTGATAGCAAACGACAACAAAACTTATAACGCAAAACTTATAACGCAACATTTTTCCACGATTTTTTCTTCTGAGTTGTTAAAGCTAATAGCAAACGACATCAAAACGTATGACAACTCGAGATAAAATGTTGAAGCGAATGGAATTGCGACCACCTGTACTTAATCCGTCTTGCCTGCCTGGTGATAAATTCGCCTGGTGTGAGTAGTGTCAAGGCGAATTCAAACAAAGTGAATTTGGTAGTATACATGTGTAGGTGATAATATTTTGCTTCTTGGATCAAATAGCTTTCAGGTATCAAATTTTTTTCTCGTTGTTTATAAAAAAAGTTTGCGCCATTTTATTCTTAAAATTTTTGGTGGCAGAAAATTTTGTGACAAACATTGCTTTGTTTTCATAGTGCTTTAAGCCCATACATAACTCAATTTTATATTTCCTTTATCAATACTAACAAAAACGCAACTGTCTTATTGCCTCTATTAGGTGATATTTCTCATTTTCCAAAACTGTTGAAAACTTTGCTTTATTTAGATACATAGTACATATAAATGTTTGTCCAACATGCTAAAATTTGTTTTACCTTCATTGTTCAATATCAACCAAAACAGGATCGTGTCCTTAAACAGAACTTAAAGTATGTATAAAAAAGTCAATACTACCATCTATCTTTTGGCACTAAAACTTGTTTAAGCTCCAGCACAGGTCCCACAATTTGAGAAATCGGTTTTCGATATATCTCGCCTGTTACGGAAATTTTAATTTTTTACCTTTCAGTAACCATATTATAGCATTTACTTTTTGGCACCAGAACTTGTTTAACTTCAGGCCCAACTTTTTGAGAAAAAAATGTTTGCTACATATCTCGGCTATATATGGACCCATGTCGAAAGTTTTTATTTTTTGCCTTTCTAAGTTTGCCTTCTTTAAGTTCGCATATGTCTGTCCCATCTATAGACCGGCGTTATAACTTTTTATTTTCTGCCTTTTAGTACTTTTATTGTATTATCACAACATTTTGGCAATAAGGCTTGTTTAAGTTCGCGTTATACACAATTTCTTACGAAGCTGGGTTTTTCTATATCTCGAATATACATACATACATATGTAGACCGATGTTGGAAATTTTTAATTTTTGGATTTTAATGAACCTACTATGGATACCTATTATTCTAACGTTAAAGCAAACAATTTTTTTTTAATTTGATACGAAAAATCAAAATTCTTTTGGCCTCACGGCTTTCTGGCCATTCCCGGTTATCCATAAATCGATTTTGTTGGATTTCAATAGCAAGCACTTAACACGATATAATTTTGGCATCAACAACTTTTCTCTGACCTAAGTAGTATTCTCAGAAACGGTATTTCAACGGCCTACAGACGGACGGAGAGCTGGATATTTCTAAACATACTCTTCAATTAATACAGATCCAAAATATACATGTATTTTATGGAAATTACAAACTGAATCACAAACTTATATGTACATATGTGTATACCCACTTACTTGCACTTAACACATTCATACTATAAAAATTATTTCTTAAGTTTGTAAAAAAAAACTTATGTTTTAAGTACATAACAATTAAATACATATGCACACAATCCAGACATTAGATTCCAATATTTGCGAAATTGGGAGTCGTCAAGTGATTTTCGCCCATGGGTTTACATACTTATGCACACAAACATACATATGTTTAGTGTGCGTATACTCTTGCACATCGGTTCATGGTGGATATATACATTCATAATACATGCAAACATACATACATATGCATGCATTAAAAATAAGTGGGAAAATTAAAGAAAAGGTAACTTCCCTAAAAGGACATGAAACGTTTATATACATACATACATAATAAAAATCGATAAACATTTGAATATGCCGGCAAACGAGTTAACAAAATAGAGAAAAAAAATTCTCAAAATATCATATGGTAGGTAACAACTATAGAGCAGAGAAATCTTCTTCTAAAATAAATAATGACAACGTGCAAAAGCGGGTAGTTTCTGTAAAGAGAACGCATGCTTGTTTCCACTTTGCATTTCAAATAGGGAGTTGTTGCAAACAGAGCACATGAAAATACCCAGTGAAATTTTTACCACTCACAGCTTCGATCTGAGACTAATGGCAATATAATGGGGAGCTATCCGAAGTCTGTATACAATGCCTACTTACACGTACACAGCGATGGCCTAGGCCGTAAAATATATTCAACACTATAGAGGCACAATTTAAACGAAGGTTTAATGCATCCAAAACGACATACCTACATACATACATACATACATATATTATAAAGAAACGGTTGGGTGGGCCAAGAACTAAAATAAAAATGTACATATTGTTTCTCGTTTTCTATAATATCCTAATATATAAATTTTTATATAAATTTTTACATACAAATTATATTAAATTGAAAAAAAAAATTTTTTTCAATTAGATTTCCATGTAAAAATAAGTTAGGATGGGGAGGAAACCTTTACTAAATTTTAATTGTTAATATACATACATATATAATAAAAGACTTTATGTATTTTGCAATGGGTTTTCCAGCATTACGTTTCATCTGTACACGTACATATGTATGTATATCTATTATTATTGTCAAAATTGACATTTACAGACGGTTTATAATTTTCATATGCTGGTTTTTGGTTTTATCTGACATAACCTATAATAGCCACAAATATGTTAATAGTTTAATTTTTCCCATTGATACATATGTTATTATAGAACTGGATGGCCTTCAATTTGTAATAAACTGTCGACTGCTGGGTAAATACCTTCCGGAGAGCGATAATTTTACCTTGTTGCCAAATTTTCGCATGACCAAACAAATTAAGGGAGTTTGTAACGTTCTTTTCTGGCTTCCTTTCTCTTTCTAACGAAGAAAGAGTGTTTTTGTTTTAGCAAAACTGAGCATTAACTGAAACGCCATATGCATACCATATCAGGATAAAATGCAACCGTATGCATACAAACTTATTTCGGTTTCCCATGCAAAATTTCACTTTTTATAAACAACTTTGAGAGTTTTTTTTTTAATAAAAGCATGCGCGTTGATTATACACCAGTACCTAAGTACATATGTACATACATACATATGTATTTATGTATGTACGGAAATTAAATGCTGCTAATTTTTTTAAAAAGCCGCACCCTGCTTTGTTTGCGTATTAATAAATGCAACAATATTTTTCCCAACACAGATATAGCAAGAGGTTAAATTAAGTTTGTGTAAATGTAGGTTAAGGCACTGGGCCTGTTCCACAACGTCGAACGTTAACTCTCGCCGAAGTCGAGTCTTCACCAGTTGTCTACTTGATTGACCATCGGTAGTTTTTGCATATGGAGAACACGTGTGTCACAACTATTCATAATTTTTAATTTGTGTTCACTTCAATCATTGTTTCGCTTTATTTCAGTTAAATTATGCACGTTTCTGCCCGAATTTCATTGCTGTGCCACTTTTCATGAGAGCTAAAATGTCACACAAAATATTATATTTCATGGTGAACATCGATGCTCGAGCATGGACGAAACATGAACATGAACGGTCTTTATTACCTATAAGCGATATTCGACATCATGTTTATACCAAGTTCATGGCTAATGGAGACTCCCTGGAAGGTTAAAAAGCGAATTAACACCAAATTCACACCATCAAATTTATGACGTCTAATTTTCGACGACATTTTTTGTTTGGGAGTAACCGGGGTAGTAAAATAGATACTATTGTATACCATGCTTATTTTTTAAGGATTTTATTTTATAATACAAGTTTTACAAGCTCGCATATAAACTTAATGACAGACCTAATTTGGTTCGTCAAACGTTGCCTAGCTGTGAAAATACCCATGCCTATATAAAATGTATGAAGCAAACTGTAGTAGCGCGCCGCCAACACTGTGCAATTGGATGATCCGATTTTGTTAGCGCGTCGGAAAGTTTTATTAAAAAAGTTTATTCAGTGTACATTTTAATTTTAATTTATTTTGTTAACCATTTAAGTCTGTGATATTGCTTGTGATCAAAGTGTCGACGTTTACGGCGTTAGTATGCCAGTTGAAAGTCAACGCGAGGCGCCAGCGAACGCAAAGTTTAATGCTCCAGTTTATACGCTTTATACTTGTTAGATGTGCAGCAATTGCAAAAGACCGATTGTGAAAGACGCAGTTATTTGACGAGCTTAACAGCAACCGTAAAGTGTGAGCTACATAAATATCACACATCTCTAATAGCTATAGTGAGTGTACGTACGTATGTACGTATACATAACAACATAACAATAATTTATTTCCTTTTATAATTATTCATATGAATACAATTCAATGTATGTACATGCATATGAATGTCTTTATGTCAACGCTCTCACTATCAGTACAGAAGAAATAATCCAACGAATGAGTCATAAGACATCCGCTAACCATTTTTGTACTTCACATTTAATTTCCTTTTTGTTCAAATCTCTTCATTCCCTTTTTCGTTAATTTTAAAATTTGGTGTTGGAAACTCATTTGTCACTGGATGTGTGTGCACATAATTTAGAAACACTAAAACAAAGGATCCGTTTGTGCAACTCAAGTTTGCAATGAGTCATAAATGAACGGAATGGAATATTTTGTAGCTCGATTCAAGTACCTACAATTTATTATTCGTAACGTGATTGCTGGAGTTAAATATCTATATGTAATGTTTATTTATAGTTACATACCTATAGAAAAAAAGAAAAAAACAACAGCGGTATTGAGTGGTTTGTATTATTTCCAATATAAATGAACGAATTTTCAGGTTTTAGGTGATGCTTCCACAATACAAGCAACTGCAAACTACTTGTACAGAAATATTGTGTATATGAAAGGCACTCACTGTCCTGAGTGATTTGTATACGAGTTGTGGAAACATCACGAAAAAACTATATATGAACCGAAGGAAGGTCAATCTTTAGGAGCACAATTCGAAAACTGAAAAAAATGTTAAATAACACCGGCAACGTGGCCACCCCGCATCAATAAATTTTGCTACATGTTAATAAAAAACATGCATATACATATGTACATACATACATATGTATGTATGTATTACTTTTCTATTTTTGCAACAATCTGCAGTACATTTTATCATCATTTCGTTTACAAAATCAACTAAATACTTTAACAGCAGCACCATTTGTACGATGTACTTGTAAATTTTGAAAATTCTCTACGGTCTGTTAAATACTGTTTAAAAACGTGTGAAAACTGTTCATGGTTTGTAAAATCAAAAAAACCTATAAAAGTCTTAAATTGTTTTCGCCTGTTTTACTTTCTTAATAGACGCTTAAATAACAGAAAAATAATAAATAATTTAAACGAAAATAAAACTTTAATTGGTTGTTATGGCTGTAGGCTAGTTTGTTTCTTTAACCAAATAAACAACTCGCACAGAAATTTCTTTAAATTAAATAAAAACTGATTTTTACTTTTTTGTACGCCTGAATGTACATACATACATACATACATACATACATACATATGAATGTCTGTACCTTAGGGGGCACCTTATTTTTAAAAATTTGACACACATTCAGCGAAACCTTCTGCCGAAATGTGCTCCTTGGAAAAACAATACATTGTGGCGAATGAGCGTACAGGGGAATGAGCGTACACTGAAAAAACAATTCAATCCATTTGTACTTAAATCAATCCGAAGCGGTGTTCGGTAAGTACGGATTTCCTTGAATCAAGTACGTTGAGCTTGTTTTAAGTATGGATTTTTCAAGCGCTAAAGACTAAATTTTAGATATATTCAATCCTAGTTTCGGACTGAATATAGCTCAAATCCGTGATTAAAAAGAGGAACGCTGTTCTTGATTTAAGAACATTGGTACTTACCGTACTTCTGACACCGCTTCGGATTGATTTAAGTCCGCAAGGATAGTATATTTTTTTTGAGTATGAGGATTGATGCGATGTTTCTGAAGTCTATTTAATCCCAAATTCGTGCGTGAAATATTCCGCTGTACTTCCTTAATTTAATAATAATTTATAAATAATTTTGTCTCTTTGCCGGTTTGAACCCGGAACCTAACTAATGCCAGTTCAGCCACTCTACCAATTCAGCCATCGTAGCAATTAAAAAATGTAAACAAAATTCAGTACTTATACTCAGTACTTATACTGAGTGCTGAGTTCAAATACTCTCAAGAATTTCGTACTTATTTTAAACCTTACCAGGATTGATTCGCGATTGATCTTGTTTTAAGAACACTTTTGTGTTGTGCGTACTAAAATTTTCAAGACTATTTCGTACTAAAATCAAGTAGGAAAAACTTATATTTAGAACGCGATTTTTCTTTCTGTGTAGCTCACAAGTTGAATGAAAAGTTTAAAGAAAAATATGTATAAGTAATTATAATATTCTGAAATATCGTATTGTAAACAAATTTTTTCTTATTATTCAGCTGTATATTTGCTAATCTGGCACACAACTACTATGTTATGCCATATATAGATTATTACAATATTGTAAATATCTATTAAATAAATAAAAAAATAAAAAAAGAAAAAAAATCCTCAAAATGTCTCACAATCTCTAGTGGGCTGAATTGCAAAGGTAAAACGCCTCAATTTTCAGTTCCTAACATTTACTTCAATCAATACTAATTATTTCCAACAGATACTATTCTTATGGGGATCACATACAAAATTCATATTTTTCATAACGTATTAATTCAGGTCCAAAAATGAACCTTTTCAAAATGTTTTCCGACAACATATAGACAGCTGAAAAAGACAGAAAACATTTTGAAAAGGTTCATTTTTGGACCTGAATTAATACATTTCAATTGGCTCTTAAAGCAAATAAATAATTAATTTCATATTTGAATATGTTTCATAACTTTCTCCCCATCGGCCAGGCCCCTCTGGAGCTATACCTCTGGAGCTATACCTGATAAATCCTCAATACGTTTTTTATTCGCAACCTGTTTTTCAAATGTACA
Organism: Sturmia bella; assembly: GCA_963662145.1. Classification (NCBI taxonomy): domain Eukaryota; kingdom Metazoa; phylum Arthropoda; class Insecta; order Diptera; family Tachinidae; genus Sturmia; species Sturmia bella. The sequence continues at coordinate 79,211,625 of OY759170.1, read as the reverse complement.
AATAAGTATTTTTATTAACTCTTCTCTAACATTCTAACTAGTCCCAGGCCACCTCTGCTGTCGAATGTAGGACCAGTCCACATTCGTTTTTTCTCCTCAGCTATTTTTCGGAACACACTAGCCGTACATCTACTGTCCTTAGTGATCTGATATAGAAAATATTTTTATATCATCCCAAGTAGTAGTGAGAAGAAATGCCCTTTTCTTAATGGAGGAAAATGTATAAAAATACTACTTTTATTTGGAAGCCCTTGTAAGGTGAATCTAGGTACATAAAACTTTGCGAAGAAATCGGCCCACACAGATTAGGCGCTCCCTAAATTACATATACGCGCATACACATACACATATGTATGTAGATATGTACATACTATGCATCTGTAAAAACAAATGTTTGCGAAATGCACCACCAGAGAAATGCTGGTGCATTTTTCATGGTCAACCATCATTTAATTTATTGTAAGCCGCACACATCATTTAATTATGAAGATATTTTTTAATGAAATAATTAAAAATTTTCAAAAATTTCGTTGTGGTGCATTTGTAAAATGTCAGCATAGAAAATATTCTTCACTTAATAACTAGTTGCACCCGTAACCTTGACAGTTACTATACCCACCAAACCTGAGATCCATTTTAAGCGAATGCTCGCTAATAACAATCGTTTGTAGTATCAAAAACGAATAAAATGCGGAAGAAATTGTGAGAGTGACAAATAAAGAATATTAGTTTCTCTTCTTCCATTAATTATTCATAAATAATATCGTTTTCGTACTATAAACGGACAAAAAACGGCAAAATTTTTTTGTATGTAGCTATTTTGCTTTATTTTGAAGAAACAAAAAATGTATACAGGAATAGCGGAAGATGAAATATTTTTAAAGCAAGAATAATTAGTCGTAGTTTGAATTAGAGCTGTACAACTATTTTACAAAAACCAGCAGTTAATCTTTTTGAATGAGGCCCTTAATTTATTCCTTTTTATATTGAAATAAGCAATTTTGATTTATTTTTTTCAATAAATTTATAATTAACCAAAGTGAGTCGTTGTAATTACTTGAAATGAAATGGAAATGAAAAACATATATTTATAAACATAATTTTTACTATTGCTAAAGATTTGTTTTCGATATTCGAAACGGATCATTTATGATATCTGTAACGAACAACTAATGCCCACTCTTGGTATCTTGAGTGAACCTTTCACGATATTAAAAATGGATCATTTGCTAGTCAGCTAAATCTCCGACTTTAATATCGCAAGAGGTCCGCAAAAGTATCGTTTCCGAGCCATCGCTTACGAGTGTTTTGCTGCCACAAACTGAGCGACGAGTGAGCTCTGTTAGCTCGTTTTACTTTCGTTTACGATAGCCATTTATGATAGTTTTGTCCGCAAAATGTTCGCATAACGTCGAAAACGATATTATTCGCAAATGTTGAGGTTTGGTGGGTACATACATATGTATGCATGTATGTGTGTATGTAATACTTTAGGGAAAGTTGTTGCGTGCATACGAAATTGGTATTCATTGGTTCTGATTCAGTTTGTTTCTTACATAAATAAAAACTTGTGAGAAATTCAAAATTTGCTTCATATCGTATGTATAAAATAAATTAAAGTCAACTCGCTGCGTTTGGACTAGCAACCAACTTGTGACACCAAAATTAATATTTCATTTAATTATCATGCAAATATTTCCTTTATTTTCATTCGTTCATAATATTTAAAACTGATATTTTGGATTTAAATACATGTTTGATGGAGATTCCATCATAAGGAAAAAAACCAATAACACATATCGAAAAGGTAGTAACTGTTTTCTTTAGCGTTTTAAATACCAGCTCGTGGTTTCAATGGAATAGATTAACTAACGCACAGCATTAGTTCTCTTATATGCGATATAATTTAAAATTATAAAACTCTGTTTAAAATCTCAAAATATTTACTAACTCTACACAACAAAGAATACCATTGTCGACAATCTGCAAAAATGAAATGAACTTAAAGTGGCTTATAAAGACTAGAAGCTGCCACAAAGAATACCACCAGCGAAAATTTGCTAAAAATTTTAAATAATTTACAAAAAATTTTAATGAGTTGTAAACAACACGAAAATTCACTAAAATTATTTCATACTGTCAAAGCATTAATAAGAAAAACGTATGTATTTATAAATAATTTTGCAATATGCACTTGAACAAAATTTGTCATGCACATATGACTAAGTGCTGAAATCTTTCAAAAACCATTTCATACATTTTTAATTGTGCTGTTGTGTTGCGTTTGCAAAACTTCACTTGTTGTATTCTTTGTAACAGCTCAAGTCCTTCATAAGAAATTTTAAAATCTTTTTTTTTTTTAAGCTGTATTCTTACCCGAATATGATTTGTTCTCACAAGAGATTACAATGAAAGAAAGAAAATTCAATTTTTTTAATTAAAATAAAACAATATACTAAGAAAGAAAACGGTCATGCTTAATTTAAGTATTTTTCAATTTGATTTTAGTAAATATGTTAAATATATCGAAGATATAGCAAAACCCGGCTTCTCAAGAAGTTGAGCTTGCACGCGAACTGAAAATAGTTTTGGCGCCCTAAAAATTGGTATTATAACGAAGGAAATGTACTTAATACAAAAAACTAAAAATTTTCTTGAAATTAGTATATACATATGTACATAGAACACGATCGATTGATTTTGATTACTGTTGTAATTTTCATGTTGTTGCTCATGCCATCGTGTGTCTGAATTTCTGTCTGTCTATTAATTTCCCAAGTGTGTATAAGCTTTCGACAGAACAAAAGGGAATTCAAACCGCTCTTATTTGCATTGAAGCTGACATTTTGCCAAAAGTAGCGACACGACAATTACTAAAGCCTGGCTTAGACCACATGTATTGTGCAGTGGCTTTTCTATCTTTACGTTTCATCTGTAATTACGCATGTGTGTGCAATTGACAATTGCTGACGGTTTATAATTGTTGCTCTTTCACACTGGTTTTGGTTTCACCTGATATAACTTTAGTTAGTTAGCATTAATTCAGGTCCAAAAATGAACCTTTTGGACCTGAATTAATACATTTCAATTGGCTCTCAAAGCAAATAAATAATTAAGTTCATATTATTAGTTAGCAATAGCTATAAATATTCTCTGTATTCTAATTAATTCAAATTTCTATGCTCTCTTTCCATAATACCAATTTGTTGCCTGACAACAACAAGCACTACACTTGCAAAACAGCTGATGTTATGCGTTTTTACAGTTTAAAATAGATCAGGCTGTACAATGCAAAATATTCTGTAAATACACAAAAGAAAATTTCATTTGCACTTGCACACCAAGTACGAATTTGCCAGTGCAAATGTATTGTACAAGTGCTCTGTACAATATACATACATATGTATATGTTATAAAACAGGCTCTGGCGAGAAGAAACATATACAATTCTTACAGAGCGAAAAAACAAATTGCATATGTGATTGTGTGTGAAACTCTTTTAAAATAAATGAAACTTCATTTAAATATACTGATGAGGAAGGTGTCAATTACTTAATTTTTTGTATAATCACACTTCTTAGTACGATGCATTTTAAAAATTTTACATAAACTATAATAACGACAACAAAAATCAAAATCAAAACAATTGCATGCGCGCATATTTACATGTGTATGCGAGTAAGTATGTACTTGTCAAAATTTTGTGCAACTTATCATGAAATCATAAATGAGCAACTGTGCAAAGCGCACTTTTAACACGTTTTCACACTAAAAAGTCATTGACCAAGACATTGAAAAGGCAAGAGTTAATAATAAATGCTTATTTACTTTTTAAATTATAAAAACTTGTTATTTTAACAATGTAGATTTTAACGTTGAATGTGAAATCCACACATACATAGATAATTATGGACATACATACGTGTGCATGTAAACACTCATGAATGGAGATACACGATCGGTTTGCATTTAAATCGATTATCACACATACTCGTATGCACAGTATAAACGTATACATATTTATTTGAGCACAATTATTTCTGAAGAACATAATTAATTCACTATCATACACAGTTTTGAAATTCACTCTCAAAATATTATAACTAGATCTCTTAATATAATTTTACATAAAAAAACAATTTTTCCAAGCCCGAATACTTGGCGTTTTAGCCTATTCTAAAAAGTGGAGCAGCCACATGCTCATTGTATATCTCGTTTGATTTAAAAGTGTTTAACTGGCTTATATGATGAAATACATATGTACATATGTACATATGTATATAGCATGTAATGGAATGGGATTTGTATGGTCAAAAATTTGTCGATAATTTCTTTTATGGGAGCCCCCTAAGGAGGCGTGGTACATACCTACAGGTTTCTATATACATACATACATGTGTGTATATGTACATTTCATTTCAAACACATTCTGTTTTTTTCTTTCTTTAAGTATAACTAAAATTATTCAAGCTTAAGATCTTTTCTTTTTTTTTAGATAATTAGAAACAATTATATTTATTTAGTTTCAATATTTCGCCAACAATTTGTTAGCATCTTCAGGAAAAAAATTATAAAATTAAAAAAACAAAACACAAATTATTGAAAAACATTCAAAAAATACTTTTCCCGCCTTAAAATGTATTAACAACATTCATTCATGAACAACATAAATATAAAAAACAAATGTGTTATCACTGCTATTAGCAATGCTATATTTTTCCTTGTTATATAGGTGTATTAGATCGATCTTGCCCATCTTTCTGATAATCCTGGTATATACGTGAAAGTCTTGAAAGTCTTTGGGTCTCTTGCACTAATCATATTTTGAGTTCTCCTATTTCTAAATTGTTTCACAAGCTTACTAGTCAAATAACTAGGAAAATTATTATCTTCCAGTAAAATTCTAATAATCTCAAGATCAAATAACATAAAAATTAACAGTATAACTTTATAATTGAATACTAAGTAGTACGTTGCATTCCATCATAGTTACAGCCATTCGTACCATTCGCGTTGTATTCGTTGCTGTTAGTTAGTGAGACAAGTGAGAGTACTTAAAAGGAGCTCGGCTTTTCGAATTCGTATCGTGCACTGTTGTTTCCAAATGTCGGGGATTGACAACAAGAAGCAAGTTTTTTCTGATTGCATTCCAGTGAACATAGTAAGCCATTCAGTCTTTTCTCTGGTACGTATCTTTACCCATACGAAAAGCTAAAAAGTAGTAAATACTTAATAAATGATTAAAAGTAGTAAACGCATCAAATTGCAAAAGCAAATAAATATGTAAACAAGAAAATATGTACCTGCCAACACAACACAACACAACACCACACCACACAATGTTATTTTTTAGTGTCTGTTGAAACTGAAATCTCATTTACTGGCGGAGAAACACCAGCACTTTTGACGTAGTAACCAAAATATTTCTGTACATATGTACTATATTTGAAAACCAGTTTTTATTGCATTTTATTTTTGATTATTTTGCTATGAATGCAACTGCATACGTAGTACATGTGTAATATGTGTATGATGTGTTAAGTGCATTTGTTATTGTTTTTGTAACTAGAGGTAACCGTAAACCTACACAAAAGCTTTCTAGCCATATTTAACAAGCCCAAAAGCATATTTCAATAACAACAAGATAGACGACACACGTTTGAAAGTCAACAAAAATTTGCGACATGTATGGTTAAGCAAATAAAAAACAAACAAAGCAGGCAATCTCATACGTATGGGCATCATACGTTTGTTTTAACCAAATTTGTAGAGAATTGGATTTTGGTAATTTATGCTGAGAGCAACATTGGTAAAAAGCCAGTCAAACAATGCATGTATTATCACTAACATAAAGATGTGTGGTTGTGCGTCGCTCGGATCATAAACTTGTTTAACTCTGGTTAGTTCCCTAGCTATGCAGTTGTTCGACTTATGTATATGTACATACGTGCAGGCAATTAAAGTAGAGACATTCGTATTCGTTGATCAAAATGTTTTCTGAAAAGAAAGATTACTTTTTGTGATACGTAAATGGATGTATGTAGGTACACACATATCTATATTTGCAAAATAAACCGTTTCCGAAACTGAGTTAATTTGAAGCTAACTAACTATTTCACAACAGATTTCGTCGACCAGTCGCTTGGCTTACTTTTCCACTAAAACAACTACATAATTATTTGACAACTGCCTAGTCAATTGTCCCACGCTTCATTGCTTTTCAACTAACTTAAAGAAAAATATGTACAAATCAAGGTTGATCTTTTTTTTATATCTCTCGGTGGTAATGTTTCCTTTTAGTACACTAGAATCGCGAAAAAGTTAAACTCTCGGACAAGTTAACCATACTTCAGCATACACGTTGACTTTTCGTTTAACTTTTTAGAACTTATGCGTAAACTTTTGAACACCAGGTTTTTTTTTTTTTTTTAATTGGATAAAGTAGTGAGTCGCAGCATTCAACTTTCAAAATTATGTTTGATGAATTGTGGTATGCCCGAACTTTATTTATGTATGTTCGGTATTGCGAAGAGCTTCATAATCGAACAATAATATTTGTAGTTTTGACTGCTTCCTTAAAGCACTCCGTACAAATTAAAATCAAGCTTCTGAACTACAAATTGAATCTTAGTTTCTTTGCAGTAGTGATGAAAAATAAGTGAATCCTCATAAAATATATTTAGCATAGCATTTTAAAATAATTCAGCTACTGAAAATTAAAATAATTCAGCGATTCTACTGTATTTCGTTTAATTTATTTTTTGTGGTTCCAAGATTTTTTTTTTGCGAACCGCAATCCTTACGGCTGCTCATACCCACTCAGACATACCCACTCAGACATAGCAAAAATTAGAACAAATGTAACAGCAATCCATTGTATATTATTATTTGTATATTCGGTCAATTCTGCATAACATTTCATTATTTCATTACATTAGAAATGCTCAAACAAATGTCTATGATATCGTGACAGGTGATGGATGAATTGTGAATTTACGCGTATGAGACCGAAAGTAAAGAGTAGACGACTGTATGGGTGTTTCAAGATGAGCAAAATCCAACAAAAGTTGTTCGCGCACGAAGAACTTCCCAGCAAATGGTCACCTGCTTTTTCGGAAAAACTAGACATGTCACAACCGTACCGTACTATTACAACTGAGTGTTACACAACGATTTTTTTTGCCCGTTGTCTTCCAAGAAACCAGGAAAACCAACCGCCGAAGATGGATCACTCTGCACCACAACAATACGAGCTCTCACACATCGGCTCGAATAACTGCATTTTTGAATACCCAAAACATCGATTTGAAGAGTCATCCGCCGTATAGCCCTGACTTGGCGCCGAATGACTGCTTTTTTATTCCCGCACGTAAGAAACAAATTGAGAGGTCAAAGTGTTTCGACACCTAAAGAAGCGGTTGCTGCATTCAGAATGCATGTTTTGAAGATACCTCAATCAGAGTGGCAAAAGTGATTCGACAATTGGTTCAAACGTATGCGAAAGTATCTTCATGGGACATACTTTGAAAAACAATAAAGTGATTTTCGATGATTAATGTTTGTTTTTGTGCTCTAATCCCGAAATGTAAAAGGGAACCCTCGTAGTTCCTTTTCACAACAAATACATAAATATTTACACCCATATTCATAAAAACTATTGAAGATTTATTACATGTTTATTTGACAAATATTCCGTAGAAATACGTCGAATAAGAGCTTTATAAGCTTACAATAAATATTATGAATATGGCCTTTAATATATAAATAATTAATAATTCATCAAAACTAAAAAAATATACCATAGGTAAATCGGCTTTAAGTAATTTTTCTTTTGGCGCAAATGTTGCACGGATGTTCTAAAGGTGCACAATCTACTTTGTAGAAATTATGGCGTTTGTACTTTCAGCTTTGACGTATTTGGTCAAACAGCCAAAATTAAATGCATTCTTATCGCTCTTCTAAATATAAACAAATTCACACAACCGAATGCATCAATGAAAATTTTGTGTCTTCCGTTATAACGGAAATGAAGCTTTTTATACAATTCAATGCAAAGAACCGAATATGTATGTATGTATATAGAACAATGCATGCACATACACACACACACACACACACACACGACAGTGAGAGGGGAAAAATGTATCAGTATGCAAGTATTTGTAATAATTTAACTGTTTGTAGTGAGTTACACGTAACAGACATAAATAAAACAGTCAATCGTGCATTCGGTGTTCACAACGTAAACACAAAAAAAAAAAAAAAAACTCGTGGTCTGAGAAACAAATGGCTGTATAACCAGATCAAAGAAAGTTTTCTTTTTGCTTCTCAGCGATCGTTTTGGTACGGTAATGTATTTAGAAGAATTTGTTAAGATTTATGCATTTTCCACACTTTATGACGAATAAAATAAAACTTCAATCAGGTGTACTCTAGGCTTCGACGAATATTTTCAAATAAATGGGTCTCTCAAATGCGCATGTTTTTCTCTATTCGAAAAACGTAAAATCGATACATACCTACGCATATATGCATAATAACATAATAATATACCTAGCAGAGATCTGCTTCTAATACTTACAAATATGTACATACATATGTATTACAAGTAAAATACGCATTCACAGAACTTTCTTTTTCTAACCCAAAAATAAAGTAATAAATTTTTAATTCAGGTCCAAAAAACATTTGAAGAATATATAAATATAGACCATATTTTTGAGCTGATTGGCACCAGTAGACTTGAAAAATTTGTTTGAAACAAACTTTTAAGAATTTTTCAAGTCTACTGATGAGCTGATTGGCACCAACGAAATGTCCTCGGCTGTCTATAGACAGCTGAAAAAGACAGAAAACTACATTTTTGGACCTGAATTAATAGATTTCAATTGGCTCTTAAAGCAAATAAATAATTAAGTTCATATTTGAATAATACATTTTTATAATCGCGTATTTTACTTGTAATACAACAGTTGTAGGTTTTGAGAAACCTACAACTGCTGTCAGCTGTCAAAAAAAATTATATTTTTTCTTAATTCTGCTCGTGGAATTTTATTGACCTTCGATTTACAAATTACACTTCCGAGCGTACTTGGTTACCATTTCGATTATAGATCATCAGTTATTATAACATTCCTTCTGACCAAGACGTTGTTTTTTTTTTAAATATTTAAAAATATCGTTTTTCGAGAGAGCTGTCAGAAAGGAAATCTCATCGGAATTTGACGTTTGACCCTTAAAAATTGAACCCAGAATTAAATAAATATTATAGCTTAGTTTATCGTCGTTAATGCGATATTTCAACGAAAAGTAAGCACTGGACTTATCTTATGCAGATAAGATATTGGGCATTTTCTAACCCTGGTACTGCGTATTTTGATTGAACGCCGCAATTTTCAATTCGCTTAATTTCGCGAGTGAGTGGCTATAAATTGAATTACTGAATTGTTCAACATAAACAACGATTTTTACAAAGAACGTATTCGAAGGCTTTGCTTGTTGTGATATTAGGTCTGTTCGTTAGCTCAAAATTGTTGGGAATTCGTAGCAGTTGTTACTGGAAAGTGTTCATTAACCCAACAACTTGCAACGAAAGAGCAAGTGTTTGCCAATAAAATTTTTTTTTTGCAAGACCTACAACAAATTTTGTTAATGAGGGTTACGGCATTTCTTTACTCATTACATTGAAAAGAAGCAAATACAAACGCCTAAAATCAAATTATTTTTATACTAGTACTTAAAAGTTCTCACGTTCAAGAGTAGCTTGCAAATTTCGACTGGGTGGCAATTTCGTAAAATTTCTGTTCCTAGTTTGTGCAAGTAAACCTACTGAACAGACCTATTGTTAGTTATTATGCATAAAACGGTTCTTTTGCTTATAAAACAAACGTCTTGAACACAAAGTTTTAAAAACAAATACATATTGAGAAATATTTTACTTTCATAAAGTAAATATAAAGATTTTTGCACTTTGAGTTACCTTTAAACATTTTCAACCGCTTGCGTCTAGCTTTACTACTAATTCATTAGGAAAATTGTTAACTGCCTTTTTTAGAATGCGAGAAGAAAAGCAACAAATGAATTTATGGAATCAGTTTTCATTTTATAGTAAAATTATACTATTTCTTTTGGTTTCTTTCTTCGTTAACCATTTAATCAAGTATGTGAGGAGAGAAAAAATAGTTTCACCAAATTGCAAGTAGCGCATAAAAAGCTGAAAATTGTTGTGAATGCTGCTGTTTTGCTTGTCTTCTTCAATTAAAGACTTATTTTGAGAAAGCATGCAAGAGCTAACGTCTCCACGAGTAGGCATACGAATTCAAAAAGAAAACATTATTCACAATTGGGATGCCAGTTAAAAGTGCATATCGACGGCTTAACCTAACAAGGGCGTGTCACAATTCCATTTAACAACATCAGTTTCAACCATTTCATCTTTACTCTTTATGCCAATTTCAATGAAGCTTGTTATTCGGGCTCAAGTACAGTTTCAAATTATTGTTTTTCATTCATTTTTATTTAAAAAAAAAACTCTTTTTTAGACCTTACGACCATCTGTAACTATGCATGCCTGTCGAAATGGAGACTCACAGCTGTAATAGTTAGCAACAGTCACAAATATGTGCATATGTACTAGTATGCATTCAAATAGGCAATTCTTTTCTCACTGTGTTTGTTCCAATAGTACGCCGCTGTTTGTCAACTTTTGTACCATCACTTGGGAACTGATTTTCGAATTCCATTTGCCTTTTGAAATGCCTTGCCAACAGAATGAACGCATACAAACCTTGGAAAATCGGAAAATGTGTGGGAAAATCCTGTATGAACAACTTTTCATATTAAGCAATCTCTATGTACTAATGTTTTCATATACATACATACGTATCTATTTGATGTAATAAAGTCATGTCTCAGAAAAAAACGTTATTAAATGAAAAGTTTAAGAATTCCCCTTCAATTTACAGGAAAATTGAACAGGGATTAAACGTACTTATGCCATGATGTTTCACTTGGTTTCAATTCTGCAAAAATACAGGAGCAAAATTGTTCGGCCCACAAAATAATTTAAATATATGTACATACATACATATCTTTATATGTAAAAAGTAACACTATCACTCCTATTAGTAGTAAACTGTGAAGTTTCATCAAGATTGTATCATTCCTTTAGGAGACCAAAGTTTTTATGAAAGGATCAACGTTCGTTCGCTTTGGCGCTGCCAAAAACACACAATCAGAACAGTATAGATTAGATTGCATCACCCTATACTAAGTATGGAAGTTTTGGTGGCCAAGTTTATTTAATGGGCGAAGAAAAATTCTTAAAATCAAAGGCGCCATCAGTATACCCTTTGACTATATATCGCAATAGCATAGCTAATTGAGTGCTTCGATGGATGATTGGTAGAGTGTCCTACTAAGAGTCCGCAGGTTCGATTCCTGCAGAAGGCTTCGGGTGTTTCTGCAGACAAGCCAAAAGCTTCGCAGTTTCGTGTTTGCTTAAAAACAAATTGCCCGCCCATGAAATGTTGTTAATATGTACTGTTTGCTTTTTCGTGAATTTGTTTTGAAAAACTTTGGGAAAAAGTTTCTTCACTTGTTTCAGAATAACTTTAGGAGACTCTTAATTATTGATGCTAATTTTTCGACCTTTGTTGTTTAGTATTTTAATAGTTCGAGCCTTAAGGTCACCTGTTTTTCTTTTTTTTATAAATGTTTATTAAATTCAATATTTCGATACCACAATGGGTATCTTCTTCAGAAATGTTTTTAGTTTTGATGTTTTTTAAAAAAAATTTTTTTTTTAACATTTCAAAAAATACAAAAACAATTTATACTGACAAAATGCTTGAAATTACATACACTTTTATAAAATATTTTAACATATGTATGTACATACATATGTACATAATAATTACCTTGAAGGAAATGTCAGTAGAAAAACTATAGTGATTTACTATTGACATGGTCACCAGTACTAGTGGAATATTATACCTCATACAATGATTTTTTTCTGTTGACATTCAACATGTGCTTGTCATTGCAAATCAACTAGTGACGAAGGAACTAGTAACTAGGTGGTTCCAATGCGACTATATGACGACCATGGTACTAGTGTTTCTCTATAGACATTGCCGCTACCCTGAAAGAAATGTCAGTAGAGAAACCCAATTGAAAAATCAAAAAATAAAATTTGTCTGCTCATTAACAATGTTGTCAACTCAATGTTTTCTTTCCAAATAAAAACGATTTTTATTTCACGATTTTGGTGGCCTTACAAATTTAAACAATCACAACACTGTTCATAAAATCAGTTTTTTGTTTTATTTTGATAAATAGTCACCAATATTATTGCATTGGTATTGAAAAATAAATAAATAAAATAATTAAAATAAATGAAATGAAATATAGGCGAAAAATATAGCGACTTGGAGCCACTTGACTCTAGGTTTCCTTCAGGGTAAGTTTACTTAAATATATGTATGTACACACACACGCCTGCAAATAGATACCTACATACACCTACATATCCATATGCATTCACGTCCACACACATGTATTCATTCACCTGCACACATACATCGACACATATGTATGCTCATGCATGCATATACATGCATAAACGCACACACATACAACCGCATTTTTCATATACGCATACACATGTATATATATGGGCACAGCCTTCTGTGCCCAAAATTGACTCTTAATTTTTTAGAAATAATATTTGGCAAAGTTATAGCTTTGATAAAGATGAACAACTCTTGTGAACCTGTCAATGCAATCTGGCCGCGAACGAGATTTAATGAACCTTTTGTTGCGCTTTTAAATAACATTAATAAAACAATGAATAATATTAAGTTCACTTTTACTACCTCAAAATTGAGGAAGATTTTTTGTGGTAACTTTTGAAGACTTCTTAGCTGGAGTGCAACCATGTTTCACGTTCACTTATCAGCTGAACGAGAAACAGCCATGATATGTTCCCCAGCCAATAAGTTCTCAACTTTACTCTTCTTGTCTCCTTTAAAATATATGGATCACTACAATTTTACCACTAAAAAATCTTTCTCAACTCTGAGCAAGTAAAATCGAGCTAAAGCCCCATAAAGCAATTAACAAATGAGTTTATTATTCGCTCTGAGCGTCAACGGACTAATAGAAATCAGAAAACTTATTCTATTTCTTGTACGTTTTCTTGCTGTCAACATTTCGTTTGGGGCTAACCAACTTGGCAATATACTTGAAAACTTTTCCAAATACAGTTAAACCTCGATTAACCGGCTCGCGCGGGACCGGGACTAGCACGGATAATCGAAATATGTACACGGTTAATAGAGGTTTTATTAAAACGTATAAAATTTCATTTTTTTAAATTGTTTTTATTGAAGAATTCAATTCAATTCAAACAGGTGTTAACAGATCAAATTTCACTTACACAATGAATTAAAATAGAAGCACGTAGTACAATTGTGTCCACACATTAAAAAGGGGAATCACCGGATTCAAATTAACATAATAAAAAATCATATGAATGCTGTACGGATAATAGAGGTAAAGCACGGTTGATAGAGGTAAAAAACCACAGCACGGATAATAGAGGTAAAAGCACGGATAGTAGAGGTAAAAAATGAAAAAGATGTGCATGCCGGTTAATAGAGGTTTAACTGTATTTCAATTCCGTATTTAATTTCAATTAAAAGAAAAATTTCCTTCTCTACCCTGTTTTTTGCAATGTTTTTTCGAGGTTTTTATTATTTTATAAATAAAACAGAATCCATTCAGTGACGTGTGAATCGTTTCAACAGTAAAAACAGAAAACAGTTCTGTTTAGTAAAAATCGCTGTCTTGCAACCACCCTAATATACATATCTGTAGTTATTTCACTTTCAAAGAGATATTCTCACATTAGAATTTTTGAAAAAAAATTAATTTTTTTTTTGGCAAGCGTTAGTTAATTTTATTCAGCGAAAACTTCAAATGCATACATAGGCATACATGTACATGTGCATGTGCCTTCAAGTGCACAGATGTGCTCATGTGTATGCGCGTGTGTACGCGTATTTGATGTTCCCAATGAAACATTTTTAAAAAGGAAATATTAATCGTAAATAAATACATACTAATAAGGATTGAAATGTTTGAAACATTAACTTGATACATAGTGTGCCCATGTCAGCCACACTGCATAACCCACCAAACCAAATGTACAGACATTTAAGTTAAAAATTCGTTACGAAATCGAGATACATTTTATATGAAGATACATATAGCTTGGCAGCGACACTGGTGCGAAATCGAAACTTTTTTGCGATAAGAAATCACTGTAG